>LPNX011134288.1:125365-137313 GCA_001517045.1 Pseudotsuga menziesii
AACAGCCTCATTAACATGTTAATGCTAGAAAAAACATCTATAATTCTATATCATTATTTGCATTACTAGCATAGAGATGCTGTAACATCATCATCACCATCAACATCAAACATCATCATCAGTATAGAAATATTGAAACAAACTCATCGATAGTCATTTCAACAATCATCAGTATGAGAATACTAAACCTGCTACATCAATATAGGAATACTGAAACTATCTCAACAATCATCTCATCAATCAACAATCATCAATGTAACAAGACTGAAACTAGCTCAACAATCATCAGTACAATAATAATGAATCACACATCTCAACAATCCTCATTATAACAATACTAAAGCAAACATCTCAGCAATCGTTAGTATAACAATACTGAAGAAAACATCTCAACAATCATGATTATAAAAATACTAAAGATGCATCTTTCCCTCTAACTATCTCAGAGCAGCATCACGATGAGTTCTCTGGTAAATCCATCTGGGAATTTTTTCTAACTTACTAACCCTTTCAAGCCAACAAGCCTAGTTAGATAGATGGATCTTCCTGGGGACCAACAAACCCTGTCCTAGTTTACAAACCCACTAGGGTTAAATTGATCTATCCATATATACTAATCCCTCTAGGATCAATAGGAATCGTATAAATTACTAACCCTTTTGGGCCAACAATCCTAGCTAGACTTACCCTACTCTAGACTGAGCTGCCACCACTTCATCCTACTTCCATCTACCATCACTGCCTCTTTCAAGAGAGGTCCTTTTGGACTACACCAATCTTTTCTTGAAATTATTCAAACTTTACATGAGCTATAGGATTAGTTAACACATCTGCCACTTGTTCCTCTATAGGAACATACTTGAGTTTTATGGATCCTTTGTGAACCATGTCCCAGATGAAATGATATCTAACTTCGATATGCTTTTTCTTATCATGAAACACTGGGTTTTATGTCATCTTGATACAACTTTGATTATCACAAAGGATATCAATAACATCTTTCTCTGCATCAAATAATCCTTCCAACATCTTCTGAATCCATACTTCTTTGCTACAGGCTAAACATGCTGCAATGTATTCAACCTCTACCGTACTAAGTGAAATACTAGTATGCTTTCTAATGAACCAATAGATCATGCCAGATCCCAAACTAAAGCAACATCCTAAGGTTCTTTTTCTATCTTTGGAACTTGCTTCCCAATCTGAATCTGTAAATCCATGTAATTTGATCTCACCACTTGATGCATATCTGAGACCATAATCTAAAGTTCCCTTTAGATACCTCATTACATGTTTTGCTCCAATTAGGTGAATATGTTTCGGATTCACCATATACTGACTTAGGGTGTTTACAAAAAAACATATATATGGTGTTTCATTGGGTAAGTACACCAGAGAACCAATATTATGTTTGTATAAAGTGGCATCAACTACTTCCGAAGCATCATCATTCAATAACTTCAAACTTGTTGTCATCGAAGTAGTCATAGCCTTGCAATATATCATTCCAAATATTTTTTATTTCTACTGCATATTTTCCTTGGTTTAGGAAAATCTCATCTAGATATTGCCATACTTCAAGACTTAGAAAGTAATACATCATTCCAAGGTCTTTGATCTCAAATTCTGCAGCAAGCTTCTTCCTACATTCGATGATGGCATTATCTTCACCTGTCAAGAATAAAGCATACACATACAGTAGTAATATCATAATCCCATCATCCTCAACCTTATAGTATAGGTTGGAATCTACTTTACTTTTGGTAAAGGATAAGCTCATTATAAATCCATATATTCTTCCATACCATGATCTAGGTGCTTTCTTTAACCCATACAATTTCTTCTTGAGTCTACATACATGAGTTTTCTGATCATTAGTATCAAACCCTTGTGGTTGTTCGATATATAATTCTTCTTTATTCAAGCAAATTAGAAAGGATGTCTTTACATCCATATGATGCAACTTCTACTTCATGTTGGATTCCAAGGAAATGATTGTTCTGATTGAGGTGTACCTAGCCACTGGTGCAAAGGTCTCCTCATAGTCAATTCCCTCTTTTTGAGAGAGTCCTCGAGCTAGAAATATTTCCTTGTACTTCTCTATACTACCATATGCTGAGTGCTTAGTTTTGAATATCCATTTAGATGATACCATTGACTTGTATTTTGGTCTTGATACTATTTACCAGACATCATTCTTAATAATGGATTGGTGCTCCTTGACCATTGCATCAACCCACTCCTTATGTTTTATTTCTTCTTCAAAACATGTCGGTTCTTTATCAACTAGATCACACATCAAACCCACATAACTATGGTATGGATTTGGATTATTTCTTTCTTAGATGGTTCCTTCTAGAGAACCATGTCTTTTTGCTTCTTCGATTACTTCATGAACCTAGGTAGGTTTTCTCTTTTGAGAAATAATTTCACTGGGTAGTTATTCAAGTAATTGAGGTTTTTTCATATCATGATCATCAAGCATCTGATATTCTTCTTCATTCCTAACTGGTTTAGGAATTTTTGTAGCTTTGGGAGTTTCATGCTCCTCTTCATCTTCCTTATCTTTCTTTGACTTTCTGAAGGCTGTATCTTCATCAAATGTGACATCTATGCTAAGTTCAATTTGACGGTATCTTGGGATATAGATTCGATAAACTTTCGATTGCTCACTATATCCTACAAACAATCCCTTCTTTACTAAAGGATCTACCTTTGATATTGTCTCCTTGGGAATTTCTATGTATACAGGACAACCAAATATCTCTAGGTGACTTACTTCATGCTTTTCTATGGAAAAAATTTCTTCTGGACTTTTGTTCCCAAGGTAACTATTAGAGATTCTATTCTGTACATATATTGCTGTTCTGAATGCTTATGACCATAGGTACATTGGTGTATCATAGATTTCATAACTTCCATAATATATCTATTATTTCTTTCTACCACACCATTTTGTTGTGGATTATAGGGAATGATGAGCTCCCTCTTAATCCCATCTTCTTTGCAATATTCATTGAATTCATTTTATGTGAACTCTCGTCCATTATCTAACCTCAATATATTTATTTTATTTTTAGAGAGGTTTTCTACCAGGGCGTTAAATTACTCGAACCTTTCAAACTCTTCATCCTTATTTTTCAAGAAGTATATCCAAGTCTCGCAGGAATAGTTATCAATAAAAGAAGCATAGTAAAAATACCCACTTAATGAAGTGGTTTGCATTGGACCGCATATGTATAAGTGGATAGTATCTAAGATCCCTTTTGATTTACTATTTCGGATTGGATAAGGGTTCTTAGTATTATTTCCTTATGCACATCCTTTGCACACTCTTTCATGATCAATCCTTATGTGCCATAGCTCGTATGAGCTTATGGTACTGGTCATTAATGTTGAATCTACATGTCCCTTTAATATGTAGAGTCCTCCTTATTCAACTCCAATTTCTACTGCATCATCTATGGTTTTTCCTTTTGTCCACATGAGAACTTTTCCATCCACAAAAGAAACTCTGAATTCTTTCTTGTCTAAGGCTGAAATAGAAATAAGGTTCGTCTTTAGTCCTGGAACATATAGGACATATTTCATATTCATGGAATTTCCAGAGTCCAACTTATAGGACGCGTCTCCCATTCCGTTGATGGGGAATTGGGAATAATCTCCAAGCATTACTTTGTGTGGATATTCCTTTTGTACAAGACATGAAAGTGAGTCCGTATAACCTGTCATGTGCTTGGAGGAACCACTATCCACTAGCCAGGTGTCATTTCCTAGTGAGACTAATCCTATTAGAGAAGAGATCAATATATATTCTTCACTGGATTCTTCATCCTTCTTTTCTTTCTCTTCAACTTCTTGATCACTATCTTCGGCAACATGGGCGTGAAATATTTTCATCTTTTCGACTCTTTCTTCTTTCGTGGGACAATTGATAGCAATGTGTCTCAACTTGTGACAAGTGAAGCATTCATAATTTGAGAAGTCTTTCTTGGACTTCTTAAACCCTTGAGTATTTCTATGAGGATAGTCATGACTCATCCTTTTGTTCTTTGCTTTGGTATGAATTGTCAAGGATTGATCCTCATTGTCATTTAGCTTTTCTTCCCTGGATTCTATCCTTTATTATTCTTGAACAAATTCTTCCCATAACTGTCAGAACTTGGTTAGTTTCCTTCTTGAACAGGTTCCTTGGATAAAGGATTCCCAATCTCTTGGAAGACCATTCAAGGTGGTCATTACAAACTCTGCTTCTTCAACCATGTCACGAATACCTTATAACTGATCCTTGATTTGAGATACTCTTGTAAAGTAAGACTAAATGGTCTCTGACTTTTGAGCTCTTCCACTTTTCAGGAGATTCCTCAAGTCATCTTCCTATTGACATTTTTTCCATCAAATAGACCAGATAGAGCATCAAAAAATTCTTTTGGAGTCTCCCTTGAGAATACTTAAGGGATCAAGTTATCTTTGACAGATTCAACTATTATCCTTTTAGCTATGATCATATCCTTTGTATACTTGGAATTGGCTTCATCTTCTTCTGGTTCTTCCACTTCCTCCTTTACAAATATTTCTAGATCATTTTCTTGTAGGATGAGCATGATACTATATTTCCATGCTCTAAAGTTTTCAACACCTTCAATATTTTCATATAGCTTGGTATTCTTTTTCATCTTTAGTAGAATGAGAAATTCAAATGGAATAAGGAGTATTAGTACTTGATGAAAACAACTTCTCGCTGACCTCCTTCTGGATGACCTAGGGTTTGATGCAGAAACTCTAATTTTTCAGTTGGGATCACTGGTAGGGATGAGTGATGGAAAAGATGTGCCTCCCTAGGGAAAGGTATACCGTATCTTTCTTTTTATGAGATTGATGATGGAGCCTAAGGAAAAATTAAGCCCTAGTTTTTCCTGACAGTAGTGATTCATCCAAAACTAAAACTTCTTGGAATTTAGTTCTGTCTTCATAGAAATATGCACTCTTCAAGGGTGAGTTGAAAGAGCCCTCTTTTCTGGTTGATCTATCGAGGCATTTGTTCAGAGTAACAAACCATAACTATTCAGTGTTTCCTTTCAGGGTGGCTCTGATACCATGTTAAGTTTTATTAATTTGCTTAGATGACATCTTAAAACAAATTGTCACTAGTAATATCACTAAAAGAAAAACAAGCACAAAAACATAATAAAACAAAGATTTTCCTCAGGGAAACCAAAAAAGAGAAAAAACCACAAATATTCTTCAGTATAGAACTCAACCAAAGCAATGTAAAACCTAGACAACTACTTCTCTCTTCTTTTTGGCGACTTGTTCTTCTCTCTCTTGCAAAACTTGCTTGAGTGAGTGTCTACAAATGAAGGGGAGTGCCTCCCTATCTATATTCTTCAGTAGACTTGACCTAGAACCTAAGAGGGCCGAATTGACTAACTGAAAGTGCCAAATTGTATATAAAGTAACCAAAAATAACATTTATTATATTGACATTTGGTACTATTGACCCGACTTACATCTGGAGGTTTACATTGATTCTTTCAATGACTCTTACAAGACCAAACTCATCTCCTGAAGGAGGAACACATTCAATACATCTGGAATATGTTCCGAAGTTACAATGCTTTATCAACTTGGTTGCATAAAAGAAGAAGAAGAAGAAGAAACATAAAAGAAAGAGAAAGAAAGAGAGAAAACAAAGAAGAAATATAGAAATAATTTTTTTTGTTCAAACTGCAGGAAATCCATTGTTGTGAAAGCAAAGCCTGCAACAAACTAATATTCTGCTACAGTGAGAAGAAACGTGTTGCAGACCCTGTGTATGTCACTGATAGAAAAATGAGGGAAAATACACTTAGACTATCGCACCAAAGGAAATCTATTGTAGGAAAACTACATGTCACAGGAAGTGTGACGTTGTCACAAGCAATACTAGAATCGCAGAAGTGACAATTGGACATCATTAAGACAACCGGCCAACATTAATTTGAAAATCCTGAGAGATTTTGGTGGCTTGCTTTTTGGTCATGTCTTCCTTTATTGAAATAAATACCACTTGATGTGATCAGTAAATGGATACATGCATAGAAGTTTCCTTAATTATTCGGATGATGAGCCTATGTGATTGAAATGAAAAATACCTTTCCATTGATTTCCTGCACGTGTGAAGAACGGTTGTAGAAAGAGGGTACACGTTATCAACATTCATGCCTAAGTTTCATTTCATTATGTTTGCATGTGAGAAGAGAAACTGTTGTGTACAACTCCAATATCTGAACCGAATTGTTAAGAGTATGGTCGCTTCGATTTCCAACACAACTACAACTCCTCAATATGACATTTAGACTGCATCACCCATTACGATCATGGAAGACATTGTTGGATATGTCCCACCATAGGCTGAGGTTGCTCAATGGACTGAGAAAATTCCATTTATACCCTCAGAAAAATTGTGTGGAGATCGACTAGGTCCATCTAGAGTCTCATGGGGGAAGCGCAATAGAAACAAAAAGAGGAAAGGACAAGCAACATCACCAAAAACACCACCACCACGTGATGAGGATGAATATTCAAAAGATAGGAATATTTTTCCACCATATTTCCCACCTATACGCTCTGATGTGCCAAAGATTAGAATCCCAAATAAGTCACGGTATCCACTGGTAGCACCCACGGTGCCAGAGTGAGTTAAGATAATGCAGGATATTCTATCAAACTTGCAGAAGTTTTCCTTTGTTCATCATAAAATGAAGAAGCAAAAATATTTTGACAGGAATAAAGACATGCTTACTATGCAGGATACACTAGATTCGTTGAAGTGCCATTTTTCAATGGAATGGATAAGATGACTGGACCAGTCAGGATTATTGCCATTACTTTATATGCCACACTTCAACTGAAGCTTAGAAGTGAATACCAATGTGAAATAGATGTTAGTATACTTTCATGGTGGTTACCTTGGGCTCAACAAAGAAATCTCTATGGATGTCAAACTCATTGCAATAATTACAGGCCTACCATTAGCAGGTATAGATCCAACGTCGTACTTAAGGAAAGACTGAGACACTGTGATATTATCCAAGATGAAGGATAAGTATCAATTGACTAGAGATAAGAGAGGTTTTCTCATTGCCTCGATTAATGAATATTTTATTCGGTTTGCTGCAAAGGTAGTAGCTAAAACATTGTTGCGCAAAATGCAAACGAACCAATGTATTGTGGGTTTGGTTGTGCTCGATAAAATCTGTGTGGAGGGAGTTCAAATCAACTAGTCACAGTTTATGTTGAACGAGTTACTAACAAATGCATGCAGAGTCACTAGAAAAAGGTAGTGCATTTTTTTATTCTTGGATAATGATTTTGATTTAATTTGTTCCATGCATAGAACCACCAAAATACCAAGGGGTAGAATTTCCAGTACGATGTAGAGTAGCTCGATACCATAATCTCTAGTTCGACAAGAATAAGAAGGACAGGAAGTGAGATAACAATGTGGATTTTTTTCTACATGGAGAGGCCCCGCGATATCAAGTAAAGAAGAAGGAAAGGATTACGGATGACACCGTTCAATGGTTTCATCAAATTATCAAGTTTGAGATCGACCCACATCATGTTAAGTTACAACCACGACAAGAACCACATGACCAATGGTTGGTGACACAATTTTTTATGACCGAAGAAGAAGTTGAGGCCATTGTCCAAGAGTAGCCGAAAGAATGGCATGTTCCCATTTTAGAGGAAAAATTAGATGCAAAAGAATACCTAAGACAATAAAATCCACCATCACAGGATGATGGAGATGAGGGAGGGGACCAACAAGAAGAAACTCAAGATCCTAACCCTCCCCATAATGGTTCAATCACAACTCCGACATATCCAGTCGTAGGAGAGAAGAGAAAACATGATGAAACAACACAGATGGAGGTGCGGCATAAGAAGAGGAAGAATGATACAACCACAAATACCATCATCCTTGATTTTGAATACTTTACACTTATGACCGAAGCACTAACATAAGTTGCACAGGAAATATTCAAGAAAATATATGAGCAACAGACAAAGCTCACAGGTACTATTACTAATCTACTGAAAGTACTTTGCAAAGTTGTTGAAGAGGTTAGAATCACAGTAGATTATACACCATAGATAGCTGAGTCGCATGATGTACCTAACAATTCAAAAGAGCAACAAAGTGAGATACCAATTCTAGTTCCACCAATCAAGAAACAAGTGTTGGGTGAAGCACTTGACCTGAGAAGCCCAGAATTCAATGACCTAACCAAAAGTGTAGGCTAGATAATAATATAATTCTCACAGATGGGGATGTATGAAGTCTATGAAATGTAGAATGTCGCAATTGCAGAGATGAAAGTAAGAGAAGGTGCCTTGATTAAGCAGGTGAAAGTAGCAAATAAAAGTGTCAATAAAATGAAAAAATTAGTGCAAGAGGCCGCAGGAGAAAGGATTACAGACATTATTCATCCTATACATCAAAGGGTGCAATGAGAAATGGAGGATGTAGGGATCATAACGTCGAAATAGCTCAGTTCTGACCTTGTTGAACAATTGCATAAGGACAAAGAAGATGTGCGGCGAGAGGAAGAAAATATAGTGAAAATCTTCCAATATTTTCAAGGTAAAGTCATCCCAAATACAAAAGTTAGTGAATAGATTTGCATGGCTCGGGATGATCCACAGGTGAGTGTTGGGGGCCTACTGGCCCTAAGGAAAGATAGGAAGAATTCATTTAGAATTATTCCCAAGAAGTTAAAGAGTTTGGTCGCAGGAAGGAAAAGGAGATGCGACAGAAGTAGAGAAGGAATAACAAAAGCAGACAAGGAAGAAAGAGCTAAGGCAAGAAGTAGTCGTAGAGGAATCCACAATATAAGGAAGAGTTAGCGACAAAAGAGGAGCCATGATAGAAGGAAAATATGCAATAAGATTAGCCACGACGGAAGGAACCATACTAGAGAAGGAATGCAATGACAAAATGACTGAAAAAAAAATTCAACAAAAATCGTGGGTACGAGGTTGGCTAGAATCAGTGGGAGTCACATTTGTGTTAAAGAATACAAGAATATTTGTAATTCATGTTGTTAGTTCCTACTGAAAAATGTCAGTAGAATAGAAATGACATCCTATTGGCTAACTGAATGAAGTCGGGTGATAACGACATGAAATAGTCTATAAGAATGAAGAACCTAGGCTATGTGCAGGTTACTTGTTTAGTTTCTTACTTGATTGGTTACTTAATTAGTCAGTTAGTTGTTTTGTGTTTGTAAGACAAGTCTAGTAGTTTGTAGCTGAGTGCACAGATGCATAGAGAAGAGTAGTTGACCCAAGATGTGTGCAGATCAAAAGTAGAGGGAAGTAGGAGAATATTGACTAATAGAAGACCAAGGAACATGAGAGGAGAGAGAAGTCTATATAGATAAGAGAAGAATTTCTAGAACAGAGTCTGCAACTAAGTGCATAGACCAAAGGTGCCATATATTTGTCTTGCCAAATGAAGAGCTTCTTTGTGGTTTTTATCAGATGTGTTTCCACGTTAAATATTGTGTCGTTACATAGATGATGTTGAATGTGTTTATGTCACATGAATATATATGAATATATTTGATGAATATGCTTAAGTCACTTGAATGTATATAGTGATTAACTATTTATGCATTTTCTTATGAATACGTTTTCTTATGCACGAGTCGCACTATTTATATATAACCTGTGTTAGGCATACAATGTTGTTTTAATCGATGTGACAGATACGTTAGGTAGTGTCTTATTTGCGGACAGTAAGGTTAAGCAATACACCCACTAGCTTCGGTCAAGCGAGCTGGTAAGGTTCCAAGGGAGAAGAAACCCCCACTAAATTGTGGAAACTTGGTTCCATTAGTTACCCATAAGATATATCGTGGGTGAGACTACATCTGCATCGTAGGTGCTGTCAACTAAGTGTTGCTTTGTCAGGCCGATATCTTGGGATTTGTTGCACGTGATAGAAGTTGTGAACCTCAGTCAAAGAGGATGAAATGCCAACAATGAATCTATTTGGAGAGATGATCAACCACAACCAATATTACAGTATTCCCTCCATATTTATAGATTCCTTCAATGAAATCCATTGAAATATCTGTCTAAATCCTTGTAGGGATGGGAAAGGGTTCGAGCAATCTGAGAAGGAGTGTCAATTCACCCTTATGGCACTAGTAGGTATCACATTCAACCACCATCTATTGAATTTCTTGTTTCATTATATTCCAAAAGAAGTTACATTTTTGTTGCTAGGTTTCTGTGGTGATTATCTTCAGCAATGCAATTCGAAATATCCACATATCTCATTATTTTCATCAATGTTTCGAGTCCACAATAGGACTCATCATCAGGACAGTATGTCAAAGAAGATTCTGGAGATCACCTAATCTTCTTTGACATACCGTCCCGATGATGAGTCATGTTGTGGACTCGAAACATCGATGAAAATCATGAGATCTGTGGATATTCTGAATTGCATTGCTGAAGAAGTTACATTGTTCCCTCTCATATGTTTTGAGGAAGCCAAAGTGCCATGCCGATAGAGAAGCATGGAGTTCATAGAAGAAATCCTATTGAAGATCTGTGCTCTAGGGAAGCACTAGAGGACCCTTACTTCTCAGAGAAGAAACATCCCAAGAGTAATGCGGCACAACATAAAGGTTATTGGCCAACTATTAGATGATTTCAGAAAATGAAGAGTCATTGGCATAGCATTGTTGAACACATTATAACCAATTTGGAATAGGCATAGAGATAGTTGAAAAAGAAGCGTGGTCATCAAATGTGCAAGAAAGAGCATGCGCCACAATATTTTCCTTACCCTTGTTTTAAGTGATGTCATAGTCATAACCCATGAGTTTTCTAAGCCATTTATGTTGTGTTAACGATGAGACCCATTGTTACAAGAAATATTTCAGACTCTGGTGATCAATCTTGATGAAAAATGACTCCCTAATAGGTATGGCCGCCACTTTTGTACTACATGTAAAATAGCCATCATTTCCTTCTGAGATGTAGAGGTGGATAAATTCTTATCAGAAAGGGATTTTCTAGTGAACGCAATGGGATGTTCATCTTGAAGGATAATAAAACAAAGTCCATTGTCACAAGCATTACTCCTAATAGTGACGAGCTTGGAGAAATTAGTCATATCTAGAACATGTGTGGTACACATAGCTTGTTTCAGTTTGTCAAATGCACACTAAGCCACATGTGTCTATCTGAAAGCATCCTTTTTCAGTAGAGCTATTAATAGAGCTACAATATTCCCATAATCCTTGACAAACTTGCGGTAGTATCCAATCAGTTTGAAAAACCCATGAAATATCTTGAGTGCCTGAGGATGCGACCAATTTTTCTTGGCATCTATTTTAGAACAATCTATGCCATTGTTTTGAAACAATATGCCTGAGATACTATACTCCCCCCTTCCCAAAAATACATTTAGAGTGTTTGGAATAGAGATTATGATCACAAAAAAGTTGTAGTACAAGATCTAGATCTTGGAGATGCTCAACCCATGTTTTACTATAGATGAGGATATCATCAAAGAAGACTAGAATGAAGTTCCGCAAGTAGGGACAAAATATTTTATTCATCAATTCCTGGAATGTGGAAGGAGCATTCGTGAGGCCAAAGAGCATGACAAAAACCTCATAGTTAGGGTAATTTTTAGGGGCAAAATTTTTCAAATTGTCTATTTTTGGGTTTTTTTCAAAAAATAATTTTGGTAATTGGTCATTTTCAGTCTCTAATATTGCCTATATTTACATAAAATATGTTTTTTTATCATAATAATTGTTGGTATAACTCCCGATTCGATTTTTTATTCAAATGCAAATGCCTGTATTTATACATTTCATGAGGCGGTTGATTACCAGCCTCTTCGCCTTCCTAGCTATTCATATTCCTATTATTTATTT
>LPNX011134288.1:141593-186477 GCA_001517045.1 Pseudotsuga menziesii
AGTTTTATGCACTTCACGGGAAACTAGGGTTTTTGTATTTCAAAAAATCGTTTTACCTCCCCACGCAAATCTTCACGATCGACCCTCCAATCTCTTTGGATGAAGCATATAAACTGCACGCTCATCCTCATATAAACTGTCCCCATAGAAGCATGGGCAGCATACATTATCTTTCCATCGCAGTGAATGAAAATGGCCAGGAATGGGTCTCACAACGTACAGCTCGCTTTCAACATAGCAATACTGCTCTCACAGTATACAAACACGCAGTCGCAGTTCACAACGTATCAAATAGTCTTCAATGCAATCTCAAACAGTTTTTATAGCCTTCTTATGGNAATCACCAAAATTTACACATTTAATAGTAAATCGTATGTTTCTTATTTAATATTATCCTACCTATCTATATACATGTTTTTTTCAATCCAAAATAATCACCGAGAATACTATACTTAAGTATAATATTAGAATCCTTAAAAAATACCCTACGATTCATAGCATCCATCATGTATGAGGAAAGTTGTTTTATGGATACCATCCTCATGAACCCGAATTTGGTGATACCCAGAACGAATATCCATCTTAGAGAAAAAATGAGCACCATGAAGCTCATCAACAATGGGAATCGAAAACTTATCCTTGATTGTGATGTGATTAGGTGCTCCAAAGTCAATGCAGAGGCACCATGACCCATATTTTTCTGGTGAATAAATGAACGGGTACTAGGGCGAATAATACCTTACTTCAGCAAGTCTCGAACGGGCATCTCAATCTCTATATTTTTGTGAAATGGGTAGCTATAGGGCCTGATGTTAAGAGGGATGATTCTAGGAAGGAGCGGAATACGATGGTCCTCTGGTCTTGAAGGTGGAAATCCTATTGGTTCAACAAATACACATGCATATCAATCTAAGATTGGTTGTAGATCCAAGGGATAGTGGAGACCATTGAAGGATGCATTTGAATGAAATGGAGCTAAGCAATGACATCATGCAAATTCTTCTTAAGGATATTTTCCATGTGATGTGAACTGATGACATTGAGAGACCCTAGTTGTAAGCCCTTCAATGTGTTTTTTTTCCCATTGACTGAAAACGAAATCCAAAGTTCAACAAAATCCCATAAGATGGATCTAAGTGTGCGTAGCCATTGAGTTCCCAAAACCACATCACATCTGCCTAAGGGTAAGGAAAACATGTTAGAGTGCTAGTTATAATCTGCAATAGAGATACACACATTATGACACTTCCCTTTGTAAGGTAAGGTTCCCCCATTGGCAATCATTACTTCAAAGTTGGAGCAAGGATGGACAAAACAATCAACCTATTTGGTGATCCGAGGTTTAATGAATTTACGAGTGCTACTAGAATCAATGAGTATTGTAAGAGGGAGCTTCTTGAATAAACACTTGACCTACATGAATTGTGGGTTGGTGACTTTGACTAATGCATGGAGATATATCTTTAGATGGTATTCTTGAGTAGGAGGTCCAACATGCAGCTGTTGAATGTTGTCAGGATAATCTACTGGATCCTGAGCATCCTTAGAAATTTCATATGCAGGCGGAGAATCCACATCCAAGAGATAGATATTTTTCTCAGCACATCGATGTCCCAGGGTGAATTTCTCATCACAATTATAACAAAGTCGTTTTTCTCTACGTTCCCACATCTCGGCTTCAGAAAATGGATTGAAGGAGTGGTTCCAGGAGCTGGCATGATTGGAAGTATTTGGGGAACCATATTTCTGAATGGAACAAAAGTGGATTTGGAGCGCTATTGAGATATGAGCTTGTCCTCCGCTAAATTAGCCAACCGTAGGGATTCCATCATTGTGTTGGGACATAACATTTTAACCTCAGATCATATTGCATCCTTCATACCACTGATAAAACAACTCCTGTAGAATGCATCAGACAATCCTTCTATGTGATTGGTCAATTTCTCAAATTCTGTCTGATACTCCCTCA
The DNA here is from genome assembly GCA_001517045.1 of Pseudotsuga menziesii. NCBI lineage: Eukaryota > Viridiplantae > Streptophyta > Pinopsida > Pinales > Pinaceae > Pseudotsuga > Pseudotsuga menziesii. The sequence goes on from LPNX011134288.1 coordinate 143,563, forward strand.
TAGTGCCAGTTTGGCGAAGTTTAGTGAGTGTTCCTGTGAAGTCATCAAAATAACTAGGTCCAAATCGTTGCAAAAGGAGTTGGATAAAATATGTCCATTTTGTCTCTTCATGAGCTTTGATGTACCAACAGGAACCATTGAAGGGATTCATGTTCCAAATGAAAGGATGCAAGTGAGACTTTGTTGACATCAAAACTGTTATGTAGACTAAAATATTATTTTTCCTTGTATATCCATCCAGTTGGATCGTCACCATTGAAGTCAGGAAAATCAAGCTTGGACCCACGAAAATTGTTGGAAGAAGAGAACCCAGTGTCTGCAGAAGACTATGGATGTCATCTATTGTTCATGGCTGAAGGTTGAAGATGGAGGCCAAGAAATTTTTCATCCAGATCTTGGATTTTGGTGTTGAGGGTGGCAAGTTCATCTTCTATTTTTTTGTTTGCTCCTGCACGAGTGAGAACCATAACCGCGAGTTTTTTTTATAGTTTTGTTTAGTTTATTTTTTTATTTTTTGTTTTTTTTTTTATATTAGAAATGGGTAGAAAAAGAAAAACATAAATGCTTTAAGAAAAACTCTAGTCGGTAATTAGGGTTTGAATAGGCTTTGGACACTTTCTAAGAGTCAGGGAAGCATAAAATGATAATTTCAGAAGCGGGGTGAAAGAATTGGAAAATTTGTCAGAGAAGGATAAGGAAGAGAAAATAGGAAATGGACACCGTGAAAAAATTTGAAGGCGATTGGGTGATAATCAAAGAAGTTATGGAAAACCCTAAAAATAGACAAATGTGGGATTTCAGGATTCAGAAAGTGGAATTTGGGATAGGGTCCTCAAAGAAGGAAATATGAAAAATGGAATGAAAGAGGTTCCAATGAATTTTCAAGGGAAATGGAGCTAAAACAAAGAAGATATGGCAAAACACACACACACACACACACATATTGGTGGAATGGATCTATGGAAGCTCTGGACAGATGCAAGATACGATTTATCAACTTGGAATATAGTATGGACCCTGGTTATTTTCGACTTCGTAAGGGTTCAGGGGATTCACTCTACAATTAATTCTGTCTAACGACTTGCGTATTGGGGAAGTACCCCTCATTCCACGGCTCATGTAAAATTGACAACCACTTTGCCACAAACGACAACTCTTGGTTTACCTCATGGGTGGAAACTAATCAATCAGGTAGGGGTCATTTCCCTTTTTGCTTAGCTAGACCTCTCAATGGCTAGCTAATTCAGGGTTCCTCTGGTACTCCTCACAATGAGTTTTAGGGCTATGCCTATGTACTTCCCACAGTTAAGCGGATACACGTTATTCCCTTATCCAAACTTGCAATTGAAATGAACAATACAGATGCAAAATAGAAGAACTACTACAATACTCACAACACTCGGATGCATCGCAAAAGAATTTTTTTTGCAGAAATTCCACCCAACGAGCCCAAGAAAGTGCTTTGATACCAGATGTGAGAAACCTCCTGCAATAAATAATGAAAATGCACGATATAAGAAAAATAACAAAGCACAAAAATAATTTTATTGATCGCAGACCAAGGAAACCTCCTTTGAGCAAGCTCAATGCAAATAACTCGTGGATGCCTTCATTGGCCTTAACACGTACTTATATACTAAGTCTAATCTAAACAACTATTACTCTTCATAAATATGGGATAATGCAATATACTTACATAACGACTTACATAACATATGTATCAAACAACAATATACTAATGAAGTAAAGAGAAAAGTTAACACAAGTTCCTAACCTTACCAAGCTTACATGAAATTGCAGAATAGCTTGGAAAATGACAAACCATTCCTAGTTTTATGTTAAGTGATAGGCTTTCAAATATTCCAAAAATTAAATACATCAAATATCCTTTATTATGATAAAGGACTTTGCCATGATCCCTTTAAGGAAGTCTTATTGGAAAATATTGGAAAAGAAGAATCCCTTTAAGAAAGTCTTATTGGAAAATATTGGAAAAGAAGCTCCATTATTAAAATGAAAAAAAGAAATATTATCATACATTATGTAATAGTTTTTTAAAAAGATAATTACCTTTCTATATTATAATAATGTTAAAAAGGAACAATTTTTTTTATTATCAAAGGCAAGTATTAAGCCATTGTCTTCAAAGAAAGTAAAGACCAAGAAGTCGGTAAGCAACGAGCATTATTATTGAAAGGAAGCTGTAAAAGGAGGAGGGAAACCATGGTAAAGGGAGGCGAAATTTCTGAAGATGACTGAAGAAAGCCGAGCTAACCATGGTCGACAGGCCATTATTGTAATTTCTTTTAAGCAAAGGGAAACCAATTATTGGGTTCAGAATTATGAAGGAAGAGAGGATGTAATGCTTTATAGAGATTAATATTAATGAATATAATAGTAGTTGTGTAATTTCTTTTGTATTCCATAAATTTTCTGCTTTATAGATTTTTCATGAAATAAATATTTGAGAAACAGTTTGACAATTATTCAGGGAGTAGTATCAGGAATTTTCAATTTCAGTTGGACTCTAGCCTATTGTCTAGATGTGCATTTATGTTAGGATGGGACTTCAAAATCGTTTGGATCTTTGTTTAGCTATATTGGTAGAATGTTGAAAAGTTGATTCATGAAAATTTTGCATGTTGTTAGGAACTCCTGACTACTCTATATTGGAGGCTCAATACGTTCATTGTTTCACATTTCATTTTCATTATGTTTATTGTTTCACATTTCATCCTCATTCATTATGTTTATTGTTTCACATTTCATCCTCATTTAAAGATGGTTTACTGTTCCACAATAAAATTCTTCTTATTCTGTCTAATTCAATTTTTAAATCTTTTCTTTCAGGCTCCATACTCAATGGAAAGGCCTCTGAGCTGAGAGTTTGATTATAGCAATCCCAAATCTACTAGTTATTGCTTCCAACCAGATTTGACATACTCTTGTGAATATCTTATTAGTAATCTTGTGAGGGAGCCGGCTTTCATCTTAGTGCTAGTTAATAATCTAAAGTATGGTTGAAAGATGTCCTTTACTTGATTTTTTACAGTCAGGAATAAACTAGAGAGTACCAGCATCTTTTTGGTGCCGTTGTCGGGGACATGAACGTGAAATAAATTTTCCCAGGGAATAACGACAAAGGTTAAATATTCGACTTTTGAAGGTGAACAAGAGTCAGACACAGGCTGTTTATCTATTCACATTGGTGAGTCGACATTCTGGTGATTGCACTGGGGATCATATTCAAGTTCGATGGAAAGACCAATGGCTGCATAGAAGATGAAAATAATGGTTAAATAACCTTCCTCCAGGGTAAAATGGTTCCTACATGGACTTTTTTGGAATTTTCTTGAACGTATGGACCAACAAGAAAGAGTTTACAACGGAAGATATATCCGATCTTGTACATCAAATTGTCATAGATGAAATGACATTTTCAAATTTGCTGATCTAGAGAGAAATGTTAATGAAGCACATGAATAAATTCTTCCTTTCATGTCTCTACAAGCGAAAGATCAAGAGTTGCTACAATGTCTCAAATTGCACATATTTCTGAATTTTAAGTATTTAGATCAGCGACAAATATTTCTTGTTGAAAATTCAAGAAGCAAGCAGGCATGAGTAGATATGGATTTCCAGATCAAGTGCTAAACATGCCCAGTTTTCAAATTATGACAAAGGAAGGAACTGGAACTGCTACAGTTCCAAACAGATTGCAGGGATCTATTGTCCCCCATGGAGCCTATGATAGTCTCATTATTCATTACATAATTGATAGTCATATTTTAATTCACATATCCCATTTGTGAATTAAAAATAAAAATAAAATCACAATGAAGGAAGCACTTTTGACCAAGATCAATGACTAGTATAGATTTAGGCTTGGAAAGATGCATGAGAGATATGTAGAGGTTCACGACCCTGAAATTATTGGTGTGCTCGACTCATGCGGACAAAGTTCTCCTGAAGGATCGACATGCAGAAGCTATGTGCTTGTCTCATTTCCGTTTAAATGTTATGGAAATGTTGTTTTAAAAGTCAGCGAGTAACTATTAAAAATGCATAAAGAGCATTGAGGGGAGAGAATAATCATTAAACCGTTATTAAATGCTTTAATCCATAAGATATGGATAATTTACATTGGTTTTTATCATACATAAAATTGGAGGATAGCTTGTAAAAGGAAGAACCATTCCCAGTTTTATGTTAACTTAAAGGATTTCAACTATGCCCAAAGTTAAATACATCAAATATCCTTTATTATGATAAATGACTTTACCCTTATCCCTTTAACGAAGTCACATTGTAAAATATTGGAAAAGGAGCTTCATTATTAAAATGAAAAAAGGAAATATTATCTTACATTATGGTAATAGTTTAAAAAAAGGAGAATTACCTTTTTTATATTATAATAATGTTAAAAAGGAACAATATGTTTTATCAAGATCAAATGCTTTATTCAGACTAGTATTAAGTCATTGTTGTTAAAGAAAGTAAAGACCAAAAATCCTATAAGTAATGGGCATTATTATTGATGGGATGCTATAAAAGTAGGAGGGCAACCATGTTAAAGGGAGATGGAATTTCTGATGAAGAGCAGAGAGAGCCAAGGCAGTCATGGCTGACAAGCCATTATTGTAATTGCTTTAAGTAAATGGAAACTAGTTATTGGGTTCATAATGATGAAGGAAGAGAGATTATAATGCTTTGTAGAGATCAAGATCAATGAATGTAGAATATGTGTATTTTCTTTTGTATTCCACAATTTGTTTTCTCTATATATTTTTATTTTTCATGAAATAAATATTTTAGCAATAACTTAGCAATTAGTCAAAGTCTGTAAGCATGAATATTTGTTAAATGATGAGAGTAGTATCCATAATTTTCAATTTCAGTTGGCCTCTATCCTAGTGTCTAGATGTGCATTTATGTCAGGCAGGGACTTCAAGATCCTTTGTCTCTTTGTTTAGCTATATGTGTATTATGTTGACAAGTTGATTCATGAATATTTTGTAGCATATTAGGAATCAGTGACTACTCTATATTAGAGGCTCAATACGTTCATTCTTTCACATTTCATCATCATTTATAGCTGGTTTACTGTTCCATTAAGTTAAATTCCTCTACAATTGTTATTCTGTCTAATTCTATTTTTAAATCTTTTCTTTCAGACTCCATACCCAATGGAAAGGCCTCTGAGCTGAGAGTTTGCATATATCAGTCCCAAATAGACTAGTTATTTCTTCTAACCAATTTCATGTCTATTCCTTCTCAAATTTGACATACTCTTGTGGATATCTTATTAGTAATCTTGTGAGGGAGCCCCTATGCTCTCAGTGCCAACTAATGATCTAATTTATGGTTTGAAAGATGTCATTCGCTTGATCCTTTGCAATAAGGAATCAACTGGAATACCAACAATAGCAAATACTTGTCAATATAGTATTATCTAAAAAATGTAAAACATAAAATGAATGTAAAGTTTGATAATAATGATGTAGCATAGATTTCAAAATGAGATGATGTTTGTTGTATTCAACACATCAAGTATTTTATATTTTCACATATATAATAACAATATGTAATAATTGAATCACATCCATCTACTCGAAGACAATATTTTATACTTGTTATATACACCAAACACCTTACTATTATTAATTCCCAAAAGTAGATGCGGATACTATCATTAATTCCCAAAAGTAGATGGGAATACTACTATTAATTCCCAAAGGTAGATGCAACTATTTTGTGACACAGGCCGTGAAGAACCTCAACAAATCAATATCTTATTACGTGAATGAGTGTTACATATAAAGGAGATCAAAACCGTTATCTACAGTTAGATAACGAGATTATTAACTAGATTTTACTAACTAATAACTGAAATATTATTTACAATGTAATCCCGAAGGATTATTCAACCTTCCCCCTTAATCTGAAGGGACATCTGACATGCCAAGCTGCATTCTAAATTTTTCAAACTTTTCACGGCCCAAGGCTTTAGTAAAGATATCTGCAATTTGCTTTGAAGTAGGATAATGTGTCAGATGAATGGTTTTGGCCTCAACATGATGTCGAATCAAGTGATAATTGGTGTTGATATGTTTGGTTCGATCATGGAATTTTGGATTCTTGGCCAATTGAATTGCAGAAGTTTTGTCAACAAAGAGAGGCGTTGAATTCATTTTTTTCTCCTGCAAGTCTTCAAGTATTTTACGAAGCCAAATGATTTCTTTTGTGGCTTGAGCTGCTGCAACATATCCGGCTTCAGTTGTAGAATCGACAAGAACATATTTCTTTTGTGATCTCCATGTGATAGCTGCTGATCCAATGTTCATCAAATAACCTGAAGTAGAGACCCCATGCTCTTTATCTCCATCAAAATCAGAATTGGAATAACCAATGAGATGAAAATCTGAAACTTTAGAATATTTGATGCCATAAGATTGAGTTCCTTTTAAATATTTGAGCACTCACTTTGCTGCATTCCAATGACCTTCACAGGGATGATGCATAAACCTGGAAAGTATTCCTACAACAAAAGTTATGCCAGGACGAGTAGCAGTAAGATAAATTAAACTTCCAACAAGCTACCTGTACTTTGTTGGATCTTCAAATGTGCTACCTTCATTTGAAGTAAGCTTTAGATTCTGCTCCATTGGTGTTGAAACAGGATTACAATCCTGCATACCAAATTTGTTTAATAACTCTCCAACATATTTTTTCTGAGAAATGAAAATGTGCTTTGGTTTTTGATCTACTTCAATTCCTAAATAATAATGTAATAACCCCAAATCTGTCATATCAAAAGCCTTTTTCAAATCTCTTTTGATAGATACTATATAATCGTCATTATTTCCTGTGATAAGCAAATCATCCACATAGACAACTAGATATACAACCGATCTTCCAAATTTCTTGGCAAATAAAGTTGCATCATCTAGATTGAAGTGCTTATAATTCATTTTGAGAAGATGCTCAATTAACTTTTCATACTAAGCTCGGGGTGCTTGCTTTAAACCATATAAACATTTGACTAATTTTCATACCTTCTGTTCTTGACCTTTGATAGCAAAGCCTTCAGGCTGATCCATATACACATCTTCTTTTAAGTCTCCATTCAAAAATGTGGTTTTAACATCCATGTGATGTATCTTCCATTCCTTTTGTGCTGCTAATGAAAACAAGGTTCGAATGGTGCCCCATTTAGCTGTAGGAGCAAATGTTTCTGTGTAATCAACACCTTCTTTCTGTGCATACCCTTTTGCTACAAGTTTTGCTTTGTGTTTGTCAAGTGAACCATCTGCTTTATACTTATTTTTATATATCCACTTGCATCCAATCGGTTTGGTTCCAATTGGAGGGTTCACCAACCTCCAAGTTCCATTTTTTATGAGAGCATCATACTCTCTTTGCATGGCACTTTTCCATACATCACTATTTACTGCTTCTTGAAAAGATGCAGGTTCATCAAATGCATGAAAGTTTAATTCACAATCTAATGTTACAAAATCATCATACCTTTTAGGAAATGTCTTAGTCCACATTGATCTATGAACTTCTTCTTGTTGTGGTGTTTTCTCTATTTCTTCTTTAAGAGCAGGTTCTACATTATCCATGATACTTAGTTTATCCATTCCATTAACAATATCATCAACTGTCTCATCTTCTGTTTCATCAACTTGTGCATTAGAATCATCAACTTGTGTTTCATCAACTTGTGCATTAGAAGGAAATTCCAAAACTTGACCTTGACTTAGAACAGGAATCCCCCCTTCAAGATTTGGAAGTTCATTATCCATTTCATGATAGATTTTTTTAGAATGAAATCAATCAAGCTGAGCAAGTTGTTTATCAATAGTGAGTGCATCTTTCTCAAACTCAAGAAATATAACATCTCTAGAAACAATAAACTTCCTGTTATCTTCATCATACAACCTATAAGCTTTAGAAGTATTAGAATATCCCCAAAAAATACACTTCCGACTTCTTGCTCCCAATTTATGTCTTTGTTGCTCAGGAATCAAAGCATAACATGTGGAACCGAAAATTCTAAAATGCTTGATAGCTGGAAGATGATCATGCCACATTCCATAAGGTGTTTTGTTTTGTAGTGCAGCAGAAGGACATCTATTCTTAATGTAGACAACACAAAGAACTACCTCTCCCCAAAACATTAACTTGACATTTTTAAAAAACATCATTGATCTTACCATATTCAGGAGTGTTCTGTTCATACGTTTTGCCACACCATGTTGCTGTGGATTATAAGGAACATTTGTTTGATGTTTAATACCATTCTCCTGCAAATATTTTTCAAACTCTTGAGATGTATATTCACCACCGTTATCAGTTCGAAGGGTTCCAATAGTAAGTTGAGCTTCATTTTTAATCCATAAGTGAAAATTTCTGAATGTATCAAAAGCTTGAGATTTTGCTTTTAATAAATAAACTCAAGACATTCTCGTAAAGTCATGATATATTTGTTACCATTTGCTAATGGAATGGGCATGGGCCCACATAAATCTGAGTGAACAAGACCAAGCTTTCTTGAAGCTCGAAACATAGAATCATTAAAAGGTTGTTTACTGTGCTTGCCTAAGATACAAGCATCACATGGGGAAAGTTGTCTTGGAATAGTAGGAAGCCCTTGAACTCCTTTCTGTTTCATAATCTTGAGACTGTCATAACTAATATGACCAAATCTAGCATGCCACAATAAGCTAGAAGATAAATTACTATTATGCTGAACCAAATTTGTAGAATTCTGTGAATTGGATGATGTACCATTCAGCTTTAAAAGTTTGTTATCTTCCACTCCATTCATTACAACCACATTATCATAAGCTCTTCTAATTTCAATGATACCATCAAACATATGTATCGAATGATTTTGTTGTCTAATTTGCACAAGAGATATTAGATTTCTCTTCAATTGTGGAACATAAAGCACGTCAGAAAGTATATAATCAGCAAGTCCCGATAATTTCAATCTCACAGAACCAATTCCTGAAGGTTTTAACTGAGACTTATCTGCCAAATGTACTACCCCATCAATTTCATCACTAAAAGTTTCAAAGAAATCTTTTTTAAAGGTCATATGACATGTGGCTCCGGTGTCCAATAACCAAGTATCATTCCATGAAAACGAAGTACTGAAAGCTTCTTCAATTCCTAGATTACAATGTGCAATCTCCTCTTAATGTGCAGTCTTTGTCTTTCTTCCACAATCTTTACTAAGCAGCTCTCATTTCTTCCTTTCTTGGTGATAGCTCCTTTGCTGGCTCCTCCTTCACGGGCTCCTTCTTTCTCACCAAGTCTTTCTCACCAATGCTTTGTTGCCTTTGCTCTGATACCACTGACACAGGCCGTGAAGAACCTCAGCAAATCAATATCTTATTACGTGAATGAGTGTTACATATAAAGGAGATCAAAACCGTTATCTACAGTTAGATAACGAGATTATTAACTAGATTTTACTAACTAATAATTGAAATATTATTTACAATGTAATCCCGAAGGATTATTCAACATTTTGGACATTGACACCTGCATTTTAGAGAAGGTAAATGCAACTATTTTAGACATTGACACCTGCATTTTAGAGTGACTATAAGATGTACATGACCATGATCATTATTATATAAATGGTGTATATCCATCTCATATCCATTCAAGTCATTAATGGAATACATTTAATTGTCCTTAATTCAAACAATGATAATAACTACTAACATAGATTATTGCACTTCATAGAGGATCATCATCTCATACCATAAAGTAGAGGGGCTAAGAGTTTTTGGTTGAATGTTTTTAATTATTTCTAAAATAGTAAATTTGGCTTCTTTCCAAGCAAACGAGATGAAATGCCTTTTCTATAATAAACATAATTATTATAAATGAAACTCAAGATAAAATACGTTCTACTCTAATATAATAGATAATAGTGGTCGCATTGTTCACAACTTCACAGATGTGGCGAGTTACTCCTTTAAGATCGATAGTCCCTTCTACCTACCCTTCACATTCACTTCACTTCACTTCTACCCCTTCTAGCATTTAAGGTTTGCAGTGTTATTCCCGCTATTTTCTTCATGAATGTCGTAGGTATGCTATTTTCTTCATGAATATCGTAGGTTATTACCGCTATTTTCTTCATGAATATCGTAGGTAATTTATTTATGTACATGTGTATTGAGTAGCTCAAAGGCTTGAAAAGTTGAATCTTAAAAACAACCACCAATTTTGAATGTATTCTCGTCTTAACAGTGCCATATTTTGTCTTGTTTAAGGTGAGCAGAAGAATTGTATAGTGTCAACGTCTCATCGCCCACATCACAACTACTTTCTTGTAAACATTTGAACAAAATGTGAAATTATTCATTATTTTTTCCATATATATTCATAACATTTGATTCACTGATATTCCCTAATTTTATGTTATTTTCTTCTAAATAGACTTTGGACTTCTGTGTGTTGGATCAAGATAAAATGAGCAAAACAAACACAATGATTAGATCGATCATGGCACTTACTCGGTCAAGTAGAATTTGGATCTTGTGTGTGCAATAGTGGAGAGGTGCTTCCATAATTTGATTGGGAAACTATATTCTTCATCATAGCTCTATGTATTTCGTGGCCTACTTCCTTGAATTTAATTTTGATTGCATATATTTACGGTCATTGAGATAGAATCATACTCAAATGGGAGTAGTGCTATATATTTATTTTTTGTGCAACCATCCCTTAAATTAGATTAATATTTCCTATATTAGTTTGGAGTCCTCGGAAAGAGTCGTGAAAGGAAAATAGTTCAAAGGATGAGGACTAGTGTTGCAAATAATATATACCTAAACAAATGTATGCTACCCAATGCTAATTATATGAATATAAATTGAGAAAATAATGTCTTATACCATCATGGAAATTGGACTCTAGATCTTGAGAACATTTTCCATAAAAGTCATGCAAGGTAGAATTTATCTTGTGAATAATATTTTGGTGCTTGGAATGTAACATCACCTCATGTTGTCATTGCCTCGATATATGGTATTACTTGCCCTATTGTCATTAGGTATCACTCATGGAGGATTTAGTGAATCAACAAATTAAAAACTCACCATTTTTGTTTCTTCTCTTTTATTGCCCTTTCCTTTCAAATGTTCTTTCTGTTCTTTCCTTTGATTGTGAATTGTATTCACTCCTCACCATTTGTGTTCATTTTATTGCCTTTGATTATTGATTATGGATATTCATAAGATTGTTACCATTTTTTAACGTAGCTATGAAAACTTTGAAGGTCATTTTTAAACATAGCTCTTAAACTTTGTATGTGGGGTAGTGTGAGGCAGGGTATTTTTTAAGGATTCTAATATTATACTTAAGTATAGTATTCTAGGCGGTTGTTTTGGATTGAAAAAGACATGTTTATAGATAGGTAGGCGAATATTAAATATGAAACATAAAATTAACATTGAAATGTGTAAATTTTGGCGAATATTATGATAAAAAAAACATATTTGATGTAAATATAGGCAATCTTAGACACTAAAAATGACCAAATAGTGAATTTATTTTTTGGAAAAAACCCCCAAAATAGCCAATTAGCGAATTTTTGCCCCTAAAAATTACCCTGGTGTGAGGGATAAGTGAAACATTGGACATAGCTCAAAAATATACGAAAGTAGTGTTATGAGACATGAAACAGAGTTATGGATTTTCACATCTTGAGTGCCACGAGTAAAATGTTGCATTAACTGAGGAACAAATGAGACATGTTAGGAGTTAAGTTGATAAGAAATTGTTTTGCTCATAATGTATGAATACTGTACAGACTCACCCTTGATTTAATGCCAAAATAAAAGTAAAGATTGGCATTACTTGATGTTTGAATACTAGCATTATGATATTTGTTGGGCTACTTTCTAGATTTTATTGTGTAAAGATTTTTGGGTTTGTCATTTCAAGAGGACACTCCACCCGTCATCAGGGATCTGATGAAATATCAAGATTGGATAAAGAGAGAAAGGGTCTATAGTTGAATAAATACTTAAATGTGATCCTTAAAAAGTGGGGAAATAACTTAATAAAATAAATAGATGAGTAGTTAGAATAAAGTATTAAAAAAAATGAATTAAATTAATTCAAAGGGATAAAAGGTTATTATAAATAATGGAAGGGATTGAAACTAAGAAATGATAGGGCAAATCAACGAAAGGGAAAATGAGCAAGGAGATGAGGGCTAGCAAAATTTACCAAACTAAGGGGTTGGGGGGGGGGGGGTATTTTAATAATACAACTATGATAAATGGAGGGTTTGTTAAAATCCAAAATGGGAAGATTAGAGATTAGTGAGAATAATTTAAGGGAAAGTGAACGTTGGATGGAGGAAAATGATAAGACGAATAAAACGATAGTTGGACGTAAGTTTTAAATTAACTAAATTAAATTAAAATTAAATTAATTGAGAGGGGGTAAATGAATATCATAAACATGGGGAAGAGATTGAATTAAAGATTGACCTAAAAAGGGACAAACAATACAATGGATTAACTGAGAAACACAACATGGGACTAGGATAAGTGATGCTGGTTGGGTGAAAACCAAGAAAGAAGAGAAGAGGGGAATATTCATAATATGATTAAGATAAAAGGGGGTTAACTAATAAAGAGGGAACATTAGGGATTATTTAAAGAATTTTAAGGGAAATGCATATCAATCATAATGTTAAGAGGAGAAAAAATGGTGGATGATAGGTTTCTAAGATTGAATTAATTTGTATCCATCATCCCTATTAAACTTGTTGGCTTGCTTTTCAATTTCGAGGGCTTCATGGATAAGTCACCGAGTGATGTGAGATAGAAGCAATGGTTTTGGTTTTATCAAAGCATATGAGGTGCTTGGTGCTATGAGAACAATATGCAATGGACTATTTTGAAAGAGAATTATGATTAGAATCAGTTATGTTCTTTGAGGCAGATTTGGATCAATCTAGAAACTAACACAAAAATATGGTAAATAATGGAAATTTGCATTCTATTACTACGGGATTTGTTTATACTTGTTTCTAAATGCTTTGGCATATTGTTATTATGATACTTTGATTTTTATTATTTATGATTATGAATGTGACAAAATTTGAAAACTTTCTAGTATTAAATAACTTCTTCAATATTAATAAAAACATGCTAGTGACATTTAGTAAACTCTTCATATTAATTAAAACATGCTAGCAACATTAAACAAGAGCCACGAGGTGGAAATGTCCCTAACATTGTCATATACTGTTGTAAGTTAGTTACAATAAACTAAGCAATTTTATAGTAGCAAGGATTTTCAATCGATCACTTTACTGACATGAATATTTCAACATTTATTTATCTGGATTTTATTTATTTAAATCAAGTCAACATTTATTTATCTCTGTCATGCTTGAGAAAATAAATTATTTTATCAATCAACATTGATTTCAAATAATTTTATTGATCAACATTCATTTTTATACCAGGCTCCAATTTTTCAACCTCCTCTCTCCCTACTTTTTAGCAATGAATAAACATGAATTATGATTCTTACATTGTTTCTTAGATATTCAAACTTCATATAAATCATAGGAAAACAAATATGTTGTAGAAACACACACACACACACACATAAACATTTAATAATTAAAACTTATGGATAGTTAACATGTCATTACATTATCTATCACATTGAAACTTTTATCCTCTTTCACTCTATTCCATTTCAATTTCAAACCAATTAAGTGTTCCTTGATAACATATCCCTAGTATCTATTTCAATCAACTTGATCCTCTTTCAATCTACTCCATTTCAATTCCATTCTGCACTAATTAGTTGTTCCTTGATAGCATCTCCCTAGTAGGATAATATATATTTGAAACATAAAAGTTAGATATATTAGATATTATTACAGATGCAACACAATGATATGCTAAACATAAAAGTTAAGGAGAAAGGTCTGCAAGGAATAGCATATTGTTGAATATAGTGTGGGCTTATTGATATGGGGTTCATTCCTGGGCTTAACAAAATCCTCTTAATTCTCAAAAAATTGAATAAATATCACAAAAAAGAAAAGATAATGAGCAAAACATGCAAGAAAACTGATAAAATGTGTTGGGGTTAAACAAGGCCACTTAATTCTCAAAGTAACTGCATATCAAATATGACAAAAAAATGGAAAATAATGAGAAAAGCATGCAAGAAAACTGATAAAAAGTGCTAATAAGATTGGTTATTGAAAATTATTTCAATTTTTATCTGTGTGATTTTTTTTTATGTCGAAATAATTTATTTTATACAAAGCTACAATTTTATGTGAGGTGAAAATTAACTATTAGATCTAGATTTAATTGGTTGTATTATTCACAAAGGAAATTAAATCTATGATCTAGAATGGTTGTATTATTCTATATATATTTTAGATATGTTATGTAGATCGATTATATTTTTGGAAATTTGGAAATTGTTATTGGTTTTTGTTTTCTAATAGGGAAGAACTGTGAAATCCAGTGTGTCCATCACTACCATAACCACCAAGAGAGATCCAACAATGATTGTTATAAGTGCTCTAAATTGATGTCTGAATCAATTTAACTTGTGTAGGTCATCATATTACGAAATAAAAAAATGGATGTCATCGTCATAGGTAGTGTCATTGTTGCGTAGAGTGAAGAGATGCAAATACAAATGGTTTGAGACCTGTTGTTGAGAAATTTGTCTAAGAGGAGAATGGATTTGTTATACACATGTCCGTAGAAGCTTAGTGATCACCAAAATCCACAGAAAGTGCAAAATTCAGTGTCAAAAAGTGAGACCCAAAAATCAAAGAGTAATGGCAGTGAAGAAAGTCCGAGGATTTATCTTTGGAAAAGGAAACTTGGAGTGGTTTGCTCATTGTCGCAAATCCACCAGCTGATGTTTGATAAAGAAATTGCACCATACACATTTTGGCATTTTCTTCACCTAGAAGGGTGTTATTGAGTATGGGGTGCTTGCATGAAGTTGGTTCCACTTTTT
Organism: Pseudotsuga menziesii; assembly: GCA_001517045.1. Taxonomy (NCBI): domain Eukaryota; kingdom Viridiplantae; phylum Streptophyta; class Pinopsida; order Pinales; family Pinaceae; genus Pseudotsuga; species Pseudotsuga menziesii. Next base: position 158,611 of record LPNX011134288.1, read on the forward strand.
GGTGCCACTTTGGAAATCAGAAACGCACTTCCAAAGTGCAAATCAAGAATGCATATGCGTTATTGATGGTACGTTCAGAATAACCCGAGCCTAAACACGAGGCTAAGGTTCGTGAAAACGTATCGCGTATGTGATATATCGCATATATGATATATTGCATATGCATTTTGTAATGTTAAATATGCGATATTCAACAATTACAAAACACATATGCAATATATCGCAAGTGCGATATATCGCATATGCGATATTTAACATTATTGTTGGAAGGATTGTTAAATGATCATAATGGATGTGGAAGACACGATTGATACCTATGCATACTAATGATACCCATCCATGCATCATGTTGGTTCCTTGCATCCATACATCATGTTGGTTCCTTGCTTCATGCTTCATGCTTCAATCTTGCTTCATTAAAGGTGATGGTTCATGGGATGATATGAGTAGGGTGGATTTTTTAGGTTTTATGACGAAACCATTGTGGAGGATATACAATCTAAATATATTCGAAATGTAGAGATCGAAAGCCATGATTTTAGAGTAACCATTCAAAAACCCTTCCATCTCACTCTCTTCTTCCACTACCTTCCCAATGAAGGTTTCCTACTTCCAACAACACCCAATCAATCAATTTCATTTTGATACTTGCATTGGATGGACTACAATAACAAGGTCCAAAACATATCTATAGATATGAGTAGGGTGGATTTTTTAGGTTTTATGAAGAAACCATTGTGGAGGATATACGATCTAAAGATATTCGAAATGTAGAGATCGAAAGCCATGATTTTAGAGTAACCATTCAACAACCCTTCCATATTACTCTCTTCTTCCACTACCTTCCCAATGAAGGTTTCCTACTTCCAACAACACCTAATCAATCAATTTCATTTTGATATTTGCATTGGATGGACTACAATAGCAAGGTCCAAAAAATATATATAGATTTTCCTATAATTTATTGTTCATACAAAACAATATGGCATAAATGAAAAATGTGAATTATATATATTGTTCTATGCGAGTTTTTTTCAATAGAATGTTTGTGCCAATATTGTAATCTCAGAAGGAACAAGATCAATCATATAATTTCTCATAGCCTCCATAGTATAATGAGCTTTGAATGACACTCTTTTCATCCTTCCTACTCTTTCCAACCTTCCATCAACTAGTAGATAGGCAAGCCTAAATTTTTCTTCATTAACATATGAGCTATTATTACACAATAATCCATTTGGTATTGTATCATGAATTCTTCCAATTAAATTATATCTGGATAGAACAAGGAATGTAAGAGGACTCATAAATGTTTCTTACATACCATAAGATATTTAGTGCTTGTAAGTTGAAAGCAGTATGTGCAAAGGGAAATAATGATCAATGCTATTAAATAATAACAAAATAGTGATATTATCTCCACAAAGTAGTATGTTAACATTGCATAGTACATATGGCTAATAATGGATCTCCACAATGTGCCTAGAAAATATACACAAATGATACCACATATTACCCTTGATAAAAAAGCATGCAATATAGTGTTTCTTACTTTTCAATATTGCATATGCGATATTGAAAAGCAAAAAAAAAAAAATGAAACAAAGGGCACAGGCCCCTCAAATTTCATTTGCACAGGATCGGGACAGCGAAAAACTGCAAGGGAAAAATAATGCAAGTGCGATTTGCGTTTTAGCTTTTCGAGGTCGAGTTCGAGGTGGATTGCTCCAATGGAAGGTAAATGCTAGATTATCCTTTTCACTTAGTCTTCCATTCTTTAATTTTTTCCATAATTTCATTGTTTTTATAATTATTTTAAAAAAATTAAAAAAAAATTGAATGTTCAATGAAATAATGTTTAAAAGTAAAATAACTTGTAGTTTTTTGTTTAAATTTTAACAGACAACACAAATGAACAACAAAATGTGGAAAACCTACCCTCTAATAACCCACAACAACCTAACCGACAACAACCTAACCCACAACCTAACCCACAACCTAACCCAAACCCAAACCCGAAGGGGAAACAAGATAGAAACACACAGATTATTGCACGCTTGGCATCATTGAGGCACCTTAGCTCATCTATTAGAGGGGGGGATCGTTTGAGAGAGTATTTAGCCGATGCATTGGACATAATAACAAACACAATTACCGAAGCCCAAGGAGCTCTGTACAACATTACCTCGTATAGAGAATCCAGGAGGAAATACTACTCCGATGGATTGACTCATAAAGACATCAAAGCCCTTAAAATTACAAAAGGCCAATTATTTTCATTATTCCGGGACCCTGGCACTGGATTGGTTCCACCCACTAGTCGAGCACACATTTCCATAGACTGGTGCATTGAACCAAATATAAAGGCCAATTGGATGGATCATTGGTATATGGTCTTCGATGAAGACCCCCATGGGAATAGGGACATCCCATTTTATTTCCTTAGGAATTTGTATGCAAAATTCATCCTAGGGAAACATGTTAACTAATTCGATCTCTTAGGCAACCAGGGTGTTGGTCATGGGATGCCCCAATATAGGGAAGGTTCTAGGATAGATCCTAACCGTGTGCCACGCCCACCACGCACACCAAAACCCCCTCGAGTATATCCTCAGGCTGCAGGTCTTGTGATTGAGTATACACATGAAGCATTATTTGACATGGAAGATACATTGATTCAGCATGGGACTGATGTCCAAGGAAATGTATACCAAGGGGCTGGCACTTCTAAGGTGAGCCCATCTACAGATCATAGAGGAGATGCAGAGTCTTCAAAGCATCGTGTTACTCCACACCCTTGCACATCGTGTGGAGGCATATGCAATGGCCCTGCTTTCGACTTTCGAGACGATGGATTACTTCACTTTGTAAGTAAAACTCATTATTTTCATATTATATTTTGTTTCATGTCAAAATATTCAATTGTTTTGCAATTTATTTCTATTTAATTATCTAACAAATGATGTGAACAAATATAAAGCTGGTGTCCCATGGCACACCACAGTCGCATAGTCCGTCGATCAACGTTGAGAACATTGATGTGGATGTCAATATTGCTTATGGGTTTGGTTCTTCACCAATAGGGGTAAGAACTATACTTGTTAATTTGTCAACTTTATTTACATATTTATAATATAGATTGTAACATTAAATATGTATCCTAATTTCGATACAACATGTTTTATGCAGGTTGACCAGGATGAGTATATTGTATTGGAGCCTATTTCCTCTCATGCAGAGGTAGATTCGCATACACAGGTATTATTTGAAATATGATTTTAATTATGTTTCACTTTCTTTGGAAAAATCATTTTGCAACTTGTATCGCTTTGACATATGTTACTTTATGCAGGAATCTATTGTCACAGTGGTGCTTGAAGAGCACCAAAGAGAGGTTGTTGTCAACCCACCTCTTCCCCCCAGCCAGGTATGTATGTTTTGCTTTCTTTGGTAGTTCATCATTTTCCTTCCAGGTATATATATGTCTCTGATTCACTATCTTATATGAAATTGACATATATATGTCACTTTATATGCGGGCCCCTAGTGAGGCACCGGTGCGTGAAGAGCACCAAACTGGTGGCCCACCTTTGATGAGCCGGCAGGTATGTTTATGTAGATCGCTTTCTTTGTATGTTTGTGTACATATATTTCTCTGATTTGGTGCTGGAAGAGATGCAAATTGGTGACCCTCTCCCCCCCAAGGTACATGTATATTTGTTGGCATTGGCATATATATATATATATATATATATATATATATATATATATATATGCAGCCTGATAGTGAGCAAGTGGTGCAAGAAGAGCACCCAATCAGGGTCACTGTTAGTGAGGCACCAGGACCCGTGATTACTTACTCATGTACAATAAGTAGAAATGTTATTTTGGTTTTGGAATTTGAACACATGTACATAGAATTTTTAAAGGTTGGTAAATTAACTTACAAAATTTGGTTTTTCTGCAGTCTCCACTGATGAGACCTATCCCTCTTGTTCGACGATGGGGATCACCAGTGAGCAGTAGCAAAAGAAAGCTACACTTCTCCGAAGACTCTAGTAGTGGCAGCAAAATGGGGGATAACTAGAAAAAATGTAGAGGGGGCATACATAGATGTAACTTTTTGCTCATATGTACACACAGATGTCCTTTTTGATCCACTATTTTGTATTATGGCCATGTGGCATGGAAATTTTTGTACAACATTATTGATATACATATATAATATAAAGCAAGGTTCACATTTATACATATATATGGTTGACTTGATCTTGGAACATGATATCATGGTTGACTTGGTCTTGGAACATGACATGTGTGGTTCACCTATGTGATATAATGATATGTGTGGTTCGTGCATGTGTGCTAACTTAAATGAATTTCCAATACTTAAAGGAAGAATTTAAACGACTCATCAACTTTTAAACATCATACAATTCTAACATACAATAACATACCCTAATTTACACACAGTAACACACAGTAACATACTCTACAATTCTAACATTCACACAATAACATACTCTACATTACCCTACGACTCTAACATCATACCATACTAACATACATCATGTACCCTGCAAACCCTAAATTGGTTGAAGTAAAGCCTAGTTGGTGCATGCAAGTATTGGTGATCATGTGTTTCTAGTTCCCTCTCTTAACTTGCAAATTGCTCACCAAACCCTAGTTCCATCTCATACCTTGGTAACCCTATTTGGAGCATGCAAATTGTTGTTCATGAAAGCCTAGTTGGTACATGCAAGTATTTGTGATCATGTGTTTCTAGTTCCCTCTCTTAACTTGCAAATTGCTCACCAAACCCTAGTTCCATCTCATACCTTGGTAACCCCAGTTCCACCACGGGCCTTTAATTCCATCTCATCAAAATACCCCAATAGATAACAGCAGACAAAATACTACATGATCTTTGCAAATGTGCCAATTTCAAAAATTGTCCAAAAATTTATCCCATGTTGGTCCTATATGGGAGAAAAATCCCAATTTCAAAAATTGTCCAAAAATAATAATAATATTATTATAGAAAATATCCAAAAACACACATAGTCTTATACATCCAAAAAACTGTATGAACCAAAATATTATCTAACTCAACCAAAATAGTGAAATATACATAGATATTACGTGTCACCTTTATGTGAATCACAAGGAAGAAACCAAATAGGGCCCTTCAATTATCTCTTCTAACTCCATATATTCCAGAATTTGACTTGCTTTAGGAAGAGAATCAACAATAATATTTAGTTCCCAAAAACATACTGAAAATAAATGTACTAAAGAGTAGCAGTATTTGACAATTAGGTCTTGTTTAACCTCCAATTTATAGTGAGATCCTAGTCAACAAAAACCTAGAGAGTTTTTACACCACCATTGAAAGCACATTTCATCAAGAGAATTGAGGCCATTAATCATGCAAAGTTGTTTGTTCCAATGCCAGTTCCAACTTTATACTTACTGACATGCATATCAAAGAAAAATAAGATGCTTTCTAATACTAAAATTCGGATCACTTTGATATGCACCATCAAGGAAACCCATGACTTTGATATATGTAAGCTACCATGGGAAAAGAATTAGATACATGTGTTTAGTGTACTTTTTGAGACAATGCTTGAATAAGAGATTAATTCTTGAACAAAAGAATGATTTTTTCCTCAAATAGAATTAATAAATGAGTTCATCCCTAGCCAAATCCCCCATATGACCATGTACAAATAATTACTTTAAAAATTTTGAGTTCTCTTTTTCCATACCTATGCCACTAACAATCATAATAAAAGCACATCTCATACCTTGTTCCATCTCATAACTTGCATGATTGCTCACCAAACCCTAGTTGGACATCTCATACCTTGTCTTGACCCTAATTGGAGCATGCAACTTGGTGACTCATGAAAGCCTAGTTGGTGCATGCAAGTATTGGTGATCATGTGTTTCTAGTTCACTCTCCTAACTTGCATGATTTCTCACCAAACCCTAGTTCCATCTCATACCTTGTCTTGAGCCTAGTTGGAGCATGCAACTTGGTGACTCATGAAAGCCTGCAAGTATTGGTGATCATGTGTTTCTAGTTCACTCTCCTAACTTGCATGATTGCTCACAAAACCCTAGTTGGACATCTCATACCTTGTCTTGACCCTAATTGGAGCATGCAACTTGGTGACTCGTGAAAGCCTAGTTGGTGCATGCAAGTGTTGGTGATCATGTGTGTTAACACCTCTACCTAGCAGAAGGTCGAAGGGACCATGGTAAAGAGGAAATAATGGCTGCTTGTAAGACTTTGGTTAAATATTTTGGTATAAAAGTATGAGAAAGTGCAAGTAAGCGATGAATTATCATGGGATCCAACGGTGTAAAGCGAGGAGATGGAAATCGACGGCTTATAATGAGTTCGCCTTATGAAGATGCGAGAAAGATAAGGACATGTGGGTGTTCGATGAGATGTGAAGATCAATGGGCATCGATATGGCTCAATGAAATCAACGGTCATTGTGAGCTCCTCCCTGTAGACTTGCACATTTGATAAAACGAAGGAGCTCGACAGAATAGGGTACGTGTCGCTTCATCCAACAGCTGGGAAATAAAGGTAAAATACATCGACGGTCGTTGACGGATCCGGAGCAGGAAGTTGTGCGGTGGTTGGAGACAAAAGGTGGTAGTGGAATGCAAACCACGGTACACATGGTAGATTGTGGTGCATTTCGCGGGCAAAAGTGGTTTGGCGGAAACCGTCAAAGGGGGCCTCCGGAGTGGGGTCCTATATAAGTAAATTTGACTTGTTGATGAACTATTTTTTATTCACGCCGGATGAATGAAAAGGACCTGCGTGCTCGCCACCCTCTAATAGTTAATCTCGGATATATGCGGCCACAGTAACTGGTAAGTCCCGAGCACCCAAAATTCATCCACCAAATTATCGTTGTTTTCTGAATTATGGACAAAGGAAAATATTTGCAAGGGTTTAGTCGTATTTTGGACGATAGAGAAGAATACCTGGTCAACAGGGACAGAGGAGTATGTGACCCTTTCTTGTCTGTGGGAAGTGTATCAGTTAGCAAAGAGAGATTATGGTAATACAATTCCCAGGGTAATGATATTCTAAATGCTTGTAAATCATTTTCATATCATTTTGCTGTTGAGCAGACCCTGCATTTTCCTGAATTTGCAGAATGGTGCACAGTTAACTATTCTTCGTCTCAGAGAGTTATTGTAATTCAGTCTATGTCTAAAATACTGTGTAAAATTGATGCCAAGGTCATCCGTGAAAACCTGAACTTGCCCGACAATTACCCCGAGAATCGTGAGTCTCTAAACGAGTTCGTTTTAGCCGAAGTGTATAAAAATTGTGAAACTGAGGTCCGTTGTAAATTCCTGTCGAGTATTCTTAAAGATGGTCAATCACTAGATGGTATTTTTCTGCCATATAATGTTCATATTTTCAAAGATGAAGTTCAATTAGTTGTGTCCTTAGTCTGTCAAGTCTTGGGTCTAGATGACGATTGTCATGTAAATGAAGTCATCTTGGGATTTCTATTAAAAATAAGTTCGTTGAGTTCTGAGTCTCAGTCAGTTCATGTATTTAGTTTAGATGAGTACTTAGCGGAAGCCATACATCTTCAATTGAGTGAGTTTCCAAAAGTTAGGTTCTTCAAGTTTCAAACTTATTTACTGAACATATTACTATGTTCAAATGTCACCGAATTGTAGTTTTTAAGCACCTTATTCTCTTCAAATTTGCCCAAGCAAATCAACATGTTTGAATTTGCAAATTCTATCATGTCAGAAATATATAGGATGTTGTTTGACGAAGTTCTACCCTAGGTATTGGAGGAAATGAAAAGCATGATGAAATCTTCACCTGAGGATAGGATCGAAGATTGGTTTTTATACAAGGATTTCACAGTTTTGAGGATATATGGTTTTACTGGAGAAACTTATAGCTACCTGCCTTTCTTACGCCCAAGATTTTTGCATTAGAGTATATGAGACAAAGAGTGCATGCAGAAGAAGAACACTTTGGAGCCTTTAAGAAATCTTCAAATATCAAGTTCCCTCTCAAAGTTGGTTCTTTTATTTTCAAAAATAAAGGTTCTTTCGTGTTTATAGAAAAATTGTTGGAAAGCATGGAATTTCAAAAGGAGAAAAGGGTAAATTATGATCCCCATCACATAATTTCCCTGAGAAAGCAGGCAAATAAAAATAATCCATTTGACCACCAAGTTGTTGAAAGTCTAAACGAGACAACCAATTTATTTCATTTTATGGAAATTCCAGGATCTAATGAAAATACAAGCAGTAGACCGGTTGCAATAGCTCAAGTGACAGATGGTCCTAATATTTTAGTTAAGAGAAGTCTTTCCGAAGTTGAGAGAATGGAAGTAGATGAGGATGGGCCACATAAAAAGCCCAAATTTTTTCAAGATGGTGGAGTTTTGAGTGAAGATATTTCAGATGATTTTAAAAGAGTTGCTTTGGTCCCTACAAAATCTATACAGGTGAATCAATTTTCTTTTGAAGGTGTAGATAATACAAAATCAAGCCCAGTTTTGAAGTCTAAAGAAGATCTCATCACTAGTTATGTGGAGAAGCAAAAGAAGTCCGTAGAAGAGACAAGGAATCTACTCCCGTGGGTAAGAATTCTAAGTAATCCAAAGACTTCCTTTATCTCTACCCGGGACTTGGAAAGAAATACCTTTAAATTGGCCATGGTAAGTGATAAGAAGATGTCAGAAATGGAAGTTAGACTAGACAAGATTAGTGTACCGAACAAAATACAATTACATAAACAAACTGGAGACATTATTTATTTAGATTTATTGCATGCTATGATGAGAGTTAATAAGTTATAGGTTTTGGTAGACAAGTTGGAAGTTCGGTTAAAACATGAAAAGGTTGAAAACAAAGCTAATGCCATTCAAATTAAAAAGTTGCAAGAAGACATCATAAGTTCAGGAAATGAAAGAGATAACACCCAGGCAATCAAAAGACTTCTAGAAGAGAAGGACAATGCCCTTCAGGTATTGAAGAAAAGGTTGAAGATCCCAAGCACAGAACATGCTCAATCATCTGAATTATTAGCATTACAAGAGGAGAAGGACAAGATTCACCAGGATATGATGGAGCATAAAGGAAAGGTTGTCAAATTACAAGAAGAAAAAGAAAAATGGGAAACAGAGCGGAATGAGCTAATAGCACAAATCTCCCTGCTGAAAAAGGACCAGAACGATGAAAAAGAGATCATGGAGGAATTAATGAGTCAAAATCCCACGGATGAAGACCTGTCTATTGTGAATATTGAAAAACCATTAAATGATTTTTTTGCAGATGACTTACTAGTGCCCATGTCCCAAGTTAGCTTGAAAAATGAAGAAATAAGAGAATTAAAGGTAGACAATGAAAAAATCAAGCCTGAGTTATCCAAGGTGAAGGAAAATAAGAATAATATATTTCAAGATAGAAATCAGCTACAAAAGAAATTTAATGAATTGAAAGAAAGAAACATAGGAAAATGTCCTCTCCAAGGAGCAAAGCACTTAATTTGGGGTACATTATCCGTAGAAATTACTAAATTCAGGCATTATTTGAACTTCATTGATGATCAAAGAATATTGATCAATATGGCCAATCAGAGACTGAAGTTAGTAAATGAAACTATGGAGAGGAAACCCCTTGGCATAGCTTAGAACGCGCTAAATTTCTTAAATTAATTGACCTACCAAAAATTGCATGATATAGGAGTAAAGGACAGAGTAGCAATGGTACTATGGGCCAAAATGTTTATTCATAAACACCATCTAATGAAGACAGTACAGGGCAGAGTTGATGAAATGGTCTCACAAGTTAATAACTTCAAACAGTCTTTCAAAGAACTATTTGAAGATGACCTTCCTTCCTTTTGGGACGAGGAGGGAAGAATGTTTTATCAAGAGCATTATCACAGCCTGTTGGTACAAAGTCGTATGGACCATTCTAAATTTGACTATTTGGAAAAGGGGCTGACAGGGAAAGTCATTGTGGATAAGCTGACAGAAGATTTTGAAATATTACAGAAATTCTTGATCATCAGGGGAGGGTTGCTTAAAGTGTCTTACAAAGCCTACATAGAGCTGGAGGTGTCCATTCGGGAGATGATTGAATATGACATTCCAAGCACGGAGCAATGAAGAGCCATAGAAAGATTCGGAAAAACGAAGTATATCCTTCATTCATGAAGACAGGTGTTTCATGCTAAGGAGCTACTTGGATGGGCCTTGTTACCGAGTTGATTTTAACTTAATAATCTGTTAGGATCGAAGCAAGTAGTTTATTCCTAGGAGTTAGGAATATAGTTACAAGACTTTGATTAAGCCGGTTATTCAGTTATAAGTCTTCTTGGAAGATGAAAATCATTTTATGTATATAAGTGCATTTATTTTATGTGATGGGGGTTGGAACCCATCTTGTGGATGAATGTTTCTTTTGAAGACATATATTTTTGAATAACAAAGCGAATGCATAAGAGTTATTAGATATTCCTGCGTCATTTGCATTTACAGTCCGTATTTCTCTTCTTCTGTGATTGTTTTTTCCAGTGTAACACTTCATTCTGTTCTTCTTCATATCTGAAACATAGTGTTGAATGGTTAGAATTCATATTGTTTATGCTCTGATCATCGCTTCAGATATTTTATAAATGTTTCTACTAAAGTTAATATAGAACTCATCTTTGGTGCTCTGTATTAATGGATTGTTCACTGTCTCTTCTGTCTCACCCAAACTAAATGAATGAATATGATGGAATGATTATCTTGCCTTTGATAAAATCTCATGCATATGTCTTTGTGATATTTTTATGTATATGTGACTCCATTGCCCAATGGTTATGTGTATTTTTTCAACCATCCATACAATCTTTGAGTGTTTATTTATATCTGGCCTTGTTAAATCTGTCTTTGAGAGATCCCTCTCTGGAAAGAAAAGCCATTTTCTTTTTAAAAGTGGTTTTGCTGTTACCTTTGGGATTTACCTTTGCAACCTGGGTACATTCTGAGTGTTAACAATGTGTTTGTAGTTCACTCTCCTAAATTGAATGATTTCTCACCAAACCCTAGTTGGACATCTCATACCTTTTCTTGACCCTAATTGGAGCATGCAACTTGGTGACTCATGAAATCCTAGTTGGTGCATGTGCAAGTATTGGTGATCATGTATTTCTAGTTCAATCTCCTAACTTGCATGATTTCTCACCAAACCCTAGTTGGACATCTCATACCTTGTCTTGACCCTAATTGGATCATGCAACTTGGTGACTCATGAAAGCCTAGTTGGCGTGCATGCAAGTATTGGTGATCATGTGTTTCTCCTCTCCTAACTTGCATGATTGCTCATCAAACCCTAGTTCCATCTCATACCTTGTCTTGAGCCTAGTTGGAGCATGCAACTTGGTGACTCATGAAAGCCTAGTTGGTGCATGCAATTATTGGTGATCATGTGTTTCTAGTTCACTCTCCTAAATTGCATGATTTCTCACCAAACTATAGCTGGTCATATCATACCTTATCTTGACCCTAATTGTAGCATGCAACTTGGTGACTCATGAAAGCCTAGTTGGTGTGCATGCAAGTATTGGTGATCATGTGTTTCTAGTATTTGTAAACTCTCCTAACTTGCATGATTGCTCACCAAATTCTAGTTGGACATATAATACCTTGTCTTGACCCTAGTTGGAGCATGCAAATTGGTGACTCATGAAAGCCTAGTTGGTGTGCATGCAAGTATTGGTGATCGTGTGTTTCTAGTTCCCTCTCCTAAATTGCATGATTGCTCACCAAACCCTAGTTGGACATCTCATACCTTTTCTTGACCCTAATTGGAGCATGCAACTTGGTGACTCATGAAAGCCTAGTTTGTGTGCATGCAAGTATTGGTGATCATGTGTTTCTAGTTCCCTCTCCTAACTTGCATGATTGCTCACCAAACCCTAGTTCCATCTCATACCTTGTCTTGAGCCTAGTTGGAGCATGCAACTTGGTGACTCATGAAAGCCTGCAAGTATTGGTGATCATGTGTTTCTAGTTCACTCTCCTAACTTGCATGATTGATCACCAAACCCTAGTTGGACATCTCATACCTTGTATTGACCTTAATTGGAGCATGCAACTTGGTGACTCATGAAATCCTAGTTGGTGTGCATGCAAGTATTAGTGATCATGTGTTTCTAGTTCCCTCTCCTAACTTGCATGATTTCTCACCAAACCCTAGTTCCATCTCATACCATGTCTTGAGCCTAGTTGGAGCATGCAACTTGGTGACTCATGAAAGCCTAGTTGGTGCATGCAAGTATTGATGATCATGTGTTTCTATTTCACTCTCCTAAATTGCATGCTTGGTCACCAAACCCTAGTTGGACATCTCATACCTTGTATTGAACCTAATTGGAGCATGCAACTTGGTGACTCATGAAAGCCTAGTTAGTGCATGCAAGTATTGGTGATCATGTGTTTGTAGTTACCTCTCCTAACTTGCATGATTTCTCACCAAACCCTAGTTGGACATCTCATACCTTGTCTTGAACCTAGTTGGAGCATGCAACTTGGTGACTCATGAAAGCCTAGTATTGGTGATCTCGTGTGTTTCTAGTTCCATCTCATACCTTGTCTTGACCCTAATTGGTGCATGCAAGTAAAAGGAAACTAGTTATTGGGTTCATAATGATGAAGGAAGAGAGATTATAATGCTTTGTAGAGAACAAGATCAATGAATGTAGAATATGTGTATTTTCTTTTGTATTCCACAATTTTTTTTCTCTATATATTTTTCCTGAAATAAATATTTTAGGAATAACTTGGCAATTAGTTAGAGTTTGTAAGCATAAATATTTGTTAAATGATGAGAGTAGTATCTATAATTTTCCATTTCAGTTGGCCTCTAGCCTATTGTCTAGATGTGCATTTATGTCAGGCAGGGACTTCAAGATCCTTTGTCTCTTTGTTTAGCTATATGTGTATTATGTTGACAAGTTGATTCATGAATATTTTGTATCATATTAGGAATCAGCGACTACTCTATATTAGAGGCTCAATACGTTTATTCTTTCACATTTCATCATCATTTATAGCTGGTTTATTGTTCCATTAAGTTAAATTCCTCTACAATTGTTATTTTGTCTAATTCTATTTTTAAATGTTTTCTTTCAGACTCCATACCCAATGGAAAGGCCTCTGAGCTGAGAGTTTGCATATATCAGTCCCAAATATACTAGTTATTTCTTCTAATCAATTTCATGTCTGTTCCTTCTCAAATTTGACATACTCTTGTGGATATCTTATTAGTAATATTTTGAGGGAGCCCCTATGCTCTTAGTGCCAACTAATGATCTAAAATATGGTTCGCTTGATCCTTTGCAACAAGGAATCAACTAGAATACCAACAGTAGCAAATACTTGTCAATATAGTATTATCTAAAAATTGTAAAACCTAAAATGAATGTAAAGTTTGATAATAATGATGTAGCATAGATTTCAAAATGAGATGATGTTTGTTGTCATAAATCATTTTTAATATTCAACACATTAAGTATTTTATGTTTTCACATACATAATAACACTATGTAATAATTGAATCACATCCATCTACTCTAAATATTTTATACTGGTTATATACACCAAACACCCTACTATTATTAATTCCCAAAAGTAGATGGGAATACTATTATTAATTCCCAAAGGTAGATGCAACTATTTTGGACATTGACACCTGCATTTTAGAGTGACTATAAGATGTACATAACCATGATCATTATTATATAAATGGTGTATATCCATCTCATATCTATTCAAGTCATTAATGGAATACATTTAATTGTCCTTAATTCAAACAATGATAATAACTACTAACATAGATTATTGCACTTCATAGAGGATCGTCATCTCATACCATAAAGTAGAGGGGCTAAGAGTTTTTGGGTGAATGTTTTTAATTATTTCTAAAATAGTAAATTTGGCTTCTTTCCAAGCAAACGAGATGAAATGCCTTTTCTATAATAAACATAACTAGCAATTGCCCCAAGGAAGGTGCAATAATATGCCATTAAGGTAGTTGTTAGCGGGTAAGTGAGAAAAAAAGTGTAACATTGAAGTGAGCAAAAAAAAATGGAGAATAAATATAAACCATATTGCATTGAACTCAATTTTACCCCATGGTAAAGTAGATCACAACCTACTTTTCGTGGCTGAAAGTTGTATTATTTTCCAAAAGGCATCCTCGATATCCTGGGCACCAACTCACCATGCCCCTTATCCCAGAAACTGCAATAAGACAGATGGTGCAAGCATTATCCAGAACGAACGAGAACAGGCACCTTGGAAAAACAAACATACATGTATATTTTTAGGCAACAAATTCCCTTGGTTTTCAGAAACAACGAATATTCATTCAATAAAATTTCACAAAATCTTCAAGGATATCGAGTAGGCAGGGCCAGCCATGTTCACACTAGGTGTGTCGAGGAAAATCCAAGTACTAGGTACAAAGATGCATCTATTCCAGCTAAATAACTAAAAGATATAAAATAACGGATTCTCAAAGATATTGCAGCTACATTTCCATCAACTGAATAGCGTTGTTGTGAATATTCTATAATTTCAAGCATACAGGATTTTTTATCTTCATCATGTGGCCAACTCATTAAACCAGCTAGTTAATCCTAAATATAAGAAAAATCATTAAGTCAATCTACGCATCCCTACAAAAAGGTTTTCCTAGCAAGAAATTTCAAATTTCTTGAAAATAATAGTACAAAAGAAAATCTAACCATCTATTTTGACTTACATTTAGACAACTTAATGAACCACTAGTAAATAGTCTGCAAAACTAACATGGCTGCAAAAGAAGTCCATATAATATCATTAAATGAGTATCATCTGAGAGTTGAACGGTCTAAACTATCCAACCAGTATATCTCTGCTTTCAAGCCAATTTAAAAAAATGTAGGGCAGAAGAGTTCGACAGGATATATGTTGGGTAACATTCAACAGAATCAACTTCACTATTTATACCTCATAAGAAACAACTTGGAAGATAATTTCTTTTGCAATGGTATGTTCTGCTATAGATATGATGCAGGATATTTATCTTGATCTGTCAGAGTAGGAGTGATAGGCTCCACAGTTTCGGACTGGGCTCTCATAAGGAGGAGAGTAAGGAGGTGTGCGTGAATGATCTCTTCTAGATCCACCACCTCGAAAAAGAGAGCACCGAGGAGAATACATACGTTCCTCGTGATAAGATGAAGGTCTAGGAGAACGACGTGAGCTGTAACCATCACGATCATAATAACCTCGCCGCCTGTCACGGTCATGATAGGAGCCTAACAAGAACCAAAAACAATCAATAATAAGTGATCTTCATTCATGTAGTGGATATTCAGTTTAGATTTTAGATGAGCTCAATAATCTAATTTTAAATAGCTTCTACACAGCACCAAGTTTTATTTATTCCCACAACAACTGAAAAGTGCTCTCACAAATAGAAAATCTGAAGTTTTAACTTACTGACTTCACGGGTACTTTTAACCCCAAGATAGTTGCCAGGTGTAGGAGTCCTTGGACACTTTCTCCTCGACTGAAACATAAACAGACAGAATTTATATACTAGAGTATTCTGAACTAAATTCATTAAACAACTGAAAGAAATATTATCCAGAGAGAATGACATACTTGTATTTGATTGACATTAATAACTACAATATCCTAGCTAAGGAATGGCATACTGTTCATATTCAATTTGGTCTATAGACAATTGACTAAGCTGGGAAGAAAATTTCTAGAAGCACTCAAGGTCTCCAGTGTAAAGGTAACCATGTACCGTGCAGACACTTCAATACTAACAGAGAGCTAGTGAATGATTATGATAGCAAAGACAAGTAAAAAATTGCTCTCTGAGCACCAAATTTAGCATGCAAGTTTCAATAATTCTGATGCACCTCTAGGCATTTGCACAATTCTGAGTGTGAGGTACCAGAGCTTAGATGCCTGATTAGTTGGTGAAATGTCCCACTTGAATAGGTCTCTGAGGCTGTAGATATGAGACTAATTTGTCAAACATACAGATGTTACAAGGAAAATTATTTCATATACTCAAAACAGATCTAGAAATAGAAACTTACAATCAAAGCTGGTCCAGCCTATCCGCTGATTTTCTAGGTCATGCACAAAAACTTTGTATTTTAGAACAAGATCTGCAAGGTAAAAGAAATATTTCAGTTCATGATACTATCAAGAAATTTATAAGAATTTAAGCCAGTTAATATTAAGATTTAAGTTTTAATGAAATCATCTCATGTAATCATTGTTCCACCAAGTTTAAGGGATGCAGAGACATGGGGACATGGGGATGCATCAATGGGACATGTGGAGAGATCCCATAAATTTTAGGAGATGTTAGGATCCCCAGCATAGGGGTTTGCCCAAAACATCAAATATATAAAAAAGCTAAAACACAACAAATCCTAAATTTAAAACATAACAGAACTTTTTATGCATAGGAGAATCATTGTATTTCTCATTTTAAATCAAAATGAAATATAATAATCCATCATCATTTAAAAAGAAAAGAGTCAATTCAATTAATTATGTCAACAACTAGGTTGGTGAAGGTGTATACAGATGTGAAGAGCTAGGTTGTATTCTAGGCATAGCAAAAGTTTAGACCAGTCAAACTGATCGGTCCAGAAGGTGTATACAGATGTGAAGAGCTAGGTTGTGTTCTAGGCATAGCAAAAGTTTAGATCAATCATAACTGATCATTCCTTCACTAGCTTCCTGAGAAAGCGTTTGCAAATCCTAAAGGATTTGAAATTGGTCAAGACGGTAAGATATAGATGTGAAGAGATAGATTTTATTGCATGCATAGCAAAAGTTTAGATCAGTCATAACTGATCAGGAACATGGAACACATAATTTTACATTATGCTCTGTAAACCTAATATACATTCAATTCATATCTTCATTTGCAATGACGAGACTAGACTTGAAAACCCATCTGAAAACATAAATGACAATTCACATCCATGAATTTCAATTCACCAAGTTGGCAAGGAGCTTACCCACATTTCATTAATCCATAAATGATAATTCACACCCATGAATTTCAGTTCACCAAGTTGGCAAGGAGCTTACCCACATTTCATTAGGATTAAATTTGACGTTGCCAAACATTAACACAACTAATTTTGATGGCAAGAATATTTATACCATTTCCAATAGCAATTACCAAACCAAACATTGAATGCCTTCCTGTAAAATAACTCAAAAAGTTATAAATTCAATTCACAATCTCTATCTCAGCAACACATTATTCTACCAAAATTAAAAATCATTATATCCAGAACAGCTTTTAGCCAGCCAATCTTAAGAACTTGGCTGAAAAAACAAAAGCTTCATAATGTATTACTAGTCTATAAGTCCTGCAATTCACCAATAAGGAAGAGAAAATATAGCTGAGCCAATATCTGCAATTATTTATTCATCATCCTCAACATTATTCAAAGCGTTCAACCGAGCAATCAATTTTGCCTTTCTCTCTTCATAAGTTAGTTTCCTTATCAAATAACTGTCAAGGTACAAGATTTCACATGTTAATGACTCAAGTTAAAGTTGCCACAATATTTCAATAATTCCAAAGTACTCAGAACATATCAACTGAAAACACTTACTACTTCTGCTCTTTAGGGACTCTCAGTGTGTTTGATTGTCGGGTCTGCTAGAATAGAAGCACGCACACTCTTGTACAACTCTTCAATGCTTTTAGGCTCTATATCTTTCTTGATATATGTGGTAAACTGAGATTGATACTTTTTTGGTTCATCTTCTTTCAACATCTACAAGTAGCACAGAATGCCAGAACATACCAATGAATGGATATGGAAGACTATAAACAAAACCTAGTTATGAAGATGCAGAGCTCAACCTCTAAGTAACATCAGCTTCAACTAACATCACTAGAACATACTAACATGGGTGGCAAAAATAGTTGCACTTCTACCTAGTAGTATGAACTTCTAAATATTTTCAGAACTTCCTAAAGCTTCAATGCCAATGTACTTTATTGAATTATTCAAAAAGTTATTACATAGAACTTCACCTGTAATCAAGATATTTACAAAAACCATCAAATTCATTATAAAGCTAAATTCTTCCTTCGTGTATGTAGCTACATTACCTCCCAATATATATTTTCAATGGACCTCAACATCCAGGCTCTTGCTTTCCTTGCTATAACCAGCAAAACGCTTGTCACTGTGAGGAATATCTAATCCTCCATGCAAAGCTTCCTAGACACAAAAGAATGAATGCAACAAAAAAATATAGTAAAGTTGATATTTAGAAAAAAGCCGAACAGAGGAAAATCAAACCATATATAATAAATATATAGAATAAATTAGAAGACACTCTCAAAAGAACAAATATTTCAATAACCATGAGTAACCCAAGTAAGAATATAATTATTTCTTTAATTATGCCTGAGAGCATTCCTAAACCCTCTACAGAAAAGATGATATTGTCACCAATACACCAAAATCTAAAACTAATCAATTAACAAATATAAGAAAAGAATTATGATCCCAAGAATTTAAGGGGACAACAGAAGTATAGGGAAACAGAGCAACAAAAAATGCCACACAACTGGAACATGATAAGGCATAATAAAGACTATACCATCAATTTATAGCTTAAGCAATGGAGTTACCAAAGAGATGATAGTAGTAGCCCCACAATTAATACCATTTTCCTTATTATTTATAAGATATGGGATTGAACACAAAAAATCACTTTTACAACATTTAATTCAATGTAAAAAACATGGACAGGTTACCGACCTTCAGAGCTCCAAAAACTCTGTTGCCAGTGGTGGTCTTGACAAGACCGACATCCAACAAAGCTCTAAATGGCCTCCTGGCATCATTTGGTTCAACCCTGTAGTCCTCGCCAGTGGCCTGGCATACAAATCAGTACAAACTTTAATCCCACATAATTATAAATAAGCTAACATGAAGGCATATATAATTTGAAATTAACAAAACATCCCATGTATCCCATAGTTAAAAAAGTCGGTTACCAAATATGACACAATACCAAATAACTATAATGATAAGAAACATAACTGCCAAATGCAATATTCTTTTTTAGCTCATCACAATCCAAAAAATGAATTATCTTATTCTTGGACTACATGGTTTTGAAATACATCATCAAAATTTTCATTTGTAATTAGAAACCGTAGAAACAATTAAAAGATGGATTGCATATACCTCCTCGTTGCCAACATATTCCTCATCCATCTAAAGCTGCTTCAACACACGACGTGCCAGCAGGAGACCAGTGCAGTATGCCTCATAAGCAAACAGTAAATCCATCAAAACCTCTGTTCATTATTCAAATCCAATGCTAAAACACTTGTGAAAACAGCAGGAGACCAGTGCAGTATGCTTCATAATCAAACAGTAAATCCATTTAAATCTCTGTTCATTATTCAAATCCAATGCTAAAACACTTGCGAAAATATTAGTAATTACATAATAGTGCAATATGAACAGGAAATTAAAGGAAATGAATACAACACAGAACAGAGTAAATGTAAATAAGATGGTGTATAATGGAGATGTGTGCAATGACTCACAAAAATACAATAATACAAGGAAATAAAACATGGTAGAAATAGGTCTGGGCAGCCTAGTGTAAGTTTGAGTAGCTTGCAGACATACTGCCCACGATAATACAGTTAAACAAGTATTTATAAGGAGTGAGGTCATGTCAATGCAGTACACATCGGTTGAAATGATTGCATACTAGAGAAATTTTACATACAATAGGTAAAACATACAATTATTATGGTCCAGCCATCGAACTCTGCAATATGGTCCAGATTTTTATGAACACTGGTCCCATTGTTCCTACATAGATCAGATAGATCAGTAAAAAAAACCTGAAATCAATTCTTCCAAGCAGTGGGATTGTGACTATGATCCGTCTCGAATTAATCGCCGAACACCTGGATTGCCATCCAGCCGCAAATGAGCCAACCTTCCTATGAGAGGGATCATATTGTAGTGATCTCAAAGTGCTTTGAGCCACTCTGTTATATTGTGGGTATATACTTGTATTTTTTGTGTAGTATGTATATCTGGATAGGACTGTTATCACTATTTGATGTTCTGTCCATGGTGGCAACCTACTCATTTTGAAGATGTAAAAAGTTCCTTTGATTCATTGAATACCAAATTATATCGTCATTACTTACATAATACAGAAAATTGCTAAAATTGAGAGGGGTTCAAACCTCTTTGGAACTCATATGAAGAGAATAGAATTTCACATCCCATCAAAATTCAGCAAACTTAACAGTTTTCAAGATTCCGACATTTCAAGATGAGTATAGCATGAATGGCTTGGAGTAAAATACACCTTACAAAAATAGGACTTGCTTGATGTGTGAGTCACTTTGAATATGATAGGTTGAGTCTTCTCCAAGAGACATGTATCTAAACTAAATTCTAACTGAACTGAGGAGAAATTAATCAACTGCACTGTAGGGAGAAGTTAGAACTGAAAGGAAAGTCTACTAAAGTGAATTGATTATGAGCTGAAGTGACAGTCTCAGGAGAGATTTTGCCAAAACTGAAGGGCACACTCCTCTCCAAGTCAAAAATAGATCCAACAAATTCTTGAATGCAGAGGAAGAGTCTTCATCATTTGGTGCAGCCAACTTTCCATGAATAGGTTACATTCAAGGTCAAGCAAATATAAAAATCGCCTGTTCATGTGCATGAACTAAGAATCAACAGCAGTGAACTCCACTCAACTGCACTGAAAGGTCAGCTCCAAGAATAGTTTCCCTAAGTAGAGTGCACTCCTAGAGATAAACGTAGATCAAGTGGAACCCACCATAGAAGCTTCTAGAAGGTGCAACAACCTTAATTTTCCGTTCCAATTTCTCAAAATGACTTGAAAATGGATGCCAATGTTGTTCAAGATAAAGGGTACTCAAAATATAACGAAATTCTGAAAACCTCAAGGCTAAAAGTAGACCAAGATTACAAAATCCTTGATCACCACCAAATTTATCAAAAATTGTAAGTATCTCCAAAACTGCATAAATTCAATTTTTATACCTAGGCTTGACCAATTCTGACCAAGACCTTGACTATCTCAGATAGCCACAAACACAGAACCATATGCACATATCAAAAAGGGTTATCCAAATCTACCATGAGATTTCACCAGAGATAAAATTTCTAAAACTATAAATTTTATGATTGTAAATCTTGAAAGTATGAAAGTGCCCATTTAGGAAACCATCAATTAGGTGCCCAAAAATGTCTCCAGCTGCTGAAAAGGAAAAATTTCTAAAACTATAAAGTTTCTAAAAATAGCCAATTCAAGAATCTAACTATCATCATCCTCCCATGCATACTCCAAACATTGAATGTCATTCAGATGCATGGGGTGACCTACAAAAAATAGAAGTAGAGGAACCTACTAAAAATGCCTATGTTGAGAGCATGTCCATCTGTGCACTAAAATAGGCATGATATGTCCTTTGAATGCACATGCTACGAAAACCACCTGCCAAGAACCTATCCAATCCTCAACCCTTGAGCGATACAAGAACCACAAAAATGTGCTAACACTGACTTTAGCAATCCTGAACAATCAATGCCAAATGATTAACTCAAAAATGGTAAGTTGATCCTGATCAAGATGTATCCACAAACCATCAATGCCAATATCTGCTAATGTATCCACAAACTGTCAATGTCAAATGAATAATTTTGACAAGTCCATCCGATAATGAATACATGAACCATCAACAAGATCGCCAAGATGTTTTTTTAAGAAATGCATTTTGAGTGATAACAAGTTCATCTAGCATTTTTCTATTCTTCCTAGCCCGTTAAGATGAGCTTCTCCTCTAGTTATTTGCATTGCTTCCTTCTTGCTTGTTTGTGTTTTCCCTTCCCTTCACCCACCCCCTCAAGAGAAACTGTCCTTCATTTCCTTTCCCTACTCTCCTCGAGGAAGGACCCCCTTGACTTCCTTGCCCCACTGGGTGAAAGACATTAACATCATGATCAAAGTCTGTTGTTTGTCTCACACCACAAGTACACATCAAGCAAATGTCTTGTTGATTGATCACTTGTCATATATTGATATTATGTTAGCCAATGGAGATAGGATGGTTGATTGAGCCAAGAGAAATGAAGCTCCTCGTGTGCTGGCTTGGGTCTCTTGTTGCTAACTTAGATATTGACACATTCTGGGCAACTGCCAATGCTACTACCTTGATAAATAGGCACATTTCAAACAGCTTTCAACATGTTCTCTTGGGCTTCTAGATGGCATCACATGCACCTAGGTAAGGATTTGGCTCCTTGCTCTGGCAGAGATTTGATATTGGAAATAATCAGCTCCTTATTCCAAACATTCATCACATTAGTAATGTTATATATTTACAGGATATGGGGCTCGAGCACCTCTAAGAACAAGTTGAAGTAGACTGAGAGGGTACATAAACACATTGCAACCACCTGTTGGAGAATACAATAATCCATCCATATGAACTTTCATTGGCAGAAACAGGTATGAATCAAATTGAGCTAAAAGTATTAAGGAAATTGATTTTATACTGAAAATAACTAAAATGGGAAGCAAAATATACCCAACCAAATCAGGAGAGAATCCTTATAGAGAATACCCATAGAAGTCCCATACCAAAGTAATGAGGGATATTCTAGCTACCAAATGTAATAGGAACGCCTCAATCAAATTATTCTCAACAGTAAGAAAAGATTTTGAAGAAAAAGGTGCTTAAATCCTGTCACGAAAGGGAGGATCAATAGTGGAAGTCTGATAAGTAACGAGAGATTTTCTAGCTACCAAATGTAATAGGAAGGCCTCGAAGGGTGAGAGGCTCTCCTCATTGGCTGTCTGTGAAACAAAGGTATCAATGTTGGAATGCTTTCTGGATCTTTTACTTCTTTTTGGCAAATTTATCATCCGGACAATATGTGGTTTCAGTAAAAATTGGCAGGTTTATTTTCTAAAGCCTTGCTTCTTTAGAAGAACTTTATCGATGTATGTAAGAGCACATGAAGAAGCTTTCGTGAATAAAACTACTGAATTGGAACTCCACGTGTCTTGTAAAAATCTATGTTTTAGAAGCGCTGTATTAATTATGTTGTTTTTTGCTTCCTTTTAATTAATGTTAGTCATAGGATTACCATATACAAGTTGCACAAGGCGCCATCAAAATGCTTGTGAAACAGAGACGATCGTATTGTTCTTTTTTGTTATTTGACTTAACCATGTACCCTGTCGGATCAGGGTATTTTAAGTTAATGGGGTTCTTTGTCTTTTGTTGGCCATATATAATAGGGTATTTTAAGTTAATGGGGTTCTTTGTCTTTTGTTGGCCATATATAATTTACCAGTCGTCCTACTATGATATCGTTTTTCTTGCATCCTTTTTAGTTTTGTTGCGACCCAAGCTGATGAGCAGAGCAAATGGTTTAAACAAGAGATTAACACTTTAACTTAGCAGCCTCAACAATTGCAGGTGAAGTGAATATTAGAATATGAATTAATATCAACTTGACAAAATTTGGTAATGGGCACCAGAAATTAGTCCCATTAGAGGAGTAGCAGTAAGTAGCTTGACATGTAGTGAAACTGACGCTCATTATTATTAGCCACACGTAGTATGTTCATCTCTTTTCTGTCCTAACACCAAGTTGCAATCTGAAGTAGTCAGATCCCTGGAGCCTGAAACATTGTTGAGCAAAAACCATGAAATTTCATATTTTTACATTTGGACCCTGAATAACAGAGAAAATATTATGTCATCTAGATCCGTCAGTAAAATCATGAATTGTGCCTCTTTGTTTTACAAAATTGAAAATACGCAACTGAACCTCTGCCCAAAACAATAATACTATCTCCATCTTCTCTTTGTATATTCTGAAGAGGGAAAGCTAGAAATCTTGTTGGCTTTCCAGATGTTGAGTCGACAATATTTGGAGCCTCGGGAGTGACATGAAGGGGCTGCATTCTTACTGATTATCCCATCCGTCTTCCCTTGCTTCCTTCTAACAAAAAATTGTTAGTTTTTGTGTCTTGCTTCCCGCTCGATCGGATGGAGAATTCGTCCTCTGGCTCTCCCGCGGAGAACGCCTAGGGTTTGGCTGGAATCCGCAGCGATTTTGCAGAAATCAGCGAGAGCGTGAAGACGGGGCTCTCTAGGATTTCATCTAACAAGGCCGTGCATGGAATCTCTAAGCTGGCTTCGACTTTCTTTCCTTTTATAAAAGAATCCGATGGTGAAGAATTCGAGGAAGAGGAGTTTGGTTCTTTTGAGGAGGAGGAGGAGGAGTCAGGTGCATTCGAGGAAGAAGAGAGTCTTAAGTTTGTCGATGGAGTCACGGACGAGGTTTTAACCTTCGCTAGGAATATTTCAATGCATCCGGAGAACTGGTTGGATTTTCCTCTGTTTTATGATGAAGACGATCCTGACGGTAAGCCGTCTTGGTTTCCTTCCCTCAAGCATGATTTGAGTGCCTCATGTTTGGCTTTTGGCCTGTTTTGATAAATTGAAAATAATTTTGCTTGAGTTTTTGAAATTGCACATGAAATTTGCAGGAATCCTCTTATCAACTTCTACAATTTGATAATTCTAGGGGGCAAAGTTGTCTTTGTCTGGTTAATGTTCAATGTTATAGAAGATCTGCCTCAATTGTTTCAAATTGAGAATTGTCGTGCCTGCTGTGTGCTACTATGTCAATCTTGAAAGTTATAGCTTCACAAATCTATAACTCAAATGGAAAAACGCCCTTGTTAGGCTAATTTAAAGTTCTCTTGGAAAGACTATAGTCAGTTGAGAGGAGGATCTATCATACCATAAACTAATATCTCTTGGTTAATATTTGTCCTTTTAACTACTTTTTT
Source organism: Pseudotsuga menziesii (assembly GCA_001517045.1). Classification (NCBI taxonomy): domain Eukaryota; kingdom Viridiplantae; phylum Streptophyta; class Pinopsida; order Pinales; family Pinaceae; genus Pseudotsuga; species Pseudotsuga menziesii. The sequence goes on from LPNX011134288.1 coordinate 183,606, forward strand.
TCTCTTGGTCGATTTACAAAAATCTGAAAGATGAATCTGTTCTTCAACCTTGAGGATTGGTATCCACCTTCAAGAATACAGAGAAGCAAAATTCCTCTAAGGTGACCATAACCGAATACAATTCTGGACAGTTTTCTCAAAGCTGTGTTTGAAATCAGTTCTACTGAATTTCCAAAGCAGTTGAAAATTGCAGTACAATAGGAAAGACACAAACAGTAACAATTTTTTGTTAGAAGGAAGCAAGGGAAGAGGGATGGGATAATCAGTAGGAATGCATCCCCTTCATGTCACTCCCAAGGCTCCAAATTCTGTCGACTCAACATCTGGAAAGCCAACAAGATTTCTAGCTTTCCCTCTTCAGAATATACAAAGAGAAGATGGAGATAGTATTATTGTTTTGGGCAGAGGTTCAGTTGCGTATGTTCAATTTTGTAAACCAAAGCGGCACAATTCATGATTTTATTGATGGATCTAGATGACATAATATTTTCTTTGTTATTCAGGGTCCAAATGTAAAGATATGAAATTTCATGGTTTTTTCTCAACAATGTTTCAGGCTCCAAGGATCTGACTACTTCAGATTGCAACTTGGTGTTAGGACAGAAAAGAGATGAACATACTACGTGTGGCCAATAATAATGAGCGTCAGTTTGACTACATGTCAAGCTACTTACTGCTACTCCTCTAATGGGACTGATTTCTGGCGCCCATTACCAACTTTTGTCAAGTTGATATTAATTCATATTCTAATCTTCACTTCACCTGCAATTGTTGAGGCTGCTAAGTTAAAGTGTTAATCTCTTGTTTAAACCATTTGCTCTGCTTATCATCTTGGGTCGCAACAAAACTAAAAAGGATGCAAGAAAAATGATATCATAGTAGGACTACTGGTAAATTATATATGGCCAACAAAAGACAAAGAACCCCATTAATTTAAAATACCCTGATCCGACAGGGTACATGGTTAAGTCAAATAACACAAAAGAACAAGACGATCGTCTCTGTTTCACAAGCATTTTTATGGCGCCTTGTGCAACTTGTATATGGTAATCCTATGACTAACATTAATTAAAAGGAAGCGAAAAACAACATAAATAATACAACGCTTCTAAAACACAGATTTTTACAAGACACGTGGAGTTCCAATTCAGTAGTTTTATTTACGAAAGCTTCTTCATGTGCTCTTACATACATCGATAAAGTTCTTCTAAAGAAGCAAGTCTTTAGAAAATAAACCTGCCAATTTTTACTGAAACCACATATTGTCCGGATGATAAATTTGCCAAAAAGAAGTAAAAGATCCAGAAATCATTCCAACATTGATACCTTTGTTTCACAGACAGCCAATGAGGAGAGCCTCTCACCCGAAGGGTGATATGTGTCTATGTTACCAGAGGCAGGAAAAGGGAGGAGAACTAGGAACATATTGAGAAGCAGGGCTAGAGGGTTTTAGGAGATAAGAAACATAACCTCCACCTTCCCCGGCGTATTTTATAGCTATAAAATTCATTAGTAATGTACTAATGTAGGGTCAAGACAGAAACAGGAACAAGAATTGGAACCGAATGAGAAACAGGTGCCCTGGTCAGGTTTTTGGTAAAATAGATAGGAATCTAAGATGAAACCTACAACAAGAGAAATAGGTACACATAAAGTCGACCCATGCATTTGAGCCTACAGTGTTATAACAGAAAAGAAATCACTGTATAGATACTTCAAAAAAGGGCCACAGGGAAGAGAGCTAACCTGTTACCCTTGATTTTGAACCAGGCCTCTGCACTGCTTATGAGCAGCAGCCAGATCATCCTTGCAGGAACAACCCAGCACAATAGATGCCCCTGCCTCTTGGTTGGTCTCCAGAGTAAGATGGCATATTCTACACTCCTTCTCAGACCGATTCCCAATTCGGTCTAATTGCCTCGCTTGTTCAGAAGGAGCATTCCCTTCTGCTGCTTTCACCTCGGGGTCAGGACCCTTCTCTAGATCTACATCGGAACTATCCAACAGGGAACGCCTTGCAAGATCCGATACTCCTGCAATCTCAGGATCCGATACTCCTGTAAATGTGTTGTGTCAGATCTTCTATAACATTGAACATTAACCAGACAAAGATGACTTTGCCCCCTGTAAGCTGCTGGAAATTCCTGGAAATCAGAAAGCCACATTCATTAGTACCAAAAAGGACACATATTTACAGAATCCAAGAGAAGCAACAATAATCTCCCTAACAATTTTCTTTAAAATTTGCAGTCCATTGTCTCAAGAGTCAAAGATGTATCATAGAGCGAATTTAAATTTCACTGTGCAAAAATTGGACAATCCTAGTGACCTACTCCCAAAAATAATGGTTATAACTTATGCTCCAACGAATAACCCTTGGAACTGAATCCAGGGTTCACTTGTGGTAAGACTAAAACCTTTACCCTCTATCCCAGATGTATTCACATCATAGCAAAACATGTGACATTATATATCACATTACAAAAGGGAAATGGAAAATCAACTTTTTCCCAGAAGGGTTGTCAATGTCAACATATATTATCTCAAGATGTATTATAATACTAACTGTCACTTCAATATGCAAAATTGAAAATCCCTAATGACCTGCTCAATGCCGAAAAAAACAGAATGGCCTGTCAAACCCTTGGAACCAACATCAGAGCTCACTACTGATATCTAATATCTAACTCTCTATACCCCAGATGTTGGATTCAAATTATAGTAAATTACATTACATCAGAAATGAAAAATCAACATTTTACCCATAAGGATATCAACATTTTACCCATATGATTTTCTGCGATGAATGAAAGAAAAAAAAAATTATCGATGCCAACGAAGCCAAAAAGCCTATAAGATGCACAGGTTGTTA
>LPNX011134288.1:187158-197946 GCA_001517045.1 Pseudotsuga menziesii
CGTTGGTCTATGGTAAGAGCTCTCTCAGAACCAGCCAAATCTATAAGAGACAGTTTTCCCATGCCAGTAACAATGCTCGATCCCTCATTTACTTTGTACTCTAGCACAAACTACAATGATAACAAATCATTTAATGAGAAGTATATGCTTGGAGATCTACTAAATGAAATTTTTGAGGGAGATGAGTGTCTTCTAAAGAATGTGACTAATAAAAATAGTTGTAAGATAAAAGTTCAAAGTACCATTACCTACAATATGGCATGAGATCGAGATGAAGTTTCATTAACTCGAGTCGGCTCTGTCGTTCTACTCTGATTGCCTTGATGAAGCAAGGCCATCACCTGCAACCACCAATCATAAAAAATTGCCCTTGAATCAACTTCATTAACATATATGTCAAAAGTTATAAGAGAGGATAGATTCTCAAGAGAAACCATACCTATTCAGCAGAATATGCCTGATAATGAGTAAGCCCTGCAGCTACAGTACCCTGAAACAAACTGGAACACGTTTATATCATCCAGCTCAAGAAAAGATTGCATCTATTCCGAAAGATACCTAACTACTTACAAAGGACTTCATGAACCTACATGTTTATCTTCTCTCAAAACAAGAGGCCTGCCAGGTGATAGAAAGTCCTTGACAGATTCATTGTACACCTCCATATAAAATAGCCGCACAACATGCTCACCATTGCGGCTCTGCTTCCTAAGCTTTGCAAACAGATCCTTTATAGCAAAAACCATCACCCCTGGATTCTTAACAGTACCCAACATTGTATGTGTTTTCCCTGCCCCTGTCGCCCCATAGCAAAATACAGATCCATTTCTCCCTTGCAGAACACCCTCAATAAGCTCTGCGGTGCTGTACATTTTCACCCCCAAAGACACAAAATGCCCATGAATTGATGCTACATTTTAAAATTCAAGTATACCAAGCATGAGAAACTGAATAAATGTCAACCAACATATCTAGTCATGTAGATGTCCTCTTGCTCAGCAGTGTCAGGGAAGACTGCATCAAATGCATAATGCCGGCCACGAAGCCTCTTCAGTCTTAGGTAGTCAGTCTGAGAACCACTGTGTTGTTGGGCTAGGGCCTTTTAGGACTGAGATTTATGCTGAGAACCGCTGAATCCTTGAGATGAGCTTATTGCTCATGAAGAACAAGATCAGATCCACTTATTACCGAATTTGGTATCGATTTTATATCTCCATTCATTAGAGAAACACATAAGGTTTGAAAACGAGGAGCATTCGACGAGCTTCATTCGACAACTGAATATGCATAACACGTATATACTTTGCAGCCCATTACTTATTTCTAAACTGACAGCCCTTCATCTTGCATCTATTACTTGGCAATTATTTTTTTAATTATACTTTCCTAAGAAAATTAATTAAGACAGCTGAATATATCTGTATACACACTCACACATACAAACTAAGTAAAAACATGTGGCAAACAATTGCCACGATAGCTTTCCTATCAATATTGCTGGATATTCTTTTTAGAAACCACAAGCCTGCAAAAGCAAAAAAAACCCACAAAATGAAAGATATTACCTTATTATTATAGTCATTGATCTTTTCCTTGAGATTCCGTACTTTGGCCTGCAGATCAGATTGTTGTTTATTCAGGGACAAGATGTTTTGCTACAGATCCTTGATTTCAGCCTCTAGTGCCTGAATTAAAGGCTGCTTTGACTGTCTCTCTGCCTCAATCTCGGCCAATTCTCGTTCCAACTGATACCCAAAAAACAGAATAAGCATTCAAATCTAAACCAGTTCACTTTGACAAAAAATATATGACGCAAACTGATTATTTTTCATATGAGAATTTGGACAGAAAACCTCAGTTTTCCTCTCTTCTATCAGCGACTCCTTCTCCAGTTCCTCGTCGCATTCCATTATTGATTGGCTTACTGCTAATAATTTCTCTTCCCTGCGTGCGAAGAAAAAAAAGCACGAGGGTTTCATAGCATATGATGTTCAAATCACCTATATCGGCAGAAATTGATGAGGGCACTGAAGAACTTGATGGTACGCTGGGGATTGGGCCTGAAAATATCCTTCAAAGAGAAATCGTGGGCTCCAGTGGCATGCATTATCTTCTGAATTTTGGAAATAGAATTGACAATGTTCGCAGATTCTCGATGCAAGTCGTGGTCTTCCAGCACCTCCAAGCTGCAGAAGACCGACAGCTCCGTCTCGTTCCTGCACGTAGAGAAGAAGCATAAACCCTAAACCTTAAAACCCGCTCTCATTCTCGCGAATTCAAGTCCAAACAGGCAGATGTATACTACATACCATTTCATGGACTACTTGTGCGCTGGCTCGGGAAAATCGTTAGCTCAACAACCTGAGCTGAGCAAATGTTGCAGGTCGAATCCGGTATTACGAATCCTGGTAAGTGAATGTTTTCTGATTGCTGTGGGGATCTGTTGTTGCTGCTCATAATCCTTCCTCATGTGTTGTTGGGTTGTAACTTCTGCAACACGTAACCGTAAAACCCGTGCCCACACCCAGAACGAGAACACAGCGGGTAAACCAAAAAATCAACAGACAAATATAAAACATGCGTTGTAATCTCATTGGAGCCATAGACGAAAGTGAACAGTGGTTTTCCGAACTTGTTCGGAGAGAAACGCCTTATGGCGTAATTATTATAAATGAAACTCAAGATAAAATACATTCTACTCTAATATAATAGATAATAGTGGTCGCATTGTTCACAACTTCACAGATGTGGCGAGTTACTCCTTCAAGATCGGTAGTCCCTTCTACCTACCCTTCACATTCATTTCACTTCTACCCCTTCTATCATTTAAGGTTTGGAGTGTTATTCCCGCTATTTTCTTCATGAATGTCGTAGGTATGCTATTTTCTTCATGAATATCGTAAGGTTATTCCCACTATTTTCTTCATGAATATCGTATATGTACATGTGTATTGAGTAGCTCAAAGGCTTGAAAAGTTGAATCTTAAAAACAACCACCAATTTTGAATGTATTCTCGTCTTAACAGTGCCATATTTTGTCTTGTTTAAGGTGTGCAGAAGAATTGTATAGTGTCAATGTCTCATCGCCCACATCACAACTACTTTCTTATAAACATTTGAACAAAATGTGAAATTATTCATTACTTTTTCCATATATATTCATAACATTTGATTCACTGATATTCCCTAATTTTATGTTATTTTCTTCTAAATAGACTTTGGACTTCTGTCTGTTGGATCAAGATAAAATGAGCAAAACAAACACAATGATTAGATCGATCATGGCACTTACTCGGTCAAGTAGAATACTTAAGTATAGTATTCTAGGCAGTTGTTTTGGATTGAAAAAGACATGTTTATAGATAGGTAGGCGAATATTAAATATGAAACATAAAATTAACACTGAAATGTGTAAATTTTGGCGAATATTATGATAAAAAAACATATTTTATGTAAATATAGGCAATCTTAGACACTAAAAATGACCAAATAGTGAATTTATTTTTTGGAAAAAACCCAAAAAATAGCCTATTAGTGAATTTTTGCCCCTAAAAATTACCCTGGTGTGAGGGATAAGTGAAACATTGGACCTAGCTCAAAAAGATACAAAAGTAGTGCTATGAGACATGAAACAGAATTATGGATTTTCACATCTTGAGTGCCACGAGTACAATGTTGCATTAACCGAGGAACAAATGAGATATGTTAGGAGTTAAGTTGATAAGAAATTGTTTTGCTCATAATGTATGAATACTATACAGACTCAGTCTCGATTTAATGCCAAAATAAAAGTAAAGATTGGCATTACTTGATGTTTGAATACTGGCATTATGATATTTGTTGGGCTACTTTCTAGATTTTATTGTGTAAATATTTTTGGGTTTGTCATTTCAAGAGGACACTCCACCCGTCATTAGGGATCTGATGAAATATCAAGATCAGATAATGAGAGAAAGGGTCTATAGTTGAATAAATACTTGAATGTGATCCTTAAAAAGTGGGGAAAGAACTTAATAAAATAAATAGATGAGTAGTTAGAATAAAGTATTAAAAAAATGAATTAAATTAATTCAAAGGGATAAAAGGTTATTATAAATAATGGAAGGGATTGAAACTAAGAAATGATAGGGCAAATCAAAGAAAGGGAAAATGAGCAAGGAGATTAGGGCTAGCAAAATTTACCAAAATAAGGGGTGGTGGGGGGTATTTTAATAATACAACTATGATAAATGGAGGGTTTGTTAAAATCCAAAATGGGAATATTAGAGATTAGTGAGAATAATTTAAGGGAAAGTGAACGTTGGATGGAGGAAAATGATAAGACGAATAAAATGATAGTTGGACGTAAGTTTTAAATTAACTAAATTAAATTAATTGAGAGGGGGTAAATGAATATCATAAACATGGGGAAGAGATTGAATTAAAGATTAACCTAAAAAGGGATAAACAATATAGTGGATTAACTGAGAAACACAACATGGTACTAGGATAAGTGATGCTGGTTGGGTGAAAACCATGAAAGAAGAGAGGAGGGGAATATTCATAATATGATTAAGATAAAAGGGGGTTAACTAATAAAGAGGGAACATTAGGGATTATTTAAAGAATTTTAAGGGAAATGCATATCAATCATAATGTTAAGGGGAGAAAAAATGGTGGATGATAGGTTTCTAAGATTGACTTAATTTGTATCCATCATCCCTATTAAACTTGTTGGCTTGCTTTTCAATTTCGAGGGCTTCATGGATAAGTCATCGAGTGATGTGAGATAGAAGAAATGGTTTTGGTTTTATCAAAGCATATGAGGTGCTTGGTGCTGTGAGAACAATATGCAATGGACTATTTTGAAAGAGAATTATGATTAGAATCAGTTATGTTCTTTGAGGCAGATTTGGATCAATCTAGAAACTAACACAGAAATATGGTAAATAATGGAAATTTGCATTCTATTACTATGGTATTTGTTTATACTTGTTTCTAAATGCTTTGGCATATTATTATTATGATACTTTGATTTTTATTATTTATGATTATGAATGTGACAAAATTTGAAAACTTTCCAGTATTAAATAACTTCTTCAATATTAATAAAAACATGCTAGTGACATTTAGTGAACTCTTCATATTAATAAAAAAATGCTAGCAACATTAAACAAGAGCCACGAGGTGGAAATGTCCCTAACATTGTCATATACTGTTGTAAGTTAATTACAATAAACTAAGCAATTTTATAGTAGCAAGGATTTTCAACCGATCACTTTATTGACATGAATATCTCAACATTTATTTATCTGGATTTTATTTATTTGAATCAAGTCAACATTTATTTATCTCTGTCATGCTTGAGAAAATAAATTATTTTATCAATCAACATTCATTTCAAATAATTTTATTGATCAACATTCATTTTTATACTAGGCTCCAATTTTTCAACCTCCTCTCTCCCTGATTTTTAGCGATGAATAAACATGCATTATGATTCTTACATTGTTTCTTAGAACTTCAAACTTCATATAAATCATAGTAAAACAAATATGTTGTAGAAACACACACACACACACACATAAACATTTAATAATTAAAACTTATGGATAGTTAACATGTCATTACATTATCTATCACATTGAAACTTTTATCCTCTTTCACTCTATTCCATTTCAATTTCAAACCAATTAAGTGTTCCTTGATAACATATCCCTAATATCTATTTCAATCAACTTGATCCTCTTTCAATCTACTCCATTTCAATTCCATTCTGCACTAATTAGTTGTTCCTTGATAGCATCTCCCTAGTAGGATAATATATATTTGAAACATAAAAGTTAGATATATTAGATATTATTACAGATGCAACACAATGATATGCTAAACATAAAAGTTAAGGAGAAAGGTCTGCAAGGAATAGCATATTGTCGAATATAGTGTGGGCTTATTGATATGGTGTTCATTCCCGGGCTTAACAAAATCCTCTTAATTCTCAAAAGATTGAATAAATATCACAAAAAAGAAAAGATAATGAGCAAAACATGCAAGAAAACTGATAAAAAGTGTTGGGGTTAAACAAGGCCACTTAATTCTCAAAGTAACTGCATATCAAATATGACAAAAAAAATGGAAAATAATAAGAAAAGCATGCAAGAAAACTGATAAAAAGTGCTAATAAGATTGGTTATTGAAAATTATTTCAATTTGTATCTGTGTGATTTTTTTATGTCCAAATAATTTTTTTTATACAAAGCTACAATTTTATGTGAGGTGAAAATTAACTATTAGATCTAGATTTAAATTGGTTGTATTATTCACAAAGGAAATTAAATCTATGATCTAGAATGGTTGTATTATTCTATATATATTTTAGATATGTTATGTAGATCTATTATATTTTTGGAAATTTGGAAATTGTTATTGGTTTTTGTTTTTCTAATAGGGAGGATCTGTGAAATCCAGTGTGTCCATCACTACCATAACCACCAAGAGAGATCCAACAATGATTGTTATAAGTGCTTTAAATTGATGTCTAAATCAATTTAACTTGTGTAGGTCATCATATTATGAAATAAAAAAATGGATGTCATCGTGATAGGTAGTGTCATTGTTGCGTAGAGTGAAGAGATGAAAATACAAATGGTTTGAGACCTGTTGTTGAGAAATTTGTCTAAAAGAAGAATGGATTTGTTATACACACGTCCATAGAAGCTCAGTGATCACCAAAATCCACAGAAAGTGCAAAATTCGGTGTAAAAAAGTGAGACCCAAAAATCAAAGAGTAATGGCAGTGAAGAAAGTCCGAGGAGTTATCTTTGGAAAAGGAAACTTGGAGTGGTTTGCTCATTGTCGCAAATCCACCAGCTGATGTTTGATAAAGGAATTGCACCATACGCATTTTGGCATTTTATTCACCTAGAAGGGTGTTATTGAGTATGGGGCGCTTGCACGAAGTTGGTTCCACTTTTTGGTGCCACTTAGGAAATCAGAAACGCACTTCCAAAGTGAAAATCAAGAACACATATGCATTATTGATGGTATGTTCAGAATAACCCGAGCCCAAAAACAAGGCTAAGGTTCATGAAAATGTATTGCGTATGTGATATATCACATATACAATATATTGCATATGCGTTTTGTAATGTTAAATATGCGATATTCAACAATTACAAAACACATATGCAATATATCGCAAGTGCGATATATCGCAGATGTCTTGTGTAAATATGCGATATTCAACATTTACACAACGCATATGCGATATACCGCATATGCATTTTGTAAATGTTCAATATCACATATGCGATATTTAACATTATTGTTGGAAGGTTTGTTAAATGATCATAATGGATGTGGAAGACACGGTTGATACCTATCCATACTAATGATACCCATCCATGCATCATGTTGGTTCCTTGCATCCATACATCATGTTGGTTCCTTTCTTCATGCTTCATGCTTCAATCTTTCTTCATTAAAGGTGAGGGTTCATGGGATGATAGGACTAGGGTGGATTTTTTAGGTTTTATGAAGAAACCATTGTGGAGGATATACGATCTAAAGATATTCGAAATGTAGAGATCGAAAGCCATGATTTTAGAGTAACCATTCAACAACCCTTCCATCTCACTCTCTTCTTCCACTACCTTCCCAATGAAGGTTTCCTACTTCCAACAACACCCAATCAATCAATTTCATTTTGATATTTGCATTGGATGGACTACAATAGCAAGGTCCAAAACATATCTATAGATATGGGTAGGGTGGAATTTTTAGGTTTTATGAAGAAACCATTGTGGAGGATATACGATCTAAAGATATTTGAAATGTAGAGATCGAAAGCCATGATTTTAGAGTAACCATTCAACAACCCTTCCATATCACTCTATTCTTCCACTACCTTCCCAATGAAGGTTTCCTACTTCCAACAACACCCAATCAATCAATTTCATTTTGATATTTGCATTGGATGGACTACACTAGCAAGGTCCAAAACATATTTATAGATTTTCCTAAAATTTATTGTTCATACAAAACAATATGGCATAAATGAAAAATGTGAATTATATATATTGTTCTATTCGAGTTTGTTTGAATAGAATGTTTGTGCCAATATTGTAATCTCAGAAGGAACAAGATCAATCATATAATTTCTCATAGCCTCCATAGTATAATGAGCTTTTAATGACACTCTTTTCATCCTTCCTACTCTTTCCAACCTTCCATCAACTAGTATATAGGCAAGCCTAAATTTTTATTCATTAACATATGAGCTATTAATACACAATAATCCATTTGGTATTGTATCATGAATTCTTCCAATTAAATTATATCTAGATAGAACAAGGAATGGAAGAGGACTCAAAAATGTTTCTTACATACCATAAGATATTTAGTGCTTGTAAGTTGAAAGCAGTATGCGCAAAGGGAAATAATGATCAATGCTATTAAATAATAAAAAAATAGTGATATTATCTCAACAAAGTAGTATGTTAACATTGCATAGTACATATGGCTAATAATGGATCTCCACAACGTGCCTAGAAAATATACACAAACGATACCACATATTACCCTTGATAAAAAAACATGCAATATAGTGTTTCTTACTTTTCAATATCGAATATGCGATATTGAAAAGCAAAAAAAAAATGAAACAGAGGCCATAGGCCCCTCAAATTTCATTTGCACAGGATTGGGACAGCGAAAAACTGCAAGGGCAAAATAGCGCGAGTGTGATTTGCATTTTAGCTTTTCGAGGTCGAGTTCAAGGTGGATTGCTCCAATGGCAGGTAAATGCTAGATTATCCTTTTCACTTAGTCTTCCATTCTTTAATTTTTTCCATAATTTCATTGTTCTTATAATTGTTTTAAACAAATTTTAAAAAAAATTGAATGTTCAATCAAATAATGATTAAAAGTAAAATAACTTGTAGTTTTTTATTTAAATCTTAACAGACAACACAAATGAACAACACAATGTGGAAAAACCACCCTCTAATAACCCACAACAACCTAACTGACAACAACCTAACCCACAACCTAACCCACAACAACCTAACCCACAACCTAACCCAAACCCAAACCCGGAGGGGAAACAAGATAGAAACACACAGATTATTGCACGCTTGGCATCATTGAGGTGCCTTAGCTCATCTATCAGAGGGGGGGATCGTTTGAGAGAGTCTTTAGCCGATGCCTTGGAAATAATAACAAACTCAATTACCGAATCCCAAGGAGCTCTGTACAACATTACCTTGTACATAGAATCCAGGAGGAAATACTACTCCGATGGATTGACTCATAAAGACATCAAATCCCTTAAAATTACAAAAGACCAATTATCTTCATTATTTTGGGACCCTAGCACCGGATTGGTTCCACCCACCAGTCGAGCACACATTTCCATAGACTGGTGCATTGAACCAAATATAAAGGCCAATTGGATGGATCATTGGTATATGGTCTTCGATGAAGATCCCCATGGGAATAGGGACATCCCATTTTATTTCTTTAGGAAGTTGTATGCAAAATTCATCCTAGGGAAACATGTTAACTACTTTGATCTCTTAGGCAACCAGGGTGTTGGTCATGGGATGCCCAAGATATGGAAGGTGCTAGGACAGATCCAAACCATGTGCCATGCCCACCACGCACACCAAAACCCCCTCGGGTATATCCTCAGGCTGCAGGTCTTGTGATTGAGTATACACAGGAGGCATTATTTGACATGGCAGATACATTACTTCAGCATGGAATTGATGTCCAAGGCAATGTAGACCAAGGGGATAGCACTTCTAAGGTGGGCCCATCTACAGATCACAGAGGAGATGCAGAGTCTTCAGAGCATCATGTTACTCCACACTCTTGCACATCGTGTGGAGGAATATGCTATGGACATGCTTCCGACTTCCGAGACAATGGATTACTTCGCTTTGTAAGTAAAACTCATTATTTTCATATTATATTTTGTTTCATGTCAAAATGTTCAATTGTTTTGCAATTTATTTCTATTTAATTATCTAACAAATTATGTGAACAAATATACAGCTAGTGTCCCATGGCACACCGCAGTCGCATAGTTCGTCGATCAACATTGAGAACATTGATGCGGCTGTTAATATTGCTTATGGGTTTGGTTCTTCACCAATAGGGGTAAGAACTATACTTGTTAGTTTGTCAACTTTATTTAGATATTTATAATATAGATTGTAACATTCAATACGTATCTTAATTTTGATAAAACATGTTTTATGTAGGTTGACCAGGATGAGTATATTGTATTGCAGCCTATTCCCTCTCATGCAGAGGTAGATTCGCAGACATAGGTATTATTTGAAATATGCTTTTAATTATGTTTCACTTTATTTGGAAAAATCAGTTTGTAACTTGTATCTCTTTGACATATGTTACTTTATGCAGGAACCTATTGTGACAGTGGTGCTTGAAGAGCACCAAAGAGAGGTTGTTGTCAACCCACCTCTTCCCCCCATCCAGGTATGTATGTTTCGATTTCTTTGGTAGTTCATCATTTTCCTTCCAAGTATATATATGTCTCTGATTCACTATTTTATATGAAATTGACATATATATGTTACTTTATATGCGGGCCCCTAGTGAGGCACTGGTGCATGAAGAGCACCAAACCGGTGGCCCATGTTTGACGAGCCAGAAGGTATGTTTATGTAGATCGCTTTCTTTGTACGTTTGTGTACATATATTTCTCTGATTTGGTGCTTGAAGAGATCCAAATTGGTGACCCTCTCCCCCACCAAGGTACATGTATATTTGTTGAAATTGGAA
>LPNX011134349.1:1959-50995 GCA_001517045.1 Pseudotsuga menziesii
TATAGACACTATCATGCTAGAACATTTATTACAATTCCCCCATGGGGTATGAACATGTGATATGATACAATAAAGCTTCCCGGAAGCAAGACTAAAGGCTCTCTGAAGTCCGAACAAGTTATCCCTGTCCGGTTCACCAGGCTCACTTGATAGAAAACCACTAAGTACAACTTAGGTGGTAACACTACTCTTGTTTCCTTTTGGTCTTATTGTACCACGTCCAGAGTCTATCGTTCTCAATAAGTCTGTCAAACTCTACAACATAGTAGTATTCAATTGATGCTACTCTTGCTGGGCCTTAATGAAGCTTCTCATGGTGGCTACAACATCTGACGTTGTCTCTTAGAATCTCCTTCCATTAGACTCTATGTCATCACTTCCATTACGGACATTTTCTCCCATGGAATCTTGTGCACGCTCATAGGAATCCCGAGCATCATATCCATCATGGGTTCTCATAACTGAACCACAACTTACTTACCAAACTACACTATCTGGGATACTACCCTTGAAGGTGTCTATGATTCTGCAAACGTGTTAGTAAGACAATTGTTAGGTGCATAATATGGAAATAAATCAGAACTATTTACCTTCTCCTGGAAAAAATCAAAATAACAATTTCTTTTAACAAAAAATATTCTTCCTTTTCAGCTCTGTAATCCACTGAAAATCTGTTGAAAAACCCATTGAAAAACAGTTGAGATTCGTTGAAAATCCCACTTGAAAACCCAAAAATTTCCTTTTATAAAATTGGGTCTTATCCCAACAAAATTTCCGACCCTTCATCATTTAAAACAACAAATTCCTTCGGCGCTCATCTGGGGTCCTCTCAACTAACACCGTTCGATGTATCGACAACTCCAACAACTAAAGTTTTCCACAGTATTGGATCTTCAGTCGTCTAAGCTTCCGGACTACTACCGGTGGTGACCTCATCAACTAATTTCCTTTGATATGTCGACGATCAGAAATGTTACCCACTGTGGCATCAGCGAGGAGACTAACTCCATAATGCTGCATCGATGGTTGAAACCACTGTTCATCAGGTGGATAGTTAACTTAGCAGTGGAAACGGCAGGCAGCAAACTCACTGTGGTTTCCGCGGGCCATAACCCTGTCGATGGGCAGAACCACTAAGCGTTGTGTGTGTGTCAGCGATCAGAGCATCGACAGTTTAACTTCTAATTGTTGGAGTTCTAGTCCACATGGCGACTACAACGAAAGACTCACCAATAGATAAATTCATCTGACGCATTGGCAGACCCAACAACTAACTTATTCAGCAGTGTCGATGACCCAATCTACTAACTTGCTTTGGCGTATCAACGGTCTTGTCAACCATTTTCTGTCGATGTTTCGGCGATCCAAACAACTAACTTCTTTCGACGTCAGTCGCCACATCAACGGCTCCATCCCCTAAATTTCGTTGATGGTCTCGACTAAGTGAGCCAACATTTCGGCGGTCCAATCTTCTAATATTTTCTGATGTGTCGGTGGTCCAATCTTCTAATATTTTCTGATGTGTCAGTAGTCCATACAACTCACTTATTCAGCAGTGTCGATGACCCAATCTACTAACTTGCTTTGACGTATCAACGGTCTTGTCAACCATTTTCTGTCGATGTTTCAGCGATCCAAACAACTAACTTCTTTCAACGTCAGTTGCCACATCAACGGCTCCATCCCCTAAATTTCGTTGATGGTATCGACTAAGTGAGCCAACATTTCGGCGGTCCAATCTTCTAATATTTTCTGATGTGTCGGTGGTCCAATCTTCTAATATTTTCTGATGTGTCAGTAGTCCATACAACAAACTTCTTCCAATGCATCGGTGGTCCAAACCACTAACTTTCGTCAGTCACCGATGGTCTCAACACTTAGACAAATTTTTCAAAAATTTTCTTCTTCTTTCTCACCCACATCGGTGCCTTCATCCTCTAACTTTCTCCAATGCTGAGGTATTTATCGGAGGTTCTTCACACTAATGAGCCAACATTTCGACGTTCTCATCAAATATCCTTCGTCGATCTGTTCCACTGATCTTCGCTGACAGTGATGACGTTTCGGCGACTTCATCGCCTAATCATTGGCAATCCAATCGTCTAAACTTCATCGATTGCCAATGGTTTCATGACTTAGAAAATTTTCTGAAATTCATTCCGCCTGCTCATCATCAGGTGGCCTTCTGCCTATGCTTTTCGATGTATCGGTGGACCTTCTCGATTAGTCCTATGATGATCCGATGAGTTTGGTACTTCAAAAAATTTTGTGGAAGTTTTTTGTCATAAATTTTTGATCTCTACTAGGCAGAAGGAAACCTGCCTCTGCTAGCTGATCTTTTATAGCCCATTTAGGCCCATGCTGTAACATAAGCTTTCATACCACTCTGTAATGTCCCTGACCCTTCGACTGGCGAAGAGGACGCTACCATGCCATTAACATCCACGTTAACCGCCCCATGAACATGAACATACATAAAAATTGAAACCAAATGCTTTGAACTAGATCATGCACAGGTACATAGTTATTTATCATACAGTGGAAGAAAACATACGTTCATATAAGCATTCAACATTTTCATCATATTCATTAAAGAGTATGTATAAATGCAGAGACGAAATGGTTAATAATACTTATCTTATAGAGAATTCTTCCTGCAACCGGCTACTTCACTGCAATGTTCCACCCAACCATAGGCCAGTGTGCTCCTTAATCTCTCAGCAATGCCACCACCCTCGATATGGGCATGAATTCCCCAAGGAATAAGGAACAAGCAGGCTTGCACATAGCCAAGGATACACAAATCAGCCAATCCAACACAGTTGGGTTTATCAGGCCATCAACAAGAGAGCCAAGCCAACATGGTTGGGTTTATCAGGTCATCAAGGTGCTGAGAAAGGATAATTGCTAAGCTAGTGAGCTCATTGCAGAGCTAAGGACACCTACACCAGAACTAACATGGATTCTAGAACACCCACATGCACCCAACACAAGGAAATTAGTCCCTTCTTTGCTACACAGTCCCTCAGGCCCTGACCTCCCTTCCAGTTCTATTTAGGGGTTGTGGAGAAGAAACCTATCCCTCTAGCTTTTTTTGTGTGGCTCCCAAACACACTAGTTTTATCAAGAAAACCAATCCCTCATCCCCACTCCAACATAGTTTTAATGCCAACCACTGCATACAAGCGACCAAATAAGCTATTCACAGCTTGGATAGGGGAAAACAACTCCTAAGTCGTTCTTGGCCCTATCATGGCCAAAATGACTCCATAACAGCCTACAACATCCCAAAATGTAAAAGCAAACACAACCAACAAATGTGGGGAAACAACAGCCCGAACTTACACGGACCACAATGGGGAACAAAACATACTCCCAAAATCCAGATGGAAAACACACAAGATACCCCTCATTAGAAAATGTGAATGACAGGAAAAAATGGCTCTCCTCCTTACTACATGGGAAAAACAATGGGAATCCCAATCGGTGCATGAGGAGAATGATCCCCCTCCTGCATGAAGATGAGTGAGCCACAATACCAAACGGTGTGTGGGTAAACAGAACGTCCCTGCACGTAAGGATGAATGAGGAACAATCGCCAGTGGGAGAGTGCCCCTACCGTCATGGTGAGAATGGAGTGATGGGCATAGTGGTTTTTCCTACCCACGTTAAGGTGAACCCACTGGTGGAGTGTGCATGTGGGAAAGGACTGATAGTCCTACTACACTCCACTCCCCAGTAATAACTACCCCAACTAACAGCAGAACATTTAAGGTGGTAGTTGGATAGGACAAGGGAAGGTGAGCAATCCCAAAAGGGGTGGGTGACAAGTAAAGGGGTTTAACAGCTAGCACATGGATTTTCCCAATGGGCTCAAGGTTTGATAATACCCCCCCCTCCCTATCGTTAGGAAAATCATGCCCTTTTCAGTATGGTTGTAGTCAACATAGCTGGTTGGGTTCATTTAATTAAAATGTATATTTACATGATGACAAAACTTAATATGTGTCGTATACCATGATATACCATCGGCAATGATTTCAATCGCTGAAACATGAAACAACCAAATCGATGGTGGGGATTTTGCCTTTAGCTCCACACCACGATTCATTTACAATATATATATATCATATACATTTAATGCAAATGGGGTGAAAACCGAGGTGTTACAACTGGAAAATTACCAAAGGTTGTAAAGGCTATTCCTAGGTTACAGCAAAAACCACTTTTAAAGAGAATAGTTTTTTTTTCTCTTCTAAGAGGGATCTCTCACAAAATATTAACAAGGCCAGATATGTATAAGCAATATTGTTTGCAATTAATAAGATTGGTTGAAACTTAACTAATGACCATTGGGCTATGGATTCAAGATATGGATATAGGTAAACAAAACTTATGAATGGAAGTTTTAACAGAGGGAAGGTAGCTACTTAGTCATAGTCAAAATTTGATTGTCTGGTGAAAAATGAAGAACATGAAAAGACCATTAACACATAACATTATAAAAATGAATTATGAATCAACTTTAGAAGAAAGGCTTGGTGAATATCTGAAAAGAATAGCTAGAGCATAGTAAATATGAATTCTAAACTGTTATACACTCATTTCAAACATGAAGGAATACATAATGGAAAGATAAACTAGAAAAACATTCGCATGAGAAGAGAAAGTACAGACTGCAACATGAAATAACACAGGAATCTCTGAAAAAATGCCAACTTTGGCTCTGTAAATTAAAGAAATATTTGAATACACAAGTTTTCCAAAATCTCACAGGTTCCAACCCTCACTTCATTAAATGTATGAATAATTATACAATTTCTTCTTGAGAAGAACAATAAACCTAACTGTATAATGGTTTAAACCATTTATTACATGTGTCAAAGTGCTTGTTTATTACAAAGCAACTATGAGATAACAAAACTTCTTAACTAAATGAAATTAAAATAACATTTTATCATAAAATTTATCCTTCGCTGAAATTCCTTTGTGCTGTCTTGCTTGATATATTCATGGTTGTAATTTATATTTATTTGATCCAAATTGTTGAACTATTCTCCACTGTTACGGCTTAGGTAAATCTGCAACAACCATTTCATGTTCCAGAACTCTGAGGTCCATGCATTCTGCATATGAAATATTAGGCACCTTGACACATGTGACTTTAAAATCAAACAATAACTTGAACTTTTCAAGCAGTTTATCAAACATGACTCTTCCAGACAGAGCTTGTTGCATATCTTGAAACTTACTATGGTCTGACCTGCAACATACCAGTTTCTCCATATATTCCTCCCGAGACAATAATGGTCCCATTTCCTCCCAAAATAAAGTAATTCCCTTATCTACCAATGGAGTGAATAAGTTAGTCACTTCTTTGACTCTATGAATTATAATATCAACTTTGGCCTATACAGTATCCAACATTCTGTATATTCCAATCACTTTTCTAGCCCAAGAGGCAATAAAAAATTTGTCTTGCATACCAAACCTCCTGACTTGATCTTTTGACAAGGTACTTAAAGAGTTGATAGCATTCTGATATAATTCCATTGGATTTTTATTTAATACCTGCTTTACTATCAAATTTTTTTTCGGGCTACTTTTAGAGCACTCTCCCAATCTGCAATAAAATCTAAATATGGTCTAAACTTATTAGCTTCCTGATTAAGCTTATCCCAAATCATATGCTTGTCTCCTTGCAAGCCCATCTAACCAACCACCTACTTTGTTAGCTTAGTATTCTGATTTATTACTTCTTGGTATTTTCCCTCTATTTCCTTCTTCTCTTGTTTTTTTTTCAAAGCCATCTCTTCAAGGTTCTTATTCTGTAACTTTAACCCTGTGAGTTCTACATCTTTCGGGTTTACCTGAGACATTTCCTTAGAAAGAGATGTTGCATCTACTTCTACAGAAGGAGTAGTAAATTGATCTTTGAATTTTTCATGTGTCTCCTGTAATTCTTTTTCTTTTGCTACCAGCTTAGCTTTTAGGTCCTTCTCACTTTCTACCAGAAGCTTAGCATATTTTTCCCAATGTTTTCCTTTTTCTTCAAGCTTTAACAACTTGGATTTACAATAAGTCAATTCAGTGTTTAATGTTTCTTTCACTTTCTCAAACTCTGTCAATTCAGAAGTCTGAAGAAGCTGAGTGGAAGTAATTTATAATTTATTTTTCACCACTTGAACCCCTTTCTCTTTTTCATCAAATAGCTTTTGAGCCACTGCTTTTCTGTCTTACTTCCCTTCAACCTTCAACAAATCATCCTGAAAATTAATCTTGATTCTAAGGGCCTTGTTCTCAAACTTTTCTTTCCTTAGGAGGTTCTGAGCTCTATTTTTATTTGACTCTGGCTTAGATACCTACAATTTAGATTTGAGTAGTCTTGTATATAAAATATCACATGTTTCTCTATTGATGTATTATATCTGTGGTAGGGACATTTTCTAAGTTAATATTCACCTCTGATATCTTACTGCCAACAGTCATGGAAAAAATCAGGGTATATTTGGCATGATCCCTTATAGCTTTCAATGTTACATCTCGCTTGGGAAATTATATTTCTTCTTCATATAATTTCATTGTCTCATCAAAGGTTTTATCAGCATTTTCCATGTAGGTGTTTAACCATTCCTCCTTTGATGAATACTTATTTGGGGTTAATCATTCAAACACATATTCTTGAAGTTCCAGACCAGCTACTTTGGGATTTTCTTGTTTATTTTTACCTTTCATACTGCTTTTCTTTACCTACACCATTTGTCCCTCTTGTTCAGTTTTCTGCTTCTTTGGTGTACTAGCAATGTCTGCTTCTTCAATGTCCATGAAATACAAATGCTCTCTCTTTTTGAAGTTCTTGAAAAAGTTATTAGGGATGAAATATTACCAGCAACTACAACTATATTAGAAAGATCTGTTGGGGGGGAATTATTTCTAGGTAAGGAAGATACAGAGTCTTGTTCCATGCTGACATTATATGGAGATTTGTCAGGATAATATTCCCAATTAGATGCATCCATGAGTCCAACTACTTCAGTATGTTCAAAAGTATTATTGCTATTTTCCTATCTTATTCTGGAAATTACCTAGTGTGGATCATAGTTGATTGCAGTTCCCAAATAAAACCCCATGCTCTTGAGTATATTATCAATTATGGGTAAAGCAGCTCTACTTTTGATAACATATGTCCCTGCCTCCCATCGAAATTTCATATCCAAACTCTTCTTGAAGTTTAAGATGTGTTCCTCTTCCATTGTAAGCTTTTGTCTACGGAATTCCAAAGAGAAAATCCTAGTTGTCACAAAGTCTAGAAGAATATAAGGTTGGTGCCCAAATCCATACAATCTTATAATTGTTTTAGACTCTGAAAGGAACCAATCTCTTATCATTTTACTAGTGGAAATCTACAATATTTTCTTCATCTCTGGTAATACTCTGGGAAATATTTCCTAAAATAAAATGCTGTAAATTGTTTCCATCAAACCATTCATAAAATTTCAATAATTCTGGCTCATTTCATCTATGATTACCAACTTAGGAGACTGTAAGTTGTCCTCATTATATGATAAGAACATTTTCAGCAAAAAGGACTAGAATCTGAAAAACTCCGGTATCGTGGCAGTTGACTAACTAAGAACAAAAGTTCTCAACTAGGAACTCATCAAATTTAAGGGAACAAGACTTGAAGGACTGACCTAGAAGTTCAAACTCAATTTGGTAGGTACTTAAGACAAACAACAGACTCAATAGTGACTCTGTAACATAACCATTAGTATCTAACCCCAAAAATTGACTTGCTAAAGTAATACAAAACTGGGTTTCTCCATTAAACAAAACTAGGTCAATAGGGTAAGATAAACCTATAACCTCACTATCCAGCTTCAAGCATGACTTTAAAAAGGATTCTTTACTCGCAGTTGTAGACTCTTGGAATAAATGTATGATATTTTCTTCTTTGTACTCTTGGGATAAAGGAATAAAATCACCTGGGATAGATAGGTCTTTGCGGATAACAGGGGCTTGAACAGAGAAAATGATTCTAGACTTAGGTTTATTCATAATGAATCCTTCAGCAGTAAAATAGTTATTCATGCACCACTTGACAAATTCAGGGCAATTGGGGGTTTGTTCGATAGGGAAAAATTAAAATAAATATTTCAAAATAGCATGGGCATCACTACGCTGGTCCTTAAGAATTTTCAACTTATTCTTAGCTATCTCAATTGTTTCATTCATCAAAATAGTATCAGAAATTTCGGCATTATTGTCTTCAAATCTCTTTGCATCCTTTTGATAGAAAACCAATAATTATTCACTATCTTCCACCTCTACTACCTGTATCTCATCCATTTTATTCATTTTCAGAAGTAATTGGAAAGTTTTGGGATTCCTACCTTGTTAAATAGCACAGTGTTTTGATTCCATCCACATTGGCACTTTGTGCATAGTCAGGGTTATCGTCAATTCCATAGCTTAGAAAAAACAAACATTTGAAACTCCACATAGATTCTTTTATAAGTTTTTATGTTTCATAAGCATGGCGCACCTCTCGTAATATACACTATAGATTTTCTCTTCTTTGAAATCTAAGATGTCCATGTGTAAAATATCAACACCAATACTCGTGACTAACACCGTGCACGACTTGATTCGACAGAATCACTATTAGCCATTGATCTGTAACCTGCATTCATCAGGACCGTCCAACTATGGAAACTTTTAACATTTCGCAAATCATTTTATAACTAATTGATCGAGCAAATTCCATTCATAGAATGTACTTCATCCATCGATCAAATCCTGAGCATTATCAGAACCGTTGATCAACGTGGCCCCTACCATTTTCCATGGATTTCAATTTAGACTTTCTCCACCCTAGTTCAGTCCACAGAATTTCTCTCGATCATAGATCTATCTCCATGCTCATCCTATCCATCCAATATTTCCACATGTTAACCTATTCCATGAATTGCAAAACTTCTTTTATCCTTGTATCTCCGATCTCCGGACGCTTCACTATTGTTTATCTACAACACTTTAAATCTGATCCGTCACTATTTAACACCTTTTACCTCCATTCCTCCAATAAAATGATTTGAATTTCTCCTCCATGTTTCATTAGCGGAATGATCTACCACCGCAGATAACCCCCGTGTTTTCATTCGACGACCCATAATGAAAAATTATGCTCACCCATTAACCTAAAGAGCGCTCCCACAAAAATTGTTTACATATGAGCATTTTCAAACCCTTTAATCAAACAATCTACAATTTTCAACTATGGTGCTAACACTCCCCACTGATGAATCCATCATGGAAGTTATGTCCCTAGGAGAGATGCCTTGGAGAGATCATAATCATCGATCTTTTTTCCTTCCCCCTTGCCATGTGGTAGAAGAGCACTTCACATTAGTATTTTCATATGATGTAGTCATGGACCCTCAGTCTCTGATCCTCACTCATGATGTTGAGTCAGATGGAAATCTATGCAATATCATCAAAAATATACCCGTGGATATATCAGTGAAACCTGGTGTTTGAGAGCATATTCAAACCAACTAGAACTCTTCACCTTTTGAAGTTCAGTTATATATGGACTTATTCAAGTAATTTCAATATTTATTTTCTTGTACATATGAATAAATGCTAGGGATTTATCCCTCCATTATTGTTCATGAGATCAAAACCTTCCGTGGTGCCAAGCCAGTTCACCAAAAATTACGCCAAGTACATCCATTCAAAGTAGCAATCATTAAGGAGGAAGTTGAGAAAATTTTGATGGTTGGTTTTATTTACCCCATTCCTTTAACTGAATGGGTGTCCAATATAGTTCCTGTTAACAAAAAGCAAGGTGCTATCAGGGCCTACATCAATTTTAAGGATTTGAATCAGGATTGTCCCAAAGACAATTTCCCCACTCTCTCTATCAATCAAATAATCGATAACGGTTCCAGAATCGTCATATTTTAATTTATCAATGGATTTTTTGGCTATAATCAGATCAAAATACTCCCTTTAGACCAATATAAGACGACCTTCATTTTCCCATGGGGGGCCTTTTCCTACTGAAAATTACCTTTTGGCCTAAAAAATGTTGGTGCTACGTTTCAACGATTCATGTCATATGCTTTTCATGATATCAAACACATTGTGGAGCACTATCTCGATGACCTGTCTACTCATTCCAAGCAACGAGACCTTCATGTCGATCATTTTAGAGTTATTCTTCTTAGATTTCGTCATTTCAACATTTCTATGAACCCCCACAAATGTGTTTTCTATATCAAAACTGGCCGACTACTTAGTTTGATCATGTCTAAGGATGGAACCTATATTGAACCTTTGAATATCGAAGCCATCGTGGCTCTACCCGCTCCCACTAATGTAACAAAACTCCAAAGTTTGCAAGGGAAGGATAATTTTTTACGTCGTTTTGTCTGCAACTATGTAGAAAGGACCCAAGGTTTCATGCAGCTTCTTAAAAAGGATACACCTTTTTATTGGGATGACTTCGCGCAGGGCGCATTTGACAATGTCAAACATGTTCTTACCCATTCAGCTATGTTGCAACCACCTAATTATACTAAGGATCAATCCCTATATCTGGATACATCCCTATCAACTATAGGCATGGTCCTAACTCAAACACATGAACATGGCCAATAACATGTGATTTAATATGGTAGTAAGATCCTTCTAGACTGTCAAACCTGATACTCACTTCTGGAAAAATTAGCTCTGGAGACGGTCATCATGGTCTAGAAGTTTTGTCACTATATTTTTCTTCTCACTACTATTGTTTATTTTGACTCTAACCCCATGTACTATGTTTCGAATCGTCATGTACTTGGGGGGGAATAATCATGATGGATCGTTATCCTTTACTTCAAAGAGGTCCCTTGTTTTTGTTGAGCTTATATGTGACCTTCCCCGTACTATAGAGGAAGCAGATCACATCAATTCATTTCCTGATGAATCGTTGTTTCTCACTAGTATGACTGATCCATGGTATGGAGATATTATTCTTTATCTCCAGACTCTATGATATCATCCCACTGTCACTTGCGATGAACGTCATTGCATCCACCATCAAGATAAGTATTACCTCATTTTGAATGATACCTTATACCATCATGGTGTCGATTCTATATTGCGACATTTTTTACACATGAAGAATCTGAAATCATCTTGAATGATTGCCACTCTAGAGCTTGTGTCTGTCATCTCTCTGGGTTGGCTACATCCCAAAAGATCTTGCGCACAGGGTATTTTTGTCCCTTAATTTTCAAATAATCTATTGAAATTATCAAGAAATTCCCACCCTGTCAAATGTTTACCACTAAGAAGCACACCCATCCAGCTCCGCTCCATCCTGTCGTAGAAATTGGCCCTATTGAAAAATGGGGCATTGACTTCATGCATTGTAGGCCTACCTCAGTTATGGGGCATGGCTACATTATTGTGGCTGTGGACTATTTTACTAAATGGGATGAGGCTATTCCCACATATGCACAAAACAGAAAAACAACTATGTTGTTCTTATTTAACCATATCATCACTAGGTTCGGGGTTCCTAGGGCCATTATGACCGATCGTGGGTCACACTTCTAGAACAAAATGATGGAAAAATTAGTGTGAATTTAGGTTTTCACCATGATAACTCTACACCTTAATACCCTTAGGCCAATGGCCAAGTTGAAGGGATAAATAAAGTGTTGAAAACCATGCTTCAACAAATGGTAGGGAAATCCAAATCAAATTGGCACTTGCAACTGTTTTCTACACTTTGGGCCTATAGGACCACTGTAAATAATTCCACCAGTTTCACACATTTTCAACTGGTATATGGACTAGAAGAAACTCTCCTAATAGAATGAGAGATTCCTTCTCTAAAGCTCGTCATAGAACATTTTCCTAACACCACCATAGAAGAGGAATGATTTCTCTATTTGAATAATCTTGACAAAAATCACCGTGATGCTGCCTTAGCAAATGAGGCACACAAATGGCGAATGAAAGCCTAGTATGATAGATCTATTCAGCCCCTCTCTTTTAATGAAGGATACCTAGTCTTTGTCACGTCCCCGTCCCTCAACTGGCGAAGAGGACGCGACGAACACAACAACACAGCCGGGCAAAATGCCCAATGAACATAAACATAAAACAAATGCTGGAATTAAGCATACACAGATGCATTTATATTCAATCATACAGCGGAAGCAAACACACACATTCCAGCAATCTCCACGTTCATTATAATTCATTTAACGTCAATATAAAAATTTGCAGAGATGGAATAACCAGCAGCACTTATCTCTTGATGAAGAATTCACCCGCAACCAGCTACGTCGCTGCAACGTTCCACCCAACCATAGGCCAGCTTGCTCATCTATCTCTCAGCAACACTACCACCCCCGAGCTGGGCATGATTCCTCCGGACTAAGGGTCAATTGCAAGCTCACACATAGCCAAGGGGACACATAACAGCCAAACCAACACTGCTGGGTTTCACAGGCTTTCCATAGACAAGCCAAGCCAGCACAGTCCAAGATTCAACCACTGCATACCAGCAGCCAAACAATCCCTTCACAGCTCTGTGAAGAAGTCATAAACAACAGGGGACAGCCCCAAACAATGGAGGAGCACAGCTCAAGTCCAAGGGACTACCCAGAGTTGGTTTTGGCCCTAACGTGGCCAAAACAGCTCAACCACAACATCCCAAACCAGGGAAACAATAGCAACAGCCCAATTTCAAAGTAAAAACAATGGCAACTATGCACAGTCCCAAAACACAGAAACTCAGCCCACGAATTGGAAATCAACGGTGACCCAAAACGAATTTGAGCACCCCATCCCACAAAACGTGGGTGAAATCAAAAGCAACCCAATACGTGGGTTAAAACCATAGCCAGCAAAATGTGGAGAAACAACAGCCCCAAACAAAACAGTCAGCACGGCTCTCACATGGATAGAACACTCCAACCAGTCTGCGCGTGAGTGCAATCTTGCACTGAACAGCAAAAACACAAGGAAAACATACCCGACCTCTGCATGCAAATACCATCCTGTGCGTGAGGGGAAAATGGCCTCCTCTATGCACGTGAATCCACAAGCCATCGGGAGGATGAACAGACCATCAACCTCTGCGTGAGGATGAACAGACCAGCCGTGGGAGAGACCTGTGCGTGAGGGTGAGCAACAGACCAAAATCGCGTGAGAGTGTAAACTGAACAGGGAAGAGTGCGTGAGGGAGAATAATGGCCAACGTGGGTGGAGTGGGCAATTGGGTAGGGCTGACAGCCCCCCACAACCACCACCACTTCAGCAATAAATGCCCTCAGCCATAACTCCTCAACCACCAGCTGAGCATTAAAGAGGTTGACAAGGTTGGATGAGACAAAAAGGTGGCAATTCAACAAGGTAATAAAACGTGGGTTTTTCCCCCATAACCAAGGTTTGACATCCCCCACCCCTCATCCTTTGGAACCATGCCCTTTTCATTCAACGTTGTACTGCCGTAGCTGGTTGTGGTTTATTTTAATTGATGTGCGGGTTTACATGATGCTGAATTAAAATGTGCCGGATAGCACGACATACCACCGGCAATTATCTCCCATTGTCGAAACATACACAACAAAATCAATGGTGGGGCTTTTGCCTTGAGCTCCTCACCATGATTAATTACATTATATACATCATGCAAACGGGGTCAAAACCGGGGATGTGACAGTCTTGAATTATGGCTAGAAACAGGATGAGCTACGGGCATGGAAATTTGAACCTATGTGGCATGGGACTTACATTATCAGTCACATTTTGGAAAAGGGTGCATATAAGTTAGAGGACGACGATGGGATACCCTTGGTAGATCCCCGCAATGGACTCTACTTCAAAAGATACTATGCCTAGGTCATCTTGCATATGCTCTTTGTAGATATTGTTTATAGATTGTTGTGTGTCTTATCTTGAAAAGTGTGGTTTCTTGTGTGATTTAAGATGTGTTTTTTAAACCCTACTTATGTATGCCCTATGTCTAATGGACAGATGCCCACTTTTACCTGTTTCGTGGATGGTGCTAATTGTTACACATTGAATCTTGCATTGACAACTTGGGTACTATATACTACTACAGGTGATTTGGTGAGTACAGGGAGTATTTTTTTAGGTCCCTCCACCAGTAATATGGCAGAATATCATGTAGTGATTGGATTGTTGACAGAAGCCCTAGCTAGTGATGTAAGGGAGATTAGGGTTTACCTAGACTCTCAACTAGTTTTCCAGCATCTTAACCGAGTCTACACCATCTGGAACCCCCTACTCCTTCGTAGATTTCGAAGGGTTATACTCTTATAAAGGTCTTTTGAGAAAGTCACATATCAACATATTCCAAGACATTTGAATGTTGTGGCAGGTTACTTAGATAATTATGTCTTAGATTGGTATATTACTCACAATTAAAAATACATTATGAAATAAAAGCATGCATGTAAATTCATAAGTAGGAATACATTACACACACACACATATATATAACTGTGAAGCTGAGATATAAAAATGGGCTAAAGCATCGAGCTTTCAGTGCCCCCAATGTCTAGGACTTTCATAGTTCAAAATATACATATACAGGGAAAAAACTGAAGCTTCGAAGCTTTGAATATAAATACATATAAAAAAAGTGGAATGTATGATGTAGACTAGTCATCATGGTGGTGCTCACGGTAGCACATAACGACCTGATCCACTCTATGGAGTATCCTAGCGAGCCATCTTAAGACTCCTATTGTATGATTCTGGTAATGACAGGGTAGGTCATCAGTAGAAACATCAGGAATACCTACAGTAAAACAATGGAGGTTCTCCTCAATATCCCCAATCTCCTCATCTACCTCATAGAAATGTACCACCATATCTCTAACTCATACCCACCCCTTAATAGGTGACACTCCAGCCGGGCGAACAGGCCCAATGCATGCAAAAATCATTTTTCACCTATCTCAGCATTACAAAATAAAAATTGAATAAAATTGAAAAATTTTAAAAATAATTGATAGAGTATTTCTTATATCGATCATCCCACTCCTCTCCCTCAGGTAGTGGAATCTCTACGTCCTCACGGAAATATGAACCCTCATATGCATAATCCTCGATCATAAGTAACTAGTTCCTCAACCAGTGAAAGAAAGAAATCCCATAGAAAACCTTGGAACCCCTGCCACCGTGATGGGCCATGACATAATCCTATATGAGCATCCTAGGATCCTCAGCATCTAGTCTACTCATGGATACTTCACATCTCATGTGAGGCACCCACTGTAGGATGAAAGACATTATCACAACTCCATATCCAAAGTGTTTGAGCTACCCCCACTTTCTCTTGTTTAGTTGATCCTTCAGGATGACTAGCATTTTGCACTAGTTGAAAAATGTGGGCATCATACACTCTACGGAATAGATCATGTGTTCCCTAGTGGTCAGGTGAGCTGATCTAGTCCTGAAAACTTTTCCAATGGTATAAACTATTGTCCTCATTGGACGATCCACTATCTATTTGATAGGGAGCTTCCTATATTGGGCATGTGTCCCTATCAAAAAATATCTCTCAATCATGTCATCCAAGGAAAACTCACCACCCCATGGGCCGGATAGAACCACTTGTCTCCCTCTCCGAGATAGCCTTGTCAGAAAATAGATGTCCTTGATATCAATGGTTAGTGTGTGGGTCTCGACCACAAAATGTTTTTTTTTGGGGTCCCACATATCAATGATATAATCCAAGAGATGTACATAGCTTTTTGCTCCTAGAACCTTGAAGTATTTAAGTAACCCACAGTTCAAAATGGCCCCTATAGTGGTCGAGTCACTGACAACTTGGAAATCTTCCATTTCATGCTCGTGTTCCTTCCATATTACCATGGTGTGGATATTGTTTTTCACATGCAAGACGTTGTAAACATGCATTAGAACTCGCGTCATAGACAAACGAAACACAAAAATTAATTTTGATGGATGAAGGGGATGGTTTTTGGAGTAAACCCTAAATACAACATTGTTTCCCTGCACAGACAGAGTGCTCGACCCTTCTTCTGGTTGCAAACAGAGTGCCTATGGTTCCTTTGTATCAGCTCTACCGAGCACCAATTTGAGAAGCTCATGTCGGTTGCTAACAGAGCGCCTATGACGTACTTGTCCCAGTGCGACAGAGCATCGTCACGCTCACCATGGGAAACAAATAACGCCTCCAAATGTGCGTTTTTGGTTTGGAAAGCACCCCCAAAACCCTCAATATCTAGTAAAAAACAAAAACATCAACATGGAAATTAAAGATAAAGGTCTTAGCACTTACCTCCTCCAAGCAGCTCGAGAAACAGTGGACCGTAGCACCCATAATCACCAAAGGAAGCTTTCCTCCTTTTGGTCCAATACCATTGTTCTTCAAATGGTAAAACAACAATGGTAAGAACTTTTTACTATTGGTTCCTATTTATAGTAATTTTGGTCTTTTTATTATTATTATTTAATTAAAAATTATTTTGATTCCAAAGTTACTTTAATGTTGGGGGATTTTATTATTTGTTTTATATAGTTTATAATGAAGTTGGATTTAATGTGTTTTTTAAGCTTCTAGGTTAAATCTATTTTGGCTCATGGCTATGATTTAAGTTACTTTTGTCTTTTTCAGGATTAGAGTGTAAATGAAAAAGTACCGAGCATATTTTTACACTTTTCACATGCTCGTTAAACAACCAGTAAAAGAGTGTCGAGTCCACTTTTGTTTCTTTTTCATACACATAAAAAATGGCTTATGAAAAAAAGAACATGTTAGGAAGTTATATTTAAGCTTTTTTCATTCTCCTTAAAAACACAAAAATATTTCCAAGCGAACTTGTTACATTCACGCTTGTAAAATTATACGAACGGTCGACTAGTCGGTAGTATTTTATCTCTTTTTTGGACCGATTAGGCCTGTTGACGAAAAAGGACCCTTTTGGAGTCTCCTTGTGTCTTCATTCAGACTGTCTACACAAGAACGATACTGAGTTCACATTCATTAGACTCATAAAATCAAACGATGAAGGACCCTATCTGGGAACAAACCCCTCCTTTCTCAGGTTCGTAAAACATGTGAGAATGGACTCATCACTTAATGAGCTACAACGAGTGTTTGTTACCCTCTTTGAACTCATTAAAATGAAAAGAGGCACTCATCCTTCAAGATGGAAAAAATAAGGGAAAGGGGAATGTTTTTCATTTCTTTTTATTGCAGTCTACAGTCCACCTTTGAACATGGCACCTGTCTGCATTTGCATATCTGAATAGCTGGGTATTTAGCTTGTCTCTGAGTCGATCCAATTTTGTGAGTCATCTGACTCCTTTGAGTCAATTTAAATAATGCTCCATCATATTCCTTACATTACACCTAGTTTTAGTCTCGTAAAATAAATGCTTCCAAGTCACTTGTCATGCCATAAATTGTTCAAAGGACGTCTCTTCCAAAAAATAACTCATCAATAACTTTACCTATTCATAAATTCATTCATGTCTCAATCAGTTCATTACTTCAAATCAACTCTTGTTCCTTGTTTCATGTCACTGAAGGGGGAATCATTATGGGAATCATTGAAATTAATGATGATTTCCCTCGCACTTATTAACAGTATACATCAATGACTGGTAATCATGTGGTTTCTTCCATGTTCGGTGTCAAAACATTTATTCACATGGTTAGAATCATATCAGTTAGAAATTGGAATGAATACCCTGAGCAGTTGGGCATAATCAACAAAAATTGCATATCCTCAGGTTGTGATGGAGTATTTGGAATCTTGACACGGATCCACATTGTATGTTCGGTGGTTGTGTTCAGTGTTTGAGGTCGAATAATATATATCTACTTTCTATGTTCTGTATCCATGTACCGCCTCCTACATCAGTTGTTATGGATCTACAGTGTATTATTGGTAACCATGACATAGTCATCATCATGGATCTATAGTGTATTGGTCCGCATCCATGGTTGATTCAGACGATTTTGTTACTGGTTCTATGTCAGTTGTGAGCTCATCTCTTATTTCCTCTCTACCAAGTTGATATCTAGAAAACTATTTCACCTATCACTTCCTTCCAGCCTCCTAATTTGGGGTGCATTCTGTTGCACCTAAAAATTCCACAGTTTCCTATTTTTCTTTCATAAATCCTAGCCTAATATTCCTTTAGCAATGCTTTTCCATCCTTAGGAAGACCGATGCTTTTTCTCAGTTTTGACAAAGCACCATCAATGCACTGTCTTGTGGATAAAAAATCATCGAATCCTCTTTATCTGTTGGAAATAGGCATCATCAATGCACCTCCTTCTTGAGTAAAAAGTGTCAGAGCTCTTTAACCTTAAGCCAAGAGCACTGATCAACCTAAAACATGAAAAAAATAATATTCTAGAAGCTTCCTAGTGAAATCCTCCATGGAGTTGGTTCCTACTAGCTTGGGAAACGTGGCATTCACATTCCTTGGATGTTGCGATCACCTCCTATCCATTTCCTAAGTGAATCTCATGGAATCTGGCCTATAAATGGAGCCTTCATGGAGTGAGTGAATGAGGACAAAGAAAGCACCCTTATGCCATTGGATTGAGATCTGGTTTAGAGGAAAGACAGAGTGAACTTATGTGTGAAGAGATTGTTGTAGGTATGAAGGATTGTAGATTTGTTTTTGAGGATAAATCCAACAACATCAAGGCTTGGTTGTAACTTTTTTCTCTTATATCATTAATACAAAAGCGTTCCCCTTTCCTGATTTAATGTGTGTTAATATCAGTTAAATGTTGTTAGACTCCTTGATCACCAACATATATGATTGATTTTTCATTATGCTCTCACTTTTTTCTTTTGTCTTTTAATCTCTTTTTCAAGTACTAAATATTGCAAGAAGGAATTTTGGAACGAGGACAAAAGCTACTTAGATCTGAGGTATGATTTTAGTTTCAAGTTGATTAAATTGATTATATAGAGGAAGGATATATTGTTGTGCTCTTTTTTTCTACACTTGTGTATTACAGGGTAGAGGAACAAGCAGTATTTGTACCGGTTGCAAAATTCCTTAAAACAGATCATTTTCTTTATTTTAAGAAGAACCTTTAGGTATTCAAGATCTTGATTTTTATATAAAGTTTGAACAATGTTTTTTCAAATCAAAATCTGAAATAGATTTAAAGGAAATTTTTGTAGATCAAAATAAATTTAAGTCACACCTTTTAGAATATCTTTGGGAATATTTACAAAGAACTACAAAAACATAAGTAAAGAAACTAGGAATTCAAAATACTCAATCACAAGTTCATAATATAATCCAATGTCCTCCTAGAATTATGATTGTTAGGTTTTCTCCCCTTTCTCTACCAGTTATTTTACATGACCTCCCTCAAAATTATGCTCAAACAATTACATTATATGGTGGAGAGGGAAATTATACAACTCAACATCATCTTGATAGGTATAATGATTTCATTGATCTTGAATAAGTAGACTATGGTGATGCTAACATGAGATTGTTTGCCCAAAGTTTGCCTAGGAAGGCTAAGAAATGGTTTAAATCTCTCCCTACAAGATATATTCCTACCTTTAATGAATTTAAAACTCATTTTCTTGATATATGGGAATATACCATGAATCCTTTGCAAATCCTCACATGATATAATAACTTGAAAAAGGGAAAATTTGAGTTTGTGCAAGAATTTTATAGTAAGTTTATGAAGGTTTCTAATTCAGTTTCTACTAATATTAAACCCCTTGTAGGAGCTATTAAACTGCATTATGTTTATGCATTTGATAGTTCTTTTTTCTTGTTGTGAAAAGAAATGAAATCAAATTCCTTACATGTTATGCAGAAAGATTCATTAGAAGTACAGGAAAATTTAATGGCATATGGTAAAATAATACAGAAGGCTGAAACATATAAGAGAAATATTAGACAAGAAAACAAAGCTTGAAATTCCTCTTTCATGAAGTGTCATCATAGAAGTGTCGACATGTGACGAAATCATGGGAAAGAGGTCACAAGAAGAGATGTGTCATTTTGATCTATAACAGATTCCCCCTAATGTATGAGGTTAGAGGGGAAGATGATAGCTGAAATACATTATAAAGGAACAACTAAGTATGGAGAGAGCGAATCCAATATCAAAAGGCTCGAACAAAGGTACCTAAAAGAGAGATAAATGTCAGAAAAAACTGATCTCTAGGACATACAAGTCCATATACAAATCATTGTCATAAAGATACAGGTGGATCCAACATATGTATAACTGATGAAACTATCATAGTTGCTCAATATGCAAAAAGGCGCCATATCAAATCTAAAGGAGTCATGGCAACAAATGAACAAGGTGGATCCATGCTCAATAATCAATCATAGCCACAAGAATACAAGGTGGATCTATGTCTCAGCAAAATGTCATATAAAATGCAACAAGGTCTTCGGCAACTTGGGAAATAGAAAAATAACGATGCTATTTTCAGCCCAAGGTATTCAATCCAAACCGCCCAAAAAAGGTATGAATCCTAACCATGTGAATAAAGGAGCTGAAGTGGAACATGGAGGAAACTGTTTGATTACTGGTCAATAATAAAAACCGTTAACTAACGCAAGGGAAACCACCATTAATGAAAATGGTCCCCAAGGTACCTAGTACATTCTAACAAATGTGAGTACAAGGACTTGAAGTTGAACACTTGAAGAATCCATCGAGTAGGATCCATTAAGGTATTCCCACTACCCAATAGTGAGGGAAATTGCCACTGATGACTACAATCCCCCACGTACTATCATAAAACTCTAAATCTCATTCCTAGAGCAAGATGTGTTGCAGTCGATAGGAAGAGATCTGTTGGAAGGAAGGCGTTAAGGAATCCTTCATCATCCAACATGAGGTAATTCAAGGACAAATTGGATCTAGAATTGGTATTTAATTTCATGATAAGAAATGCTGAAGACACGATGTAATGAAATGATACCAGGGAATGGCCGACACAAAAGGTCAGGGAAACTGCAAAATGACCGACAAAGGTTTAATCCTTGAACAGTGAGCATGACACAAAAGTGACTTGGGAATATTTTGACACAAATCTACAATGTAGGAGACATTGACAGATTCCCCATATGATCGGAAAAAATACCAACTAAAGGAGTAAGAAACTTTGAATTGGGATAAGGTCAAAATACTAGGACCCAACTGTTGATAAACAAAAAACTGGAGCTTTGTTCAAGGAAACAAGACTTGTTTCCATGATGTAAAAAATATGTGAATGAAATTCCCTTTCGCTCTTTCTTGTAAAGGTTTAACGAGCCCAATAAATCAAACTCGGGGCCATCTTCATTTTTGGAAAGCTCGAAGAAAAGGTAGAAGAATGCTTGATAAAGCACTTATTCATGGATTTTACAAGCCCAAACTAGTACATGCTCAACAGTGTTTTCATAGTTTAGAGAGTCTAAAAACTCCAAAGAAGACTCCAGGGGGGAACTTTTTCATCCAATTTAGTCTCCTGATTTCAGAAAAGTATAAAACAAACCACAGAAGAACTCTCTTAGCTTCTGAAGAAGTAAGGCACACCTTTTTCGTATTTAGTTAGGAAGGTCTGAAAAAGGTTAAATTACCACCTACCCAATGCTCCTTCAAAAGCAGCATATAGCCTGAGTTTTACGAGTGTGAAGGAAGGAAAGATCACTTGAAAAGATCTATTTGATTACAAGAAAAGGGGGCTTACAACAATAAACTCAATGCTTTGTTCTTTACGGTTTTACGAGCATGACAATGACATAAAGTACGCTTAGAATATTTTTCATGTTTTGGTCCAGAGCACAAAAAAGAGAAAACTAAGCTCATACCGGGGATTCCTTTTCTATATATTTAGTCCCTCATGTCCAAAAAAGTGATAAACCTATGCCTGAGAATACACTTCTCAATTCTGAAGAAAAGAGAGTGTTCCTTTCTCATATTATTCCACATGGTCCGAGAAAGTGATAACCTACCACCAATGTGGATGCCCATTCACATATTCTTAACGAGCCTGAATGGACAAGTTTACTCGGCAATCAAGTCTATTTTGAGGAGTCAGACCTGGGCCTGAAGAAACTCAATATCTTTATCGTCAAGTCGTGGCCTCCTTACTGTTTTTAACGAGCTCGAAGGAGAGCAAAAAGAATGCTCTAAATGTAAGGAGACAGGTGTCAGGGGCAAGTGAAACTAGTTCCAAGCATGAGGAACAAACCTATGCATAATGCAAGGAAAGCGAGCAAGATAAGGGCACTCGAGGAACATCTCCTCAAGGTAAAGGGTGTCAAGTTGCAAACGAAAAATGATACAAGGCTTAGAGATGATGAGGCTAAAGATGAGGGCTTATACAATGAGATAACATCGTGGAAGCCGTCATCAGGCTCATACGTGCAAGTAGGGCACATGAAAATGCAATTAAAACTTGAACAACAAGGCGAGGCCAGTAAACAGTTGTGAATCCAACTACAAATCTTGTCTCCAAGAAAAAACAACATCAAAATCACATTCAGAAGAAAAGATCCGATGCAGGTCACTTTGGAAAAAACACATGTGAATTTGCTATCTTCGACAAAAGGAAAAGTGAAGGCAAAATCGACCAAAGAAGATTCTATAGCACCAAGGATCGAGGGTTTATAATCAGTGAGATCAACCTCAGAAGGAGAGAAAAAATCAACAAGGGAGATAGAGTCCATAGGAATAAATTCAGTATCACAGGAGTTGAAAAATTCATAAGAAAAATCCAACTCACCAGGATCACTGACTTGTTGTTCAAAGGAAGAGTCAAAAGACTCAATAAGACAAAAATAAGGAGATCGATCAACAAAAAGATCAGGTTTATTAAGCAAGTTAGTGTTAGACTTAGTCACAACTGAACCAACATCCAATAGAAGGTTATACTGTATCAAACACTCTAGGAAGACTTCATCCAAAGGAAGGAGATCATCCGAAATAGGACACATGTCTAAGCTTTCAAATGGATTGACAAAGTGGAGAGCAGGATCCATGGTCTCCTAGGAAGGAAAGCATGAAAACAAAGGCTTCTTCTCAGTAGAAATTGAACACAAAGGACATGAGGCCACATAACTCACCTGTGGTAGCGGAGTGTCTATAGAAATACTGGGAACCAATAAAGGAAAGACCTGGTCTCTAGTTGGGTCAGGAGATGGATCAAGAAAATCCAACTGATCGATAGTGACAATTTATTCGCCATGATTAAAATACATCACATGAAATAATGTTGACACCACAGCTTGCATGGAATAGACATAATCATGTCCAAGGAGCATATTGAAGTCCAAGAGGTCCTCTATCACCATGAAGTCAACTAAGATTCTCTTCCCACCCAAAGTAATAGGTGTTTGAGAAAGAATTCCCAAGGCTATACAAGTTCTTCTACCAAATTCTAGTAATTGACTAGAAGTTGACACAAGGATGGCAGATCCCATGCCTCTCCAAACACAACCAGACAAGATACTAACTGAGGCTCCTTCATCAACAATACAACGAGCAATTGTGTAAGGTTCAAATTTGACATTTATCTGGAAAGGTGCATCAGAAGGATGTCGCGGCTCAACTAGTCTATCCCAATCAAAGGAAGCAATTCAAGAGTTTGGTGGGGGTTGATCTGAAGTGAGTTCAGTTCCCCCTTGTTCACTAAGTTCTGAACTGGCAGTGAAGAAAACGTGACTAGCAGACACTTCACTCTCCAAAGGAAGAGTGGGATTGACCAACAATGGAATCGATTCAACCGCTTCATGAAAGTCACTTTCTAAAGGGAGAATGGGATTGACCAAAGATGACATTGGTTCAATCACATCAGGATCACTCTCTAAAAGAAGAGTGGGATCGACCAAATATGATATTGGTTCAACCACTTGATCAACCAAAGGTTGAGTAGGTTGTTGAGAAACGATAGGTTGTTCAGGAGAAGGAAATTCTTGAGTCTTGGACCACACTCTTTGCACCTCTACGACAGCAAGGCACTAGTGAGTAAGATGTTCTCCCTCACATAGCTTACAAGGGAACTTAATTTTGCACTTTGAATGACCAGTTTTCTTAACGGTGTCAACATGACTAGCACTGGATGACTGTTTTCTCTTACCATGACCTACAAAGGCTGATAGCTTTCCCCCAGCATGAACTACAAAGGTTGAGTGACTGGGTCCAACCTGACTAAGAGAAGTTGGTTGTTGAGAGACTATAGGATGTTCAAAAATGAGATGACCTTGGAACCAAAATCTTTGCACCTCCACAATGGAAGGGCATTTATAAGTAAGGTGGTCTCCCTCACAAAGCTTACAGGGAAAATTGGGCTTGTATTTTGAATGGTTAGTCTTTTCAACAGTGTCAGCATGACTTGTAGTGGCTGACAGCTTGTATTCGGCATGAACCATAGAGGCTGAGAGAATGCCCCCAGCATGACCTATAGAGGCTGAGAAAATGGGTCCAACATGACCTGAAAAGGTTGGAAGGATCCCACTAGCATGATCGATAGAGGTTGTATGGTGAATATCAACTTGAATTGCAGAGGTTGAGTGCTTAGATCCAACATGACCTGCAGAGGTTGGATAGGTGGCCCCAGCATGACCTACAGAGGCTGGGTGGTGAGGCTCAACTTGAATTATAGAGGTTGAACGAGTGCCCCCTTTCTTATGTGCCTTCTTCCTATTCCTCCTTCTTTTTCTCCTTTTATACTGACGGTTACTAGTATCCATACTTTAACCGCATGAGGTAGAAGGAGGAGGAGAATCAACTACAGGTGAAGGGGAAGTAGTTTTTTGATGCCCTTGATATAAGGATATTACTTGCAAAGCATCAGGGGCATTCAGGATAGTTGGAGTGGAAAACAAGCACACCAGCAGCCCTAGGGTGAATCCAGGTAGATTCAAGGTGGCCATCAAGGGAACACCAACATTCCCCGTGAGAGGAATAGTACAAGGAGTTCCCAGCATGGGGATCTCTTGGTTGGAGTTC
Source organism: Pseudotsuga menziesii (assembly GCA_001517045.1). NCBI lineage: Eukaryota > Viridiplantae > Streptophyta > Pinopsida > Pinales > Pinaceae > Pseudotsuga > Pseudotsuga menziesii. The sequence goes on from LPNX011134349.1 coordinate 26,975, forward strand.
AAAGGGGTGTTATGCAAAGTTTCAAACAATAAGATAGATTCTGAGGTTTACAGGAAACCAAAAATACAAAGCACACACCTGAAGGAAAACTAAGTACAGACAAACCCCACAGCACTCACTAAAAAATTCCTAAAGCCAAACAGACAAACAGGTATAAGATATGATTTCTAGAAGAAAGCTGATAGACAGTTACTTGGCATCCTTGTAGATGTTCTTAGGCACAATAGGAGGAATCACCCACCACCCTCCCACACCTTCTACCAGTTTTACCTTCCAAGCCCGTCCAAGGTCAACCAGAAATATCCTTTCGATGTACTTGTGTATGAACCCTAGATGTCAAAGAGACTAAAGGCTACCTTAACTATATTGACAGTCTAGGAAGATAGTCATAAGCCTGGTTCATACGCATGGGTAGGGTAGCAAATCCTGAAACACTGTCTAAGACAGAATCCCCAAATGCACAAAAACCTTGGTCTATGCTTTGATAAGGAATCAAAGGGTTATCTCCTTGGTCGAAGTCTCTATGTGGCCTCGTGCTTAACTTCCATTTGAGAGGAGCTTCCCAGATACAATCAACATAGAAAAGGGTTTACCTAGTGATTGGCCAACTATGTCTGATTTTTAATACTTGTGGGGAGTTTAAACTCCCTAATCCACAAGTCCATTCTGAGCTAGTTGGTGTATGACCCTATAAAATAAAAATTACTAATAATTTTTAAATTATATCGTTTATTTTAAGGGTTGTTTTTAGTCAAAGGGTAAATGGTGTGAAAATTATGTGGTGTTTTGACTCAAAGTTGAAACAAAATGACGAAGGAAAGAGATATGAAATGAAAAAAACAAAAACTATTCTCTTTCTTTCTTCAAATAAAAACTTAAAATCCACAAAAGAACAATTTATTTTTATTTTTTTCAAAAACAATGATATGCCATGCAATCTAGACGAAAAAACTAATCTACATGCATATAAAGCAAACATGTGTTTTTTTCTTTTTCTTTTGTAAATGCAAAAGAAAAACTACCTACAAACAAAAGTATGCATATAACAAGAACAAAGAAAAAGGGACTCTACTATACAACCACCAAGCAAACTCTAGAATGAACTAAAGTCAGTATAATCCCTACCTAGAAGGAAGGATTGCATAAGAGACAAGTCAACTACTTTGGCATGGTGAAGTTAACCAACAAAATAAGGAAGGAAACCAACACCACCAAGCTTCTGAACTCAGACAAAGATCACTAATAGAGGCTAACCAGAAACATAAGCCAAAAATCATGCCAAGCAAAAGGGGTGAGGGGAAAGAGAAAAAAACCGTGATGTTATAAAAATGATTACCACATAGATAAAGAACAAACAAAATGGATGACACTAACTCCCTGGAGTCATGCACCTACAGAGGACACCAAAATACCTACCAAACAGCCCACAACAATAGAAAAAACCACAAAAATGAGGAAAAAACACTGTTTTAGGGGCACAAACGAGTTGTACTACTGACATGTCGCATGTCATACGTGGGTTGACAGTACAACAAGTCACATGTACAAGCACATGCAAGTTGTACCACTAACAAGTCACATATCATACGCAGGTTGAAAATATAAAAATTCACGTGTACCAAACCAGACACATGACTGTTCAATCTGCAACTCGCGTATGGGTGGAAAAAATCCCCCCAAAAAGTCAAAAAATACCTTAGGAAGGAAGGGGAGGTGTTCTATCAGACTGATAAAGTGTTCCTAAGTGGTAAGAAAGACCTGAAACCTTGTAAAAGACTGAAATAAATATAGAGAAACCCCAAATAGACAAGGCTCTCCCTAGCAGAGTTGCCAGTTCTGTTGAAAAGGAAAGTATCTTATGGCTACGGTTTAAGAGGCCAACAATGTACTAGGGTTGAAAGGTGGATGCAAATGGTTCTGTAAGCAAATACAAGAAAGATCATAGGTTGGAATGGTTCATACCTTAGCCAAATGAAGGTTGATCCAAGCAGCCCTTCAATCCTCTTCTTGCTCCTCTTGCTCCTCTTGCTCCAAGAGACCTGCAAAACGAATTATACCTCCCTCAAAACAATATGACCACATATAAAGAAATGATAATCAAATAAACATGAAATAATAATCTGATTAACATCATAATATGATCATAAACAGAGATTCAATTGCACATTGAATAATGATTTGGGAAGAAGAAGGACATCACATCATTATTAATCTTGAAAACAAGTACACATATACCTTCTCTTCAAGTTCGGCACCTCACGAAACCTTGATCTGGTTCGATTGCTTCTTATCTCCAAGTAACTCAACCTCCAAGCTCTGCAACACAAGGAGAAAGCTTTTAGGTCAAAGGTGTGGGCAAAGAGAGCTCCAAATCCTCCAACATAACAATACAAAGATTCAAGTCTTCTACCATGGACCTCCCTACCTCTATTTACATGTTTTATGAAGAGTTAGGGTCGAAGACAAACTAGTTAAAATTGAAGGAATCAGTTGCATAACTACCCGAATTTCAAAATACATATTTTTTGACATTTTTGGGAGGCGTACGTGGGTTATAGAGACAACAGTCGCATACACGAGGAGGTATAATTGAGTTGCAATGAAAAAATTCATGTATTTAAGGCGTATGTGGGTATTATATAGAGAAAGTCGTGTATGTACGTTGGTTTCCTTAAGGAAACTCACGTAAACATCAAAAAACTCATTTTAAGGGTACTTCTGGGCATTTTAAGACTTTGGTGTCCTCTAGAAAGTTTTAGCTAACTGAAATATATTTCAAATGGTGCAAAGATATGGTCAAACAAAGTTATAAAACTCAAGATATGGGCCCTACAAGTTAGGTGTTTTCTTAGTGACTTTGAGTGACTTTCACGAAGTGTCGACATGCAACGAAATCATGGGAAAGAGGTATATTATAGCTGATTTTACCACTCCAAGTGAGTCACACTTGTATGGCCTTCCCCTGTCCCTCTACAGACTCCTTAGAACCCTTGGACCATTTTTTTTCCTTTGATGTTTCCTTGACCATCCCTAAAAACATGTGAAAATTTATATACGTGACTTTTAAACCCCTAATCACGTATATATGCGGGTTTGACCCCTAAAACCACGTACATCAGGATGTGTGCATAATCCAAATCCTTTTGGAGTTTTCCTTGACATGGATCTAACTCACTTGACTCCTGTCCTTCCATATGCCTTGAGATCGGTCGGATTCGACCTTTCATTACCCCTTTGTAAAGCTATACAAGGAACTCTTTGGTACATTGAAGGAATAAGAGAGAATTGAGAGTAAATAAACTATAGTCCATTGTTGCTAGAACTTGTGCTTGAGTCTGCATCCCTTTGTCCCTTGGAGCACTTTTGTGTTCTTCCCAAGCTTTCCTTTTTCTTGTGAGCTTGCTATTGAGAGATGGAGGATTGAGGTGGTGGAGGCCCAAGTGGGGGATTCAGTTTCTCCGATTTACAGATGTGCTGACAGAGGTTGTATCCATTGTAATCTATGATTTTATGTTAATAGAAATATATTTTCCTGTCCAATAATGTATGTTTGAATGAATATTTTATCCATGGGTGATTTCAAATGCTTGTACATTGTTGATTATATATGCTAGAATAGATCGAACACCAAGATATACAAGGTCTTGTTTACTTGTTGTTGAGGAAGTAATTTATCAATTCATGCTGAAGTTGGAAAGCTCAAGGGGGATCTAGTTCAACCGTCCGTAATAAGGTACGAGGTCTGATCCTTTAGTGTTAGATATTTAATTTCTATTGCATATTGGAAAGGATTGATTTCTGGAGTCAAGTTGTCTATTGTGGTACCCCAAGCCATAGAAATTTCTCTTCGTAACAAAATTTGGCGACTCCGCTGGGGAGTTCCTAGTAGTTTTCCTTTGGGGGTTTTTTATCGAGATTCAATGACTTTGAATTGCTCTTTTTCTCTTGTTTCTGTGTTGGGTCTAGGGGCATGTTTTCCTAGTAGTTTCTGATTGGTGTGAAGTTTGTCTCAGCTTGTCTGTTTGGCTTTATTTTTATGCACCTTTCTTCCTATATGCAAGTTTTTAACTCACAGTTGCATATATACGCGGTTTTCACTACTATTTCCGTGTATACATGCGGGTTTACTATGAACAGTTGCGTATGCCATTAGTTTTTCCTTCTAGAGTAAGTTGGATGGTTGTTGGATGAATTGTGATGATTGCTGAGTCTCCCTTGATGCTGCTAGAGTCTGTATACACCTCTGTTTCTGACCAAAGATGTTTTTTTTAGGGTAAAATTTCTTTTTTAAGAATGTTCTTGTCATTGCATTTTTTATTTTTTGTTTTGGGATTAGTGCATTAGATTTCTTTTACCTTAGTGCTTTGCTTGAGTGCTACTTGAGTGTGCTTGCAGAGTCTGGGGGTTGTAGAGCCATTCTTTTGCTTTTATATCTCATTTCTTCAGAATATCCAAAAGTATTTGCTTATCATCATGCATTGCATATTGCATTTTCCATTGTACTTGCACTAGATTTGCTTTGGAGTATTAGTCAATATTTCATATAGGAAATTTTTCATTTATCATGTGAAGAAAATTATACATTTCACGTAGTAGCATACCCTTTTTTTCATGGACACAATGCATTTGCATTGATTATTAGGTGTGCATTTTACTTCATGTTGTGTCATAACACCATTAGTTTCATGTCCATATACCTCTCTTGAGTAATAAAGCCAATTAAAATCAACGCTTAATTAAAATGAACTACATTATTTTATTTGATAGGGTTCACCAACAAGATTAGGTTTTAGGGTCTTGGAATAGTTCATTGTGAGTTAATTCTCCAAGAACACTAAACAACAACATGTATGTGTCTATCCAGGTGAGTGTGTGAAATCGCTTGGTATAACCAATGTTTCTCAAGATCCTCCTCTCAAAAGGGAGTTAAGCACGAGGTAGTGTGAGCAGTTATTGATTGGGACGACCACTAATCATAACTGAGTAGCATCGGAGATATTTCCAGGATTGTATTCGTATCTGGGGGCTCTTTCGAGAGATTTGGGCTTTTCTACCCTGCCCATACGGTCAATCCCACCTGTGACTGTCTGCCCGGGAATTGATTATATTGAGGTGACCTTAGTGTTCTTACCTAGGATATCAAGGGGGTACTTTGTATGGGTTACTCTGTGGGTGTCCCAGCCAGGTTGATGTCGGATAGCACAGTCACTTTACGCGTTGAAGCTGAGGGCCACAATAATTGGTTACATACCTCCACTTGTTGTGTAAGGGAGTCTCAAGACTCTCCTAGGAGAGACATACCTGCTTCATTTGGGAGCTCACTTATCCTACCCTTGATTGCTTGTGTTTGGCTTTAGATTTTATTGGTGATTGCTCTATGCACGTTAGCTTGCCTAGGGTTTGCGTAGATAGAGATTCTTTTATATTATTTGAGTTATTATGGATTTGAGTGCGGCTCCTCATCATTCTTGTCGTTTAACAAGACTTCCACCTTCTACATCTCCTCCTCCTTTGGGATATAGAAATAGACAGTATAGGCGGACTACTTCGCACATTGATTCACACACCATGGGAGACCACGTTGAAGGTATTCCTGAACCACCTTCTCCCATTCATGTGGAAGATGGCGAGTTTACTCCTAACTATGATCCTTCACCTGATTTGACTGAGTTAGGTCCTGTGATTTTTGAGATAGGTACTTTTCATGATAGACCTACATACTCTAGGGTTGATTCCCCATTAACACATCACTGGTATGGAATGCCGGAAGATGATGAGACTCATTTTGAACCCGCGAGCACTAGTTATGGTAGATATGGTATGTCTGGTTTTCCCACACATGATTTGGAATTTCATGTTGAATCTGAGTTTGAGCCTAGCACTATGCCTGGGGGCACTCTCATTCCTTACCATGCGGAGAGGTTTGGGAGCACAAGTCACATTGCACCTTCCATCCCGGCGGTGGAAGCTACATCACATATTCCTCCTAGGTCTAGGGTTAGTGATCCTATTAGGATACCAGATTCAAGACAAGTGACTATAGGGAATAACACATACATAATTACTCAAGTCCCTTCATCCTCTATCCATAGTTCTTCGAATGTTCACCCTCCACCTCATTCACGTGGTCCTTTGGGTCGAAACGTTGCTACGAGTCATGTCTGTACTGCGGTTACTAGACCAATTGTGTCTCAGGTTTACATACCACCCATTGCTTCATGACGTTATGTTCAGACTTCTACAGGTCATGTTACTACTTCTGAAGCATATATTTCTACTTCCGGAATGTATATTCCTACTTCTAGAGCGTATATTCCTACTAACGAAGTTTCTCATGGGACATCGCATGTGATGAATTATGGACCTTATTATCAAACACAGTATGGACAGGGTTCTTCACCTTATGGAGGAGGGTATCAACAACCTACTTACTCTCCAAATTATAGCTTTGTATCTTTGAATAGTCAAGGTACACCACACTGTGGTGCTTCCATGCCACCCTATATGGGTCAAACGGGAAGAGGGAACTATGGTCAAAGCCATGGTGGAAATCAAACCTATGTCAATCAGAACTATTATGAAGAAATCCATCGACCTCATCATTATAGGCTCCCTTTCCTTGCAATGTTAAATCTTCACGACTTGTCAAGCTTGAAGAACGATCCTGTAGCTCATGACCCGACTTGGCCAGCTGTCCCTACTAAGATTCCCTTGGACATACCCAAATTCGATGGAAAACCAGGAGAGGATCTGAGTGAACATGTTACTACCTTTCACCCATGGTGCTCTTCAAATTCCTTACATCAGGACTCAATCCATTTGAGACTATTTCAACGCACCCTTACAGCGTCTGCCACGAAATGGTATATAGAGCTACCTAGGGGGGCATTTGATTTGTTCGATGACCTAGCGATGAATTTTCTTAACCACTTCCAGCTACAAGTGCATTATGACGTTGGTACTGAACTCTTGTCGACATTTCAACAGGATAAAGCCACACATATCTTGGATCATATCCAAGAGTAGCATAGACAGAAGAGGTTAATTAAAGCTGTTATACCAATGGAATTCCTCCTCGAATGGTTCCTTAAGTTGTTATTTCCATATATAGCGAAGGATGTGTCTACATCTAGAGTGCAAAATGAGGAACAAGCCATTTTTAGGGCACAAGAACTGGATTTGATTTATGCTCAATCCGGTTTGTTATATGAGATCATTCCCAATGCCTCGCATTCTAGTTTCGACCCCAAAGTTAAACTTGGACTACATGCCGATAGCATTGTGGGTTGTGCGAGTGCTAAACCTGTGGATTTGGTTGCAAAACAAGTTATTCAATTATCAATCAACCAATCTACTTCGGGACAAGCCATGACTTCACCTCAACCCGCCCAAACGATGAGTGTGCTTTCATTACAATTGTCAAACTAGCAGGGTAACCAGCAACCTGAACAATGATTGGATAAGAAGATGGAGGCTTGTACAAGCTAAAGGGACAGTATGAATAAGCACTAGTTCATGAGTCAATTGAACAAAGAAAACTATCGCATAGAAGGATTGCACATGTGCACTACAAAGCACTACTGATGGCAAGAAAAGCAATATCTTGACTACCAGAGATCTAGGAAAATCATGAAGGCATTTTCAAAGAATCCAAAGAAGACCTTTCCTAGTACTGAGAGAAAATCCAAAGGAATACTAGAGATAGTATAGTCGCATGTATGTGGACCCATTTCTTGTAGCTCCTTAAGAGGGTATGTTTACTATGTTTCCTTTATAGATGATTTCTAACGTAAGACTTGGATATATTTATTGAAAGGAAAAATTATTTTTCAGTAAGTTCAAGGAATGTAAAGCCTTTGTCGAGAATTGAACTGATAGAAAGATCAAGACTCTATGGTCAGATAATGGTGGATAATTTACCTCGAAATAATTCAAAGAACTCTTCAAAGAGTACGAGATTAAGAGGGAGTTGAGAAATCCATACAATGCTTATCATAATGGGTTTGCAAAATAAAAGAACCAGACCATCATTGAAGTAGCAAGAGAAATTCTACATGACCGGGATATTCCTATGCACCTTTGGGAGGAGGCAACAAGAAAAACTATGTATGTGAAAAAATGTACTCCTCATCAAGTACTTTAAAACAAGACTCCTAAAGAGGTTTTCTCAGGAGAGAAATGAGAAGTCATACATCTGAGAATATTTGGTTTCTCGATCTACATACACATCCTAAAGGATAAAATTACCAAGCTCGGTCCTTTTGGGAAGAAGGGTACATTCGTAGGATACAGTGATACATCAAAGGCCTACTAAATATACTTCCTACGATTAAAGAAGATAGACATCTGCAGAGATGTAACCTTTGATGAAGACTTGGCATTTTTCAGATCCAGGAAGACCTATATTCAATAGGTCGGGGAACATGAGGATATGAGAGCCTGATATATGGAAATGGGAGAAGCAATTCCAAAAGACCATGAAGATCACAACATGGAAGAACCATGAGAGATGGTAAATACAATCCTTTATAAGGAATCTCATGAGACGAAACCAACATGGGAATTGTAGCTCATATGAGAATCTGAAAGGTATGGCACTCCAGAAGGAATACATAGAGAGAGAAAAAGGGAAAATACATACAATGGCTATGTGACCCTACTATGTGACAGCATTGACAAAGAACCTTCCACCTATGAAGAAGCTGTAGAAAATAAAGAATTGAAAGATGTTATGATTGAGGACTATTAGTTGATCATGAAGAATGATGTCTGGGAGATAGTTATAAGACCAAAAAATATTTCCATTGAGAATTCAAAGTGGATCTACAAGATCAAGCATACTGTAGATGGCAGCATTGAGAAATGAAGGGCAATTTGTGTAGCACGAGATGTCTCACGTAAAGAAGGAATAGACTAGGAAGAGACATTTGCAGTCATGGAAAGGTACACCTCCATTAGGACTATACTTGCATTGGAAGCAGTTATGAAATGGAAAATACACCATATGGATGTCAAGACATCTTTCTTGAATGGTTTAGTTGAGGAGGAAGTGTATGTGGAACAAACAATAGGATTTGAGACACATGAGAGGAATACCGATGTGTGAAAAATGAAGGAGGATTTGGATGGATTAAAACAAACACCAAGTACATTGTACGAAAGGATGGATAGATTCGTCATCAGCCTAGGATTTACCAAGAGTAAAGAGGATTCCAAAATTTACTTCAAGGTTGAAGAGAGAATACCAATGATGCTCAAGCTATATGTTAATGACTTGTTTTTTACAAGGGAAGAGGAACTCATTAAAGATGCAAGGAAGAGAGTTACTATAGAGTTCAAGACGAAATAGCTAGGTATGATGCACTATGTTTTAGGCATGGAGTTGTGGCAGAGTCAACATGGGATCTTCCTTGGTCAAGGAAATTATGCACTAGAGATTATGAAGAGATTCAGAATGTTGAAATACAAGGAAATAACCACACCTATGGAATCTAACTTGAAGTTTCTGAGTGATTCTTCATCCGAGACACTGGATTCCACGACGTATCGTGAGATTATTGTCTCATTGATGTACATGATGAATACAACTCCAGACATATGCTTTGCGGTGAACACCCTGAGCTAGTTCCTGACAGATCTGAGACATGTTCACTTGATATCTTAAATCATGTATTGAGGTACCTAACATGTACAGTGGATTATGGGCTCAAATATGATGGAAATCATAATATTAACCTACATGGTTATGTTGATTCATATTGGGTAGGTAGTGCTAGTGACAGGAAGAGAACCATAGGATACTACTTTAGTGAGGGATCTATAATGATCTCCTGGTTCAGTAGGGATCAAGCATGTGTGGCATTGAGTACAATGGAGGGAGGGCATGTTTTCACTTGCTTGGCTAGTTGAGAGGTAGTGTGGCTATGAAAGCTACTGTCTAAACTATTTTATCTCTAGTTGAATGTGACTTGTATCTTCTATGATAATCAGAGATGTGTGAAGCTATTGGAAAAGCATGTGTTCCATAAAAAGTCAAAGAAAATTGAGGTCAAGTTCCACTATATCAGGTTTATGGTGCATAGAGGAACAATTAATCTCTAGTAGGTGGCAACAAATGAGCATATAACGGATGTGTTGACCAAGCCTGTAGTGAGAGTGAATTTTGAGTACTTCATAGAGACACTTAGTGTGATCCATATCGAGACCCCTCGAAAGAGGGAGTGGTTTTTTCTAGCATAGAGAGAGAGACATGTTTTCTGAGCGTAAAATACTGGCAAAGATCGTAGGTTGCTAAGACATAATAAGTCCTGTATGTTTTCCTTGGATGTAATATGTCCTAGTGAAGCTGGCAAGTTATCCTTAGATGTAATTAGTATCAATATGATTCAATGCTATAAATAGAAGATGCATAAAATATCACATGGGAAATGAGACAGGTTGTTCGAGTGGGAAAAATCCTAGTGAAGCATGATGCTTAGACGTAATAAGTCGTGGAGAAGCTCATAGGTTATCCTCGGACATAATTAGTCATGAAATAGTTTATTCAAGTGTAAATATGATCCCTAGAGTGGTATGCAAGTTACTCAAATGTAATAAGCCATCTAGGTTATCCAAGTCTAGAAAGATTTCTTGCATGGTACATGGGTTCCTCAGATGTAATACATCCCAAAGGTTGTCTGAATGGAAAATATCGTGGACACAAGTTGTTCAGATGTAATAAGTCCTTAAGGTTGAACTAGAATGTAAAATTTCTAATGTAGAAGGTTTGATCGCAATCATCCCTTATATATTTATTTATTTATTTATTTATTTATTTATTTGTTCCCATGTTGAGATGATTAGGTCATAAATCACATGAGGTGCACCTAGGAGGTTATCCTTTACTGGTAAAATATAGGTTAACCGTGGATGTTCTATGTGATCTATTTTTTTTGTGTTGGACAAAAGAGATGATCTGGATACAATGAGATAAAGGTAGAAGATGCAGGTTATTTTCATGGAAATGTAAAGAAGGTATTGACGGTCCCTAAGAGATGGCTTGCTCAAATATGTGATGAATACCTGGATGAGGGATAGGCCTACACTAAACATGAAAAACGTTTGGCTCTGTAGAAATTTATGATGACAGATAGTACCATTTAATGATCAATAATAAAAATATGATGGAAGCACCTATGATGATGACTCTATGAATCCATGATGATAACTTCGTTGAAGACTTGACTAGATGTGTTGATGACTATCAAAGAGAGAGAATAATTTCCCAGTTAAGAAGGAGTGTTGATGTATTTGTAGCCTCATAATATATTATGATTCATATTATCATTGTATGTTTTTGTACCCCCATTGGAGACCTGTTTACCTCCTTCTGGGATTCCTTTATGGTGTCTAGACCTTGAGGTAACACCTCCATTGGAAGTCATCGAAATAGTCTCGAGTGTGACATCATGTAATGTGTATTTGGAATCTCTCTAGGAGAATTCATCCCTGTTAGTTAACCGGGTAATCCCACTCATGTACTTGGTCAACTACATGAAAGGTATAAATAGGGAGTTTCCCTTCTTGATGTAATTGTAACTTCGGAATGTATTCACTTGTATTTCTTATCTATTGTAACCCAATGTTTATTCCAGGATGTGCTTGTGTCATTTCATGCCCCGATGCTCGTATCCGAAGGATCTATATTGTAAACAAGTCATGTCAAGTCATTGTGGGTAACCCTCCTATTTTCTAAGGGTTAAAGTCCTCGCAGTTCCAGGGCACTAGGGTTATTAGACTCTCCTAGAGAGTTCGGCCCTAATAGGGTTTTAGTCATGTCGGGATTAGTATAAATAGAGAGTTAGACTCTCTATTTAGGACACATCTCACACACACTCAAGTGTAGCGCATATTTGAGGAAGGAGAAGACACTCGGGCTAGATAGAAAGAAGTTTACTACTGTAGGGAGATCACTTACCATTTTGGGTTTTACTTTGGTGTTGATTCTATCTCTGAGGAAGTTGTAGGGTTTTCTCCATTTATGGTTTCCCTGAGGAAAAAAACTGTGTTCATTGTCTCTTGTGTTTTATTGGTGTGCTTGTTGTTCTATCAGTTAAAGATCCTAATGTTGTGCTAGCTTAATGTTAAAAATCTAACATGGTATCATAGCTAACCTAAGAAGAAGACACTATGCAGTTGCAGGAACTAGGGATTCCTACTTTGTGGATATCTCTCCATATATTTTCAGCAAAAGAAGGTTGTAATAACTCTCCTCCCTAAGGTGCATCGTTTTGTTGAAGCAGAATCCAATTCTGAGGTTTTTCAGTTTTGGACCTGACACTAATGCTGAAAATTAGGGCTTTTCACAGAAGGCGAATTTTCCAGTGAGCCCAATCCTGGATTGATATCCTCCCTAAAATAAAAGTTAGGGATAAAATTCAAAGCAATTGGTTTGACAGAACTCCGAAAAATCAATACCCTAATTTGCTCCTGAACCAGCTCTACAGGATTTCAGCTCCAAATCCAGATTTGACATCTTAACCTGGTAAGATATAAATCTTTTGTATTTCTATTTGAGGTTCTCAATTAAGATGTCTCATCATACCAAGCTTGATGAAAAGCTTGAGGGAGCTGATAACTTCTAATCTTGTAAGTATAGGATCTCCCTGGTCCTAGAAGAAAATGAGTTGGACTTCTATATCAGTGAGGAGGTTCCAGTTCCAGAGGGAAATGAGGCAAAGAAATTACATAAGAAGAAGTTGGTTATGGTAAAGAGAATCATTATTGATTCTATCAAGGATCACCTCATCCCATAGGTGTCCTCTCTCAAGACACCTGAAGCTATGTTTGATGCCCTGACCAAACTGTTTGAAGGGAAGAACATCAATCAGAAGATGACTCTAAGGAATCAATTGAAGAATGTAAAGATCCAGAATGTTGATACCATCCAGTATTACTTCACAAGGGTCTCTCATATCAAAGAACAAATAGAAGCTGTAGATGAAGAAGTGGAGAATGCAGAAATTGTAATGACAACACTAAATCGCCTCCCTAGGTCATGGGATTCATTCATCCAAGGAGTCTGTGCTAGAAAGAAGTTAGTCAAGTTCAGCAGACTATGGGAAGAATTCTCTCAAGAAGAAGCTCGGAGAGTATATTGATAAGAGAATATGGGAAGTGAAGATCAAGCCCTCATAGTTCACTCCAAGAAAGGCAGAAGAAACTCTCATCACTCCAAAGGTAAAAACTTTCACCATAAAGATATCATTAGAAAGGGCCTATCTAGATTGAGATGTTGTACATGTGATGAAAGAGGGCACTTTGCAAAAGACTGTCCTAGAAACAAGATTAACTCTCATAAGAAGAAGGGAAACAAGAGAAGACATGATGCTCATGCTGCAGAGAATGATGAACCTTCCAAGAAGAAAACTAGATATGAAAGTGAAGATTCTTCCAGTGAAGATGAATATATTTTGATTTCTGCTCTTACGAGAAACATTACTCATGGAAGCACTGATTGGATTATAGACAGTGGGGCTTCCAAGCATATGACAGGATTCAAGGAATCCTTTGTGAAATTGTCAGAACATGAATCACCTCACAAGGTGAAGCTAGGAGATGACTACCAGTATCCAATACAAGGTAGTGGGGAATCCTCCTATAAACTAGACTCTGGAAATTCTATGACAATGAAGGAAGTATTGTTTGTGCCAGGAATCAAGAATAATAGAACTATCATGGGGTTGCAGAAAGGAAGAATAGAACTATCATGGAAGCTGCAAGAGAAATGCTTCATGATCAAGATCTTCCTATGCATCTCTAGGCAGAAGCTGCCAGAATAGTAGTGTATGTACAGAACTGTACTCCACATAGAGTACTCAAGAACAAGACTCCTGAAGAAGTCTTATCTGGAAAGAGACTAGAATTCAGCCATCTCATAATATTCAGTTTTCCTATGTATATACACATTCCAAGAGAGAAGAGAACAAAATTAGATCCTTCAGGTAAGAAGGGTATAATTGTGGGATATTTTGAAAACTCAAATGTTTACAGAATATACTTCCCAGGATTCAAGAAGATTGATATCAGTAGGGATGTGACATTTGATGAAGACACAACTTACAACAAATCCAGAAAGAAACCTACTGAAGAATCCAAAGAAATAGAAGCACCCAGGATTCATGATACAACCATGAATGAAGAAGCTCAAGAAGAAGATCAAGAATTTGAAGAACCATAAAGACCTGTATAACCACCTCAGGAAAAGAATCCTCACAAGAGGAAACCTACTTGGGTACGAGAAGTTATCCAAGGTGTGGAAAGATATGGGGCTCTAGAAGAGAATCATAGAGAATGAAAGAGGACCAGATCCTGCTCTAGGTATGTAGCATTACTGTGTGGTTTCATTGATAAAGAACCTTCCAATTATGAAGAAGTGGCAGAACGGAAAGAATGGAAGGATGCTATGATCAAAGAGTATCCATTGATCATAAAGAATGATGTTTGAGATGTTGTCCCAAGAACAGAAGGGAATTCAGTTGTAACTTCCAAATGGATCTACAAGATCAAGCATGCTGCAGATGGTAGCATAGAGAAATACAAGGCAAGATCTGTTGCTCGTGGTTTCTCCCAGAAAGAAGGAATAGACTATGAAGAAACCTTTACACCTATAGCCAGATACTCTTCCATCATATCAGTACTTGCTATGGCTGCAGTGATGAAATGGAAGATACACCAAATGGATGTCAAGACTGCTTTCTTGAATGGTGTAGTGGAAGAGGAAGTGTATGTTGAGCAACCACTCGGTTTTGAGACACATGATAGAGAGTCTCATGTATGTAGATTGAAGAAAACCATGTATGGTTTGAAACAAGCACCTAGGACTTGGTACAGTAGAATTGATAGATTTCTATCCAGTTTAGGCTTTACTAAGAGTAAAGCAGATTCCAACCTTTACTACAAGGTTGAAGATGGCAACCCAGTGATGCTCCTACTATATGTAGATGATATGTTTGTAACAAGTATGGATGGGTTGATTGTTGATACGAAGAGGAAGTTTGCTTCTGAGTTTGAAATGAAGGACTTGGGTATTATGCATTATTTTCTAGGCATGGAGGTGTGGCAAAATGCAGATGGGATTTCCCTAGGACAAGGGAAATATACAGTAGAGATCCTGAAGAGGTTTGGGATGATGGACTGCAAGGCTATGGCCACAACTATGGCATCGAACATGAAGTTATTGAGTGATGCTTCATCAGAGATGGTTGACACTACAATGTATTGTTAGCTGATTGGGTCCTTGATGTACCTGACAAACATGAGACTAGATATTGCTTTGATGTGAACACCTTGAGCTAGTTCCTGACAGATCCAAGACATGTTCACTTGATTTCTACAAAGCATATGCTGAGGTACCTAAGGGGTACAGTTGATTATGGGCTCAAGTATGAGTTGAATCAGAAGATTAACCTGGAGGATTATGTTGATTCAGATTGGGTAGGAAGTTCCATTGATAGGAAGAGCACTTCAAGGTGTTGCTTCAGTATGGGATCTGGTGTGATCTCTTGGTTTAGTAGGAACCAATCCTATGTGGCACTTACTACAGCTGAAGCAGAGTATGTCAGAGCTTGTTCAACTAGTTGTGAGGTAGTATGGTTGCAGAAGCTACTATCTGATTTATTTGATCTCTAGTTGGATGCTACTTGTATACATTGTGACAACCAGAGTTGCGTGAAGTTGTCAGAGAATCCAGTGTTCCATGACAAGTCGAAGCATATCGAGATCAAGTATCACTATATCAGGGATATGGTGCCGAGGGGAGCAGTAAAGCTGCAGTATGTTGTGATGGAGGAACAGATAGCTGATGTGTTGATGAAGCCATTGGCTAGGGTGAATTTTGAGTACTTCAGGGAGAAGCTTGGTGTTCTCCATATCGAGGTTTCCTCCAAGGGAAAATGATGAGACCCATAGCCATTCTAACATGGTGAGAGAATTAGTTCCTTCCATGGTCAGATGTAAGGGTTGAGCCATTCTGTCATGGTGAGAGGATTGGTCCCTTCCATGTCAGATATGAGTGCTAAATCGGTAAGCCATTCTGACAAGTAGGTTAGATGTAAGGGGTGAGCCATCTTGTCATGGTGAGATGATTGGTTCCTTCCATGTTAGATATGAATACTGATCCATTCTGATATGACGGTAGGATTGGTTCCTACATGATCATATATAAGGGCTATTGCCATTCTTGGAATGGAGCTGCCTGTTGAGGTACCAGGAATACTTGGTCTAGGACTGAGGGCCATTCTGATATGACTGTAGTATGTGTTCCTACATGATCATATGTGAGCACATGGCCATTCTAATGTGATTGAGGGATGTGTTCCCACTTTATCAGATATAAGGGTTGTTTCCATTGTTGGAATGGAGCTACCTGGAGAGGTACTAGGAACCCTCAACTTAGAGTTGAGAACTTTTCCATCATGGTTGCAGGATGTGTTGCCGCATGGGTGGATGTAAGTGCAGAGCCTTTTCATAATGGTTGTAGGATGTGTTCCTGAATGGGTGAATGTAAGTGTAGAGCCCTTTCATCATGGTTGCAGGATGTGTTCCCACATGGGTGAATGTAAGTGCAGAGCCCTTCCATCATGGTTGCGGGATGTGTTCCTGCATGGGTGGATGCAAGTGCAAAGAACTTCCATCATGGTTGCAGGATGTGTTCCCGCATGGGTGGATGTAAGTGCAGATCTCTTTCATCATGGTTGTAGGATGTGTTCCTACATGGGTGAAAGAGAATATCCTTTTTAGCATGGTTGTAGGATGTGTTCCTGCATGGCTAAATGTGAGTGCTAGGCCTTTCTGATGTGATTATAGGATTGGTTCCTACATGATCAGATGTGAGTGCTGGGTGTGCCTTTCTGACAAGTAGGTCAGATGTAAGTGCTGGACGGGCCATTCTGACTTGGTGTCAGATATAAGTGCTGAATAAATACCTACATGGAGGCTAGGCCTACAACCAACATGAAAAAGGGTTGGCTCTGTAGAACTTCCTGTGACGAGAAGAATCATGAGATAGCACCCGTGATGATCCAAATCCAGTGATGATGACCAATGATGATCTAGATTGAGTGATGATCTAGATCTAGTGATGATGTCCACTGATGATCCAGATCAAGTG
Organism: Pseudotsuga menziesii; assembly: GCA_001517045.1. NCBI lineage: Eukaryota > Viridiplantae > Streptophyta > Pinopsida > Pinales > Pinaceae > Pseudotsuga > Pseudotsuga menziesii. Next base: position 44,124 of record LPNX011134349.1, read on the forward strand.
ATGATATAGATCTAGTGATGATGATCCAGATCCAGTGATGACCTAGATCCAGTGATGATGATCCATATATAGTGATGATGACCAGTGATGATCCAGATCTGAAGATGAATATGACTTGGAGACAAATATGACTTGAAGATCCATATGACAAGATGATCCAAAGAAGAAGACCAGTCATGAAAATTGTGTCAAGAGAATACCTTCCTAGTTAAGAGGGAGTGTTGATGTAATTGTAACTTTGGAATGCATTCACTTGTATTTCTTATCTATTGTAACCTGATGTTTATTCTGGGATGTACTTATGTCATTTCATGCCCCGATGCTCCTATCGAGAGGATCTATATTGTAAACAAGTCATGTCAAGTCATTGTGAGTAACCCTCCTATTGTCTAAGGGTTAAAGTCCCCGTAGTTTCGGGGCACTAGGGTTATTAGACTCTCCTAGAAAGGTCGATCCTAGTAGGGTTTTAGTCATGTTAGGATTAGTATAAATAGAGAGTTGGACTCTCTATTTAGGACACATCTCACACACACTCAAGTGTAGTGCATATTTGAGGAAGGAGAAGACACTCAGGCTAGATAGAAATAAGGTTACTGCTTTCGGGATATCACTTACTGTGTTTGGTTTTACTTTGGTGTTGATTCTATCTCTAAGGAAGTTGCAGGGTTTTCTCCATTTATGGTTTCCCCGAGGAAAAACAATGTGCTCATTGTCTCTTGTGTTTGATTGTTGTGCTTGTTGTTCTCTCAGTTAAAGATCCTGATGTTATGCTGGCTTAATGTTAAAAATCTAACATCCCTCCCTCCTTTATACACACCTCACACTCACTCAAGTGCGCATGAGAGAGAGAGAGAGAGAGAGATAGAGAGAGAGAGAAGGGAGGAGAGATAGATAGATGTTGAATACTTCTTGTTTTTGGGATTGATCATCTTATGACACAGTCTTTGTGACTGTACTATTCTGAGTAAGTTTGTGGGGTTTTCTCCTTTATGGTTTCCTCATTTAAAATCTCTGTGTGTTGTGTATCTATTATATCTTATGCATCTAGTTGTACTTGTTATTCTTTCAGAAAAAAGATCCTAATTAAGATAACAAGATATAGAAAAAATACTAAAATACCATGTGAAGAATAATTTGAACATGGAGGTGGCATCTCATGATAAAGTTTCAAAATGAGAATAAATTTGCAAAATATTCCAGTCCCGGATAAAATTTGTTAGCATAAACAAACTAGAGAAGTGATTTATACTAACTTATTGAAGCCTACATTGAAAGTTTCAAAGTTGTAGGTCACAATAGAAAAATTGGAAAACCAATTGAAGCAAGAGAATATTGAAAATAAAACTCATCAACAATAGATTAAGAAGCTACAGAGTGACCTTGTGGCTATGGAAAGTGAACTAGATAGAGGAAAACCCACAAAGAAAATTTTGGCCAAAAAATAAAACATAATTCAATTTCTTAAAAAGAAATTAAAGATTCCATCTAGTCAATTAATTCAGGCATCTAAATTAATAGTTTTAGAAAAGGAAAAGGATTCCTTATCCCAAGAGTTGAATGTTAGTAAGGAAAATTTGTTAATATTTGTTGAAGAAAAAGGTAAATGGGAGATATATTTCTTTCCTCCTCTGTAAGATTCTTGGTATTCTGACATAAGAGTTCTTCTGGAAACAAGAAATTCCCAGATAACTTAGAACAAAATAAGAGAAGTCCCCTAAGATTTAAATCAACTGCTTAATAGTTCATTAATAATGTCCTTTTTAGAAAAAACTCAGATGGTGTATTATTGCCTTGTCTTAATAAGTATGAAACTGAAACAATTTTAAAGGAATTACATTCTGGTCATGCAGGTGGTCATTTTAGAGAAGAAACTACTGCACATGAAATATTAATATCTGGTTATTATTGGGGTACTTTATTCCAAGACTCATATGCATATGATATAGAATGTCCAAATTGTCAAACAACTCCAGGAAGGGTTACAAAACCTGCATTTCCACTACAACCAGTTTTGGTGGAAAGACCATTTCAACAATGGGGTATCCATATAGTATGGCCAATCAACCCACAGCCATCCATGCAACATAAATATGTTATCACTGCAATGAATTATTTTACCCGGTGGGTCGAAGTTGTACCCTTGTGTGTAGTAAACACTAGACAAGTTATTCATTTCTTATAATCCTATATTATCACTCGGTTTGGTATACCCGAGTCTCTTTTTTTTATAATTCCTCTTACTTTTATTTTGTTGAATTAACAAAATGTGCTTTGGGGAAAGGAATTAGTGTCAGGTATACTGCAAGTTATTATCCTCAGGGTAATGGCTTGGCTGAATCCAAAAACAAAAACATACTAAAGATTCTAAAGAAAACTATTTCCACACATCATCGGAATTGGAACACTTCCAAACATAATGCACTTTGGGCAGACAGAGTGACATCGAAATATTCAATTGGAAATCCATCTTTCTTTCTAGTTTATGGCACTAAAGTCATTCTACCTCTTAATATTTTCCTACCTTCTTTAGAGTTAGCACAGTCCATCCAAGATGTAAAATGTTATGCTATGCAAAATATAATCAATACTCTGATTAAGTTAGAAGAGGATAGAGAACAAACTAAACATCACTTTGAGAAACATTAACAAATTGTAAAGTCTTGGTTTGATCAGGTCTTTGTTTCCAATATAGATTTACAAGTTGGTGATTAAGTCCTAAAGTTGGACAAAGCTCATGTAGATAAAGGTGAACATACAAAATTTCAGTGTCTTTGGCTGGGACCATATATCATTACAGCAAAAATAGGTCCAAGTACCTTTCGATTTCAAACTTTGGAAGGTCAGTTCAAAACATTTTTAGTTAATGGGATGATTCTTACAAAACACTTTCACTAATTTCCAGTAAATATTTGAATCTGTACATAGTTTGTTAATATTTGTACATTCTTTCTTTTATGTTTTAATTTCATCACAATTCTAAAAATCAGTAAGGTATGTTTTATGTATAGTTCAGTTTGTTTTGTGTTTGGTTTTCTGAAAACTCATCCCATCTGTAAATAATTGTAATTATTTTCTATATCAACTATTGTTTAGAAAAAACTTGTATTATAAAGAAAAATCAGTACTCTTTTCAAACCTTGCAATCTTGCATGTATATATCTAATCTGAGAAGGATTTTGTAAATAATAAACCCTTATGGATTGAATTTCAGTTTTTTTATGTAATCTAAACAGTTAATATCAAGTATAACCTTCCATCTTGCTTCGTCTAATAATATTTTCTAAAATTTGAAATGAATCTATTAAAATTTTCATTTTTGTAAATACAATTAGGGTTTACCTTCTACAGTTCATTCTATTATTATAGTATGGATAACTGGTGAGTTACCTTGTCAAAACCTAGTACTTGGATAATTGTGATGAATATGGATTATCAGTCATCTTTAAACTCATTTACAATCTTAAAGTGTCTTCATATGTTCCATTTAAATTTTTTGTTTTATGAAATTAGGATTGGGAGGTATCAGTAATGAGTCGGTCCACTCATGATCATGAATATCATTAGTATGGAATTACATAAATTCAATTATCAGGATATGGTATTGGTTCTTGGTCTTATGATCAAGAGACATGGGGTCTCAGTACTGAGCCAATGAATTCATCTATGATGATATTTATGAGTCACACTACTTTTCGGTTACCAAGCTAGCATTGTAATTCCTTCTTTTATAAAGATTAAATTATTTATAAATATATAAAAGCAAAAGCGAAAAATAAATTATTTGAATATATGGAACATATTTCAGATATATTTCATAAGAGTAGATAGTTACATCTTTATACCGATGGTTTGGATTATATTTTATTTTGATTACTTAGTTTTGATGAGGCAATCTTACTTGACTTATCTACAAGGAAGATCCTGAAGGTATTTGTGATTATGAATATAATTAAAAAAAGGTTTATATCATATTTAGGTTACCTCATTTCTCAAAGTAAGTCCTAGACTGTATAATTCTTCATTGTTTATAGCAAAGTAAACAGAGATAACTAGTTCGCCTAGGTATGTCGCCATTTGTTGGATTTCAACAACCATCTCATATTTTTTTTTTGTTAGTAAACAAATTATATCATCTTTTCTCTTAATAAATTCTTCAATATATTATTAAGAGTGCCTTCAGAATATGCGATTATGAAGGTACTCTCAATTTGAAACATCAATAAATTAATCAGTAATCATTGCAAGCATTTCAATTTCACGACTATTGAGGAATTATTTATGATCTATTTAATGACTGTTAAATCCAATTTTTATATATAATCAATTTTTTATTTTTACAAATTAACTCTTGATTATATGGTTAATAATGATTCATTTTGAGTTTATCTACAACCTACTAATCTTATCTTACAACCAGATCGAATTGGCTTCTATGAATTTTTATCTTTTAACATGATCCCATGATGAATTTGATTAAAGCTTCAATAGCTTGATTATAATGCTAGGAAAAGTATTAACGACTAATTTCATGTTTTGTATATTATTTCGATTAATGATATTGATTCCTTATATATTTAAACATTAGAACCTAAAAACTATGTCTAACATTTAAACCCTAAAATCTATGCCTAAACAAATGATCAAATTTCTATTCGAATTACACCCTAACTATTATGGCATCCATTAAAATCAAAATTATGAATACAGCATGTGGCATTTATCATAGCTTGGATTTGAAACATAAATCATTGCATAATTGGACACTTTTTTATCACAGTACAATTAAATCATAACCATTTCAAGTCACTCTATCAAATAATATTTTAAGGGTCATCTCCATTTATAATGCATGTACATAGTCATGATTTCATTCGCTGTGTATCATTATGATTGTGTTCTTTGCATCATTTTCCTTGTTGATGAGATCATAGAATGAATTGGGTAGTGGTTTGGATGCATGGGTTACCAAATTTAGTGTTTTTTATTGAATATGGGTTAACCTGGTTCATAGTTGCCATTGATGATCACTCTTACCTCAATTACCTTCTCAGTATAGCCAAGATGTCTCCTTTGTGCAGGTTTGAACTGGTTGAAAGCGAGTTGTTAGAAATTGAACTTGAGTTTGTACTCTTAATAGATAAAATAGGGTGGGGAGAATTCTTTAGAAGCTTCAATGGGAATAATGTACAGGTTACTCGCCAAGTTTCTCTATCCCTTAAGTAAAATGTTGCATACATTGGAAAATTACATTTGGCTATCTCCAAGAACTTCATAGTGAAAGCGATGAAGTTTCCACAGATAGGAGAGAAGTGGCTTAAGCATGTAGAAATCAATAATTCCTATTAGCATAATCAACCCATAGTTTACCCATTTAGACATTAATTTAATTATTTCTGTCTTATTATCCTAGTTCATGTGTCCCACCTTGTGCAAGTTGTCTTTTACCTATCCATAGTGGTCAAACTTTCCTCATTTGACTCATGTAGCACATGGGAAATCCCAAGGAATCAAATCTAATTTATTCCTGGTCTCCTAGGTGCCCTTCTACTTTTTCTGCTTTATTCCCTGCTTTTTCAATGTTTTAAGGCAAATAGAAAAGCTAGACTAGGTGAGGTGAACTAGTCTTTTGTCCTCTTCATCCTCCACTCTTTTCTCCATGAAAAAGCATGTATGAGCTTCCATTCCACCACTCTTTAGCTTGCCTAATCCATTTTTCTAATTCGTGAGCTCCATGACAGATTTGGGATCAACTTTTTACACCTATGGGGGATTTGCTTATTTTTAGTAAGCCTGCTTTATGCTAGATTCGAATTGCTCCTCATGCATTTGAATCCCTGATGTATGTTATTTATTCAGAAACCTATTATTTTATAGGGTTGGCTATTGTATACTGATTTAATACAGTTTAGTGTTCAGTTCCAATTTCAGTCTCTTTTGTGAGTGATTTTGCATGATCAATTGTTAATTGTTGTGAGTAAAATTAATCTATCACCTGGTTCAATTTCCACATGGTATCAGAGCCATTGTATATTTTTTCTCTCCTTCAAAAATTATTTTGCAGGTTCGACATCAGTGACTGGGAGCCTTCTACTGACAGCCGGGACAGATTTTCTAAGCTATGGACCAATCACAGAAAACTATCTTGACTCCTTTCAATTTATTTGAATGGAAAGCAGAGATGGAGATACTGTTGAGAGTGAAAGGCCTCTACAGGGTGACTATGGCAATAGAAGAAAAGCCTAATGCAGCTGCAGAGAAGATAAAATGGTACAACATGAGGGATGAGGCTTATGGCCTCCTGTGTCTGAGTATTTCCAGAGACCTCCTTTTCCATCTCGATGGATTGACATCACCGAATGAAGTATGGGAGAAGCTTGCTGATATTTTTGGAAAGACACATGAGATGAGGGGACATCAAATCTAAAATGAGCTGATTTCTCTGATTCCAACGAGCTTTGAATCCCTGCAGCTATATTTCTCCAAGTTCAAAGCACTAGTTTTGCAACTGAAATAGTGTGGTATCGAAAAGAAAGATGATCAGCTCGTACTGGCCATCCTCTCGAAGCTGGTCCCTGATTATTCAGTGTTTTTTTCTACCTTCTATGCCACAAAACTGACAGCTCAAACCTGGAAGATGCCTAGCCTTGCAGATTTCATGGAATCTCTCACACAAGATCAACAGGACAAGCTGGTGATGATGGGCACCATCAAACCATCCAAAGATCAAGCTTTGATTGCTGGAGATTCGAGGGTGAATTCAAAAAGCAAAAATAAATCTAAAAAGCCACCTGAGCAAAAGAGAGACAAGAAACAGTCTCCGGAGGATCCACAAGGTCCCAAGAAGAACTACCAGAAGAAGAAAAACAAAGGTG
>LPNX011134349.1:51202-123765 GCA_001517045.1 Pseudotsuga menziesii
TTGGGTTCACTTCCTGAAACACAATTCTGAATTTTTTGGCCTATTCAAAGTCTTTAAGGCTTTGGTTGAAAACCAGTCTGGAAGGAAACTCAAGGCCCTTAGATATGACAATGGTGGTGAGTATTTCAAGTCTAAGTTTATTAATTATTGTGCAGATGCAGGTATTCAGATGCAGCATGCTATCCCTTACACACCACAGCAAAATGGTGTTGTTGAGAGGAAGAACAGATCACTGAAGGAGATGGCAACATGCATGATGGAGGCCAAAACTTTGCCACCAAAGTACTGGGCCAAAGCTATCAACTGTGCAGCCTATATTTAGAATAGGGTGCCTCACAAATAGCTTGATGGCATGACTCCCTTCGAAGCATGGAGTGGGAACAAGCTAGATGTGACCCATTTCAGGATTTTTGGCTAAAAGGCTTGGGCTAGAATCCCAACAGAGAAGAGGAAGGCTTTGCAGCCCCAAAGCCAAGAGTGTATTTTTGTTGGATAATCTAAAGATTCAAAAGGGTACAAGTTGATAAATTTTAGCACAAACAAAGCCTTCATCGAAATGTGTGTTCAGTTTGAAGAAGAACCCCTTGCAGCAGTGGAAGTTAGTGAAGCCTCTTCACCACCTGAACCTCAAGAAGTAAGTAAAGAGTTTGTTGAATATGTTGATTCTGATTTTTCTAATTTATATGAGTTTATTGTAGACCCTAACAGCCCTACAAGGCCAAAATGGTCTTCCAAGACACTACATGCAACAGGAGAGCTAGCTGGGGATCCAAATGACCCAAGGAGGACTAGATCTCAATTTGAGAGTGGTTTGTGCATGAAGGATCCTATGTTTTCTGAAAAATGCTATTTGATGGTGGAGTCTGATCCTCAAACATATGAATAAGTATTAGGAGATCCAACATGGCAAACATCCATGAAGGAGGAGTTCAGCTCACTCCAGAAGAGCAACACATGGGAGCTAGTGGATCTTCCCCTAGGGAGAAAACTAGTACAGTGTAAGTGGGTCTATAAGACCAAATTTTATGCTGATGGTTCACCATTGAAGTACAATGCCATATTGGTAGCCAAGGGATACTCACAGGTTCATGGCATAGATTACAATGAGACTTTTTCCCCAGTGGCAAAATTGGATTCCATCAGGCTAGCCTTAGCCATTGCAGCCTCAAGGCAATGGGAGGTACATCACATGGATGTAAAATGTGCCTTCCTGAATGGATATCTCACTGAGGAGATATATATGCAGCAGCCTCAAGTTTTTTCTACTTACCCTTCTCTTGTGTGCAGGTTGAGAAATTCATTGCATGGGCTAAAGCAAGCCCCCAGGGCTTGGTATGCCAAGATCGATAGCTTCCTGCTATCACTGAATTTTGTTCATTGCAAATCAGACCCAAATGTCTATTTGAAGTTAGTTATGGTTCATTAATTATCATTGTGTTATATGTTGATGACCTCCTCATTACAGGAAGCTCACAGGATGAGATTGCTTCCTTAAAAGGAGCTATGAACCAAGCCTTCTCCATGACAGATTTGGGGCTCTTAAGTCAATTTTTGGGGCTTGATATTGCTCAAACCAAAGCTGGAATCAAGGTGCACCAGTCCAAATATGCTTTGGAATTGCTGAACAAATTCAAAATGAAGGATTGCAAAGCAAGCAAAACTCCTTTCCTTTCAGGAGTGAAGCTGGAAGATGTTGATTCTTCACCTATGGTAAACAATACACTGTATAGGCAATTGATTGGATGTTTGTTGTATTTGAAACATACTAGACCTAATTGTTGTTATGCAGTAAGTGTGGCTTCTAGATTCATGGATCAGACTCAAGAGATCCATTGGAAAGCAGCCAAAAGAATCCTTAACTTTGTTCAGGGAACAAGGACACATGGGATCTTCTATAAAGCAAAATCTGATCTTGATTTGATTGGATTTACTGACAGTGATTGGGCAGGTGATAGCACAGACAGAAAGTCCACTTCAAGATATGTGTTCATGCTTGCAGAAGGGCCAATCAGCTGGTCAAGCAAGAAACAGAGTGCCATTGCACTCTCATCTACAGAAGCAAAGTACAGAGGAGTTGTTAATGCAACAACTCAATATTTATGGTTGCAGGGTTTACTTGGAGAGTGTGGCTTTGAAATAGAGTACTCAACTACCATATACTGTGATAACCAGAGTACCATTTGAATCTGGAAAGATCCAGTTCAGAAGCAAAGAACCAGACACATTGAGATCCATATGCACTACATCAGAGAACTTGTGCATGATGGCACCATTCACCTACTCTTCTGTTCATCTTCAGAACAAGTAGCTGATATCTTCACCAAAGCATTTTGGGAGAAGAACTTCAACAATATCAAATCACTACTGGGGATTGTTGATCATGCTATGAAAGCATGAGTGAAGACAAGATTCTACAATTTTTTTTTACAGTCCATATTTAAGGGAGGATTTTCCCAAGTTGGTTTTGCCTCTTTCCTTGTTTAAATGGACATGCAGTATGTAAAGGGTGACTAAGCCTTGTTGCTAGGCCCTATAATTTTCTGATATATTACTCATAAGCCAGGCTTAAGGGGGGGTGTTAGAATAATCAACCCATAGTTTACCCATTTAGACATTAATATAATTATTTCTGTCTTATTAGCCTAGTTCATGTGTCCCACCTTGTGCAAGTTGTCTTTTACCTATCCATAGTGGTCAAACTTGCCTCATTTGACTCATGTAGTGCATGGGAAATACCAAGGAATCAAATCTTCTTTATTCCTAGCCTCCTAGGTGCCCTTCTGCTTTTTCTACTTTATTCCCTACTTTTTCAGTGTTTTAAGGCAAATAGAAAAGCTAGACTAGGTGAGGTGAACTAGTTTTTTGTCCTCTTTATCCTCCACTCTTTTCTCCATGCAAAGCATGTATGAGCTGCCATTCCACCACTCTTTAGCTTTCCTAAGCCATTTTTTTAATTCGTGAGCTCCATGACATATTTGGGATCAGCTTTTGACACCTATGGGGGACTTGCTTATTTTTAGTAAGCATGCTTTATGCTAGATTCGAATTTCTCCTCATCCATTCGAATCCCTGACGTATGTTATGTATTCAGCAACCTGTTATTTTATAGGGTTGGCTATTGTACACTCATTTAATACAGTTTAGTGTTCAGCTCCAATTTCAGTCTCTTTTGTGAGTGATTTTGCATGATCAATTGTTAATTGTTGTGAGTAAAATTAATCTATCACCTGGTTCAATTTCCACAAGTCCAAATGGAAGCAATTTTTGCTACTATTACCTGCATATTTCAATGATAAATTTGGGTTCCCTGCGAAATACCTCAAGCCCTAGTGGATGCCACTTCTTTAGTTGATCATCAGGTACATAACCTGTGATGGTATATTCTCTATACATTATTATCATCTGATGTTATTAATGTAATTCAAATCATCTACGTTGAATTTAACCTCTTTTTTCACTCAATAAATTAGAAATAATTGCACATGTTGTTTAGAATGCCATAGGAAATTATGATTGTAGTCTTTTTCATCAAGGTTTAATAAAAAAAATTATTCCATTTCAATTATCTACAATTGATATGAGTTGGGACCAATTCTTGGTTGAACATTGTTTTGATCAGACTAAATTTTGGCCTCCTAATGTAAAATGAAAGCTAGCATACCTAAAGTTCCCTTAATCATACTGAACGCTAATCTTTATTTCGCATATTTTCCCTTCTGCGACTAAGTCCTTCTGCAAATGAACCTTTAAACAATTGTCGTTCTGCAAGGGATTTTGCACAAGGCTCTTTTCCACAATTTGTGGATTGTGGATTGCGAGTTCACCAACTTTCATAATCGAAATACAACAAATTTGTGGTCATAATGGTCCTTTCTGCATGTGCATTGAAGAATACGGATCCTCCTTCCAACTTTTCTAAATTTGTCTCCCATAATTTTATTTTTTCGAATCATTGATTCTTTTTGGCCTCACTTTTGATCGTCGATGTGTTGTGGGTTACGGATTCGGGATTAACACTTCCGGATATTCACTTCTCCATTGCTAAAAGTTAACCAGAATCGTTTATCTATTGAATTTCATATATTCTTTGATCATACTGTGACAACCGAATTAATCAATGGAATGATTAATTCATGATAGAAAAATTACTCTACGATGTTGGGAATTCTTCAATGTTTTGTCGATCCATCAAATCGCATACGCACATAGATGCAGAGAGTTTATAATCATGTTTTTTGGTTATTGAAGGAAGACATCAAATATATGAAAGCACACATGGAGATTTTAAAAATGTGTTCTTCATTCAATGAACCAATACAATTACATTCTCTATATTATCCTTCCCTTATGCACACTTATACATTAGCTCAACTACATTTAAATAGAGCTTTATCAACCTATCATATCCGAATAGCAAGATCTGAACCCCTAAGAAAGGAAATCTCCAACAATTGTATCCTCGAGCAAACTCTTACAAGATTCGAGGAAAATAGTGACAAATTTCCAATTATTACACTCAAAATAAACCCTAATAACTAACCCTATCCTTATAGAATTTTATTACATGGAAATGCAAAAACAACATTGACCACTTATTCAACAAACAAAGGAATTTGTCTCGATGCTCCTGCATCATACTCCAGGGGAAGAAAAGAATTATTCAATAAGTCTTCAGGGTGTACATGGTACTTGGAAATTTATGGTTCTTTCATCCATGCTGCATATTCAAAAGGATGATCCTTCCACTTGAATAAGTACTGAAAATAATCCCTGTCCCTGGTACTCCTTGAAATCCTTTTGTCAAAGAAATCTTCAATTTGGGGTTGTTCCTTCTATGGTAATTGTCCTTTCCAATCTATAGTGAAACCGTCTCCACCTCAAGTTGTTTTTTCTATATGAAAAAATAAATATTTAAAAGGATAGATATATGAAACATTAAAAATAGAAGAAATATGAAGATCAGAAGGATGTTCTATTTCATAGGCATTCCCAGAAAACTTCCTTAGAAATTACAAGGTTCAATCTTTTTAAGCTTCAATTCTTTGTAGGTTCCCTTAGGAATCATGTCTTTCATAATATACGCCATTATTAAATATCCAACCTGAAAATTGACTTCCTTTGTTTTCATATATGCTCTCTGTTTGTATTTTCCTGCACTTTCTTGTAATTTCTTCTTCACATCCTCTTGTAGCTCGTGCATACTAGATGAAAAATTTTCACCATATGCACTTCTTCTTTCTTGTCCTCCCAAATTTATAAGTTCATATACTCATCTTGGGTTCATTCCATATACAATCTGAAAAGCACTCATACATGTACTTTTGTTAGGTGAATCATTATAAGCAAACTCAGCTTGAGCAAGAGAAAAGTCTCACTGCTTTGGATTTTCATACACAAGAATTCTTAGTATGTTTCCCAAAATCTTATTTACCACTTAATTCTGACCCTCAGTATGATGATTATAAGGAGAGCTAAAACTGAGATTGGTACCTAACTTCTTCCATAGAGTTCACCAAAAATTACCGATAAATTTAGTATCCCTGTCAGACACAATGCTTTAAGTTAAACCATGCAACTTCACAATTTCTAAAAAGAATAAGTTAACAATGTTTGTTGCATCATTGGTATTCTTATAAGAAATCAAATGAGCCATTTTTTAAAACCAATCCACTACAACATAAATATAACCATTTCCCCTTAAATTTCTAGGAAATCCCAAAACAAAATCCATACTAACGTAATCCCAAGGCCTAGTTGGAATAAGTAGTGGTTGATATAGTCTAGTATTTGGTATTCTCCCTTTGGCATGTTGGCATATCCTGCATTTTTCAACAAATTTGTTTACATCATGCTACATTCCTGGCCAAAAATAGAAAGTACTCACCTGAGAAAATGTTTTATCATGTCTAAAATGTCTTGACAAACCTCCATTGTGTTTCTCCTGTATCAAATTTTCTCTCATAGAACACTTTGGAATACATAAATTACTATTTTTGAATAGCAATCCTTCCTGTAACATGTATTCTAACCATTGGCTTCTATTATAGGTAATTGGATTCTCAAAGGACGCATATACATCTTCGAAATCCACATCTTCCTTATACATATCAATCAAATTTTCAAATCCCAAAGTACTGACCTTAATCTCCTGAAAGAGAAAACTTACTCTGCTTAAAGAATCAACAACTTTATTAGATTTTCCACTTGTATGCTTGATCACAAAGGTAAATTTATGCAAAAATTCCACTCACTTAGCATGCTTTTGATTCAATTTAGGTTGACTATTTATAAATTGTAAAGCATGATTATCAAAATATAATACAAAATATTTAGGAATCAAGTAATGTCTCCATTTCTTGAGAGCTTTCACAACAACATATAACTCTTTGTCATATGAGGAATACTTATGTTTTTCCTCATTTAACTTCTCACTGAAGTATGTTACTGGTCTTTGTTCTTGACTCATAACAACCCCTATTATTGTCCCACTAGCATCTGTTTCTACCTGAAAAACCTTATCAAAACTTTTCAAATCTAGAACAGGCTTCTTAGTGATCTTCTTCTTCAACAATTTAAAATTTCTGTTAGTTTCTTCTGTCCAGTTGAAAGGTTGTCTACTTTCCCTAAAATAGTCTATTATAGGTGCAAAAATTTGACTAAAATTCCTAATAAATTTTCTATAAAATATTGGAAGTCCATGAAAACGTCTTACCTCATATGCACTCCTTGGAACTGTCCAACTTAAAATTGCCTACACCTTGTGGTTTGTCGATTGCACACCAGCAATAGAAATCAGTTGATGTTTGTCTCCTCACTTGAGAAAGTGGGAGAGGTGTGACCTTGGGTGAAAGCATAGAGCTAGGTACTGTCACCCTCTCCTAGCTCCTCCGTTTAGGCTAACTCCTAATGAAGCCAAGGGGGTAGTCCCTAACAAAGAGTTTTCTATGGCTCAATGCTTAAGTTTTAAATTTTTTTAGATGTGGATGGGTGTTGTTTAGGAGTTTTTGTGATTTTAGATTATTAATATGATGAATTGAGCACAAGACAAAGTAATCCACGTTGCTATAACTGGAATTAAAATATAGACAAATATTTGAGCAATTCATGAAAATAAATAAAGCATTCAGAGATACGACTTATAATCAAACATTCAATGGACAAATGGCCCAGATTATCAATAATGCTAAAAGTTGGAACCAGTGCCTATGAAGTAAAATTATTGGAGATGCTTCGTGTTTAGAAATATGTGAATCCCAAAAGATGCCAGTGAATGTTAGGTTTTGCAAGTGCTCTTAGTAATTTTTAACAGTTTTTAACGGTGGTCTTGCTTTAGGGTGTCAACAAAAAGGTTTATCAAAACCAGGAGACTCTTCTAAGTTGCCTCTATTGAAGACATGTCGGGCCCGCCCAGTATCCTAGGCTTATATTGTCAAGTGACCAGCTAGATGAGAATCTATGACAGCGGGAGGTTCCGGCGCCTCTACTAGGAAGTACTTTGGAAGAATCCCTACAATTCCGGTGCATTGGTTATGGGGTGTTTAAGTGTTATTAGGTTACTCTTACGGGGTTTAAATATCTAGTGCCATTTCTGGGTACTCCGACCTAGGATTGGTCAGAGCATACTCCAGTAAGGAGGGAGGGGGGTTAATTAATGAAAGGGGTGTGAGTTGTGAATTTTTTTAAGTTAATTAATTAAAAATATTTGACAAAGAGCACTCTTGACCTCGTCTTATGACAGTGGTTCAAGAGACTTAGCTAATATAGATGATACTAATGCAGGGGTTGTGCAAACCTAAGATGCTCTTCGATAGAGAGTGATCTTGACTTGTTTTTCTGCAATTTCAAGAGTCTTACTTATGGATGATTTGATTAAACGAACAAAACAATTAATATGAAAGGTGGTTGATTAAAACTCTGCGACAGAGAGCACTCTTGATCCACCTTATGGTGAGGTTCAAGATATTTTGGTTCTTCTTATGATTTAATAATTTATGACAAGATACCAACAAGCAATGATGAATCTAGCAATTAGTAAGAATGAAACTAAGTCTTATCAAAGAACTAAACTAATTGTTTAAGGAAAACTATACTAAGTAAATCATGAAAATGAACACAAGACACACTTCCCCAAAATAGGGGAAGTAGAAAAGGAAGGAGACTTGCTCCCACTCAACTCTTTTTATTAATATTTTACAATGATGATGTGTTCTTTGCTTCTTGGAAGAACGGGGAAAGAAGGGGATGAAAGAAGAGGGATAGTAGTCTTTTTGTTCTTTTTTGCACTCCTTGTTCATTTGTGGCCTTTGGGTTTTCCTTCACCTGTCTGCAATTTAAGAGCTCCAGACACACACTTGTTATGATATTATTTTATCAAAAATAACTTGAAATTTAATCTATAAACTAGATAAAATCACTAACCCAAAATCACCGAGGAGAAGGAAGAAAAGAGACAATAAAAAGGCAAGGCAAGAGGGGTAAAAGAGCGGTGGAAAGAGATAAAAAGGAAAGTCAAAGAAGGCTGAAAACTAAGAGAGAAAGAGGGCTGAAAATCAGATAAAGAGGGCTGCAAATTGAGGGTGAAAAAGGATGAAAGTACAGCCCAAAAGATGGTTGAAGAAGAGGATGGAAAGGGGATGGCAAAAGTGGAAAAAGGAGGCAAAAGAGGGCTGTCCAAAAGGGTAAAAAGTGGGGAAAAGTGGACATCGAACTAAGGGAAGGAAAGGCTGCAAATAAAAGGCCTAAAAGGATGAAAATAAAGCACATGGTAGCCAACTGGGGCAAAGGCTAAGTGAATGAATGTTCACTTTAGCCCAAATGTGCCCTAATCCCAATAAAATAAATATTTTTAATTTGAAAGATGAATAAAAGTAAGGAGAGGATGGTCAAACCTGTGGATATTTTTTAAAGTACTTGGATCTTGTGAAGCATGCAATTACCAAAAAAGTGTACTTGACTCCAAGAGAAGAAGATGCAGCTGAGCTCGAACTTCTGCTTGGTTGGATGGAAGGATCTGAAAAATAACACTCATAGACTTGCCATACAAAAGATTAGATCATGTATTGTTCACAAATTGAAATAAAGAAGGGCATGAACTATAACTGAATAAAACAATGCTCTTTTTTAAGTTCTAAAAGTAAATCAATAAACAACTAACTTGCAAACCATAAATACCTGCTCTTATGTGCTTACAGAAGCCTTCTAAAACATAACATCATAATCTCAAATAGACAATAAAAAAAATCATTAAAACAACATCACCTCATCCATCAAGTGCAATCATCCAAAGAATCACACCACATGAGCCTACAAAGCCTTAATTTTATTCCAATGGTTGCATAGAAGCAACAAGCAATTACAAAAGTTTCACCAAAGTTTCTCTACACAAAAATCCATCCTAATAGAGCTGAAGGAGCCTCTATTTATACAATGAGAGAGTGCTAAAACCCTAAAACCAATCCTCATAACCTAACCAGCTAGGCCACCAAACAGAGATGCCAGACCTAAATTGGAGAACCGGGAGTGAGGGGAGGCTTCCACCTAGGCAAGGTGCCCCCACTCCAACCCTAAACACTAATATCCATCCACGTATGATCCCACCCATGTGGAAGGCACCCTTAGGAGAGAGAGGAGCATGAACTATTGAAGGAGGCATCCTGTTGCATAGGAAAGATGCTTGCTAGGTCTGGAAACCTACTTATTTAGGTATGGAGGAGCCACTGCCAAGTTTTGGAAGCCTACTGATGGTGTAAAATTTAGTATTCACCTCGATCAGATCACTGGACCAATGAGTGCTCTCCATCTCATTCTTTAGCTAGAGATGACATGTCTGCTAACTGATAATAAATTAATTGCTCTCTTAATGATGACTGAAGCTGAGTTATGATAACTCCAATCATCATAAGTTCTCCATGAGATGTCATTTATCCTTTTATTTTACTGAATTTGTATTAATTAGGAGAGTTTTAATTTTCTCCAAAATAATCATTTTTTAATAAAAATTTATTTTTTTACTCAAAACTGACTTTTTTGAGAAAAAAAGGCATTATGTGTCCGATTGTTGATCTGAAAGTTGGTTCTGACTGGCTGGCTGATTAAGAATGATTTTTGGTTTAAGTTTAGAGCCTCCAATCACTGAATTCGGAGTTTGGATGACCGACTTACCATGAACGGGTTTTTTCCATTTAATTATGGAAAAATTAACCCAAAAAACTTAGGAAAAGTAACTAAAAATTTAAAAATTTAAAAAATTATTTTTTCCTCGTTCGAAAAAAGATTTTATTGAAAATTTTTATGTCTTTAGATGACTTAGGACATGACCATGATCTACCTAAATAATTTCTAGTAGGTTTATAACACTCAGTTGGTCTCTAATAACGCCCCAAGGCCCAAAATTCAACATTGGGCATTCCAACTTTGGAGGAAGCGAGAGAAAACCTTGTCAATTATACTTGGCTGAAGGCAAAGCATAATTGTCAAGGGAAAACAACTCCCTGGAATACCTTATTTGAGATTCTATGTCTCAGGATACCAAACCACTAAAAAGATACCCTACTAGCACATTTATTACATACCCCACGGGGCCATGGTCAAAATTATTAAAATAAAAAAGTGGCTAGCCAATATTGGCTAGACATGCAGACAAATCAATTGATACACTGGAATCAGACTTTGAACAAGTCTATCAACTAGAGGCTCCTCAGGTAACCCAACTATGGTACAAAAAAGTTGGTAACATCTAGCTCCAACTCTGGGATGTGTTCTTTATCTAGCCTCTTATGCAAGGAGAGCATCTGAGAACCCCAGAATCTTTGGTTTCCATATCCTATAAAAACATCTTGACTTGAGAAGAAAAACCTCAGTAACACAAGTTTTATGAAAAAGAGCCAATGATCCAAAAGTTTCTTTATTCAAAAGAATGACAAAACTTAACTGAAAATTTTATTTCTTCCTAAGTACAGAAAGAAAATGCTACAGTAAATGATCACTTTAAGGAGCCTATTTTCCTACTCTAAGCATGGAAATTAAAACGGTTATGTGTAATCATAAATCCAGTGTAGCCACCTAAGCATTTTATCAATATAAAAAGGTTTTTCCTTGTCTTCGGTTACCAGCCAAAGTAAGGACATAATTTCCAGAAAATGCAAACCTGCTTGATGATCCAGAATGGGCGGGCTGGATGGGGAATCATAGGCATGAATAATGTCCTCAAACTTCTTCCCGAACTAGTAGATGCTCATGTAGGCTGCTTCTATCCATGACTGGATAGCACTGATATAGAAATCGGGGTAATGTGGTAGGTCGACTTCTCCATCATGCTGATCATCAAGGCTTATCAAATAATAACTCATTGTATAATCCCCAAGGTGATCCAAAACATAAGGAACATCTATATGTGAAGACGATGGCTGAGAAAAAACTTCAACTAGTTGTATCCCATCTGATTCTTCACCACACTGCTTTTTCAAATCCTTATTACCAATTCTTAGATACAATTCTGACTGATCATATGAAAAAACTGACTGCTCTCCCTTATAACTTTAATAAGTCTCAGAATAACAACTCCCCTTGCTAGACATATCATAGATGAGATTCTCAAAAATATTCTCAAAGGTATCATAGTTTGGATTTTCAATAAAGGTCCAATAGTCATCATCACCATCTATGTCGGATATGAGAGATGCCTCATCACTGGTATCAAGCCCTTGTGTACACTTCTCATTTTGCTCAAAACAATCTTCTTCAAAAAGATGGGTTTCAAAGATATCATAGGGGACCCAACTTTCCAAATATTTGTCATCTGATGGAGTGCATGGAGGAATCTCATCACATGAAACTTCTAAGATTGGATTTTTAACTAAAGTCTCAAAGTTATCATCCATCTCAGATGTAAGGGATTCTTCCCCACTTATATCACATCTAATTCTATATCCCCCCTCATGATCATAGTCATCTTATTTAGAAAAAAGGTCACAAGGTAGTAAACCTTCCAAACTATCATCATTATGTTCATTAGTATGATTAGTGCTAAATTTTTTAGTTAGATCATCCAATTGCTGACTATAATCTTCGACTTGACCCCGGGTTTCTATGGTGAAAGAATGGAGTTGTCCAACTATGTTAATGTATTCATTCTCTCTTGAATATTGTTTTGTCTCTCTCCAACTTTCTCTGGAAATATCATGCAAGTCATCGACACAGTTTATGTACTCAGGCTCGCTTGATGATGCTCTAGGACCACAACCCTTTGGAAAACAATTCTCCTAAACATATCATGCATAATAACAAGAATATTCTTCATGAAGGTCTTCACATGCCCTACAAAATGGCTTATACTGCTCAACCATGTTATTGACCTCTAGCTGATGAGGAGGCCTCTGCTCATGGTTGGGAGGCTTTCTTTGCCAAGTTGGCTTGGCAGGAAAGGTTCTAGGTTTGGAGTAAGTTTGAGTTCTTTCCATTGTGATCACCCTATTTTGAATTTCTTTTAACTGTGCTAAGTGTTTCTGCTCTGCCTCCTCCATATTTTTCTTCATCTCCATCATTTGTTTTTCATAGGAATCCTTTATAGTTAATAAAGGATCCTTGTCTTTTGGTTCACTGATTTTCAATGGAGTTGAAGACCTTGAATAACCATGGAGGTTAGATTCACCAGATGACTGCATGTTCAAATCAACCTTGATTGCCATCTCTTGAGCTTGGAGAAAGTTAGCAGGCTCCTTGTCTCTGATCTAGTAATGCATTTTGCCAATAAGTGCCTCAATGTAATAGATCAGGATGGTTGGTTTAGTTGGGGGCATACTCAATAGGAATGGCATTGGATAATTTTGTGAACCTAGTATTGAACTTGTCCATTGCTTTTGTGTCATTCTTTTTTATGTTGGTCAAGGACGCAAGTTGATGCCGAGGTTCTTTATTTTCACTGAACTTGTTGGTGAAAGAGGTTTTGAAAGATGTTAGACTATCAAAAGAATTATCTGGTAAATTGTTATACCATTCATCGGCCTTTCCATCCAAATATAGAGAAAATAACTTCATATACACGTCATCATGTTGGCTGACCGAATCATTGGCATAAGTGTTGATACACCTAGAAAAGTTCCTGAGGTGCATGGCAGAGGTAATGGCATCAGTGCCTGTATACATCGAGAGCTTCTCAACAGCTTTGTGTAGAAGACGGTGGGTTTGACCTGCTATCTAAGAAAATTCAAGCTGAGTAAAATACTCACCCATTATGTCAGAAACAATGGTATTAGTGTTTTCAGGAAACAAAACGTGGATGTCTGAAAGAGACTCGGATACAAGTTCTACAAGGATCCTACGAGAAGATAGTTTGTTTAATCTCCTCCTAATGACCTTTTCGGGGTCAGGGATGAAATGGACCAAACCTACAGAGTTTCTTCTAGTAGAATACCTTAAGGTGTTAACTGACAGTGGAGTTGCCAGGTGGACTTAAGTCTAATTTCAGAAAGTGATTGGACTAAAAATCTACCAAAAAGGGAAAAAAAAGGTAAAAACTAAAAGAAAAAAAGGTCGTCCAAGAACAAAAAGATTTGTCCCCAGCAACAATGCCAAAAGATGTGGTTTGTCGATTGCACACCACTAGCAGAAATTAGTTGAAAGTTGTCTCCTCACTTGAGAAAGTGGGAGAGGTGTGACCTTGGGGCCAAGCACAGAGCTAGGTACTGTCACCTACTCCTAGCTCCTCCGTTTAGGCTAACTCCTAACGAAGCCAAGCGGGGTAGTCCCTAACAAAGAGTTTTCTATGGATCAATGTTTAAGTTTTAAATTTTTTTAGATGTGGATGGGTGTTTTTTAGGAGTTTCTGTGATTTCAGATGATTAATATGATGAATTGAGCACAATACAAAACAATCCATGTTGCTATCACTGGAATTAAAAGATAGACAAATATTTGAGCAACTCACGAAAATAAATAAAGCATTCACAAATATGACTTATAATTAAACATTCAATGGACAAATGGCCCATATTATCAATAACGCTAAAAGATGGAACCAATGCCTATGGAGTAAAATTATCGGAGATGCTTCATGTTTAGAAAAATGTGAATCCCAAAAGATTCCAGTCAATGTTAGGTTTTGCAAGTGCTCTTAGTAATTTTTAAGAGTTTTTAATGGTGGTCTTGCTTTAGGGTGTCAACAAAAAGTTTTATCAAATCCAGGAGACTCTTCTAAGTTACCTCTGTTGAAGACATGTCAGGCCCTCCCAATATCCCAGGCTAATATTGTCAAGTGACCAGCTAGCTGAGAATCTATGACAGCGGGAGGTTTCGACGCCTCTACTAGGAAGTAATTTGGAATAATCCCTACAACATCGAGGCATTGGTTACAGAGTGTTTAAGTGTTATTAGGTTACTCTTGCAGGGTTTAAAGATCCGGTGTCATTTATGGGTACTCCGATCTAGGATCGGTCAGAGCATACTCTGGCAAGGAGGGATGGGGTTTAATTAATTAAAGGGGTATGAGTTGTGAATTTTATTAAGTTCATTAATTAAAAGTCTCCGACAGAGAGCGCTCTTGACCTCGTCTTATAACAGTGGTTCAAGAGACTTAGCTAATCTAGATAATACTAATGCAGGGGTTGTGCAAACCTAAGACACTCTCCAATAGAGAGTGCTCTTGACTTGTGTTTCTGCAAGTTCAAGAGTCTTACTTATGGATGATTTGATTAAACGAACACAACAATCAATATGAAAGGTGGTTGATTAAAACTCTCCAACAGAGACCACTCTTGATCCACCTTATGGTGAGATTCAAGAGATTTTGGTTCTTCTTATGATTTGATAATTTATGACAAGATACCAATAAGCAATTATGAATCTAGCAATTAGTAAGAATGAAACTAATTCTAATAAAAGAACTAAACTAATTGCTTAAGGAAAACTATACTAAGTAAATCATGAAAATGAACACAAGACACACTTCCCCAAAATAGGGGAAGTAGAAAAGGCAGGAGACTTGCTCCCACTCAACTCTTTTTATTAATATTTTACAATGATGATGTGTTCTTTTCTTCTTGGAAGAACGGGGAAAGAAGGGGATGAAAGAAGAGGGATATCAGTCTTTTTGTTCTTTTTTGCACTCCTTGCTCATTTGTGGCCTTTGAGTTCTCCTTCACCTGTCTGCAATATAAGATCTCTAGACACACAATTGCTATGATATTAGTTGATAAAAAATAACTTGAAATTTAATCTATAAACTAGCTAAAAGAACTTACCCGAACTCACCGAGAATAAGGAAGAAAGGAGGCAAGAAAAAGGCAAGGCAAGAGGGGTGAAAGAGGGGTGGAAAGAGAGCAAAAGGAAAGTCAAAGAAGGAAGTAAACTAAGTGAGAAAGAGGGCTGCAAAATGAGGGTGAAAAATGATGAAATTACAGTGCAAAACATGGTTGAACAAGAGGATGGAAAGGGGCTGCAAAAAGTGGAAAAAGGAGGCAAAAGAGGGTTGTCCAAAAGGGTAAAAAGTGGACAGTGAACTAAGGTAAGGAAAGGCTGCAAATAAAAGGCTTAAAAGGCTGAAAATAAAGCACAAGGAAGCCAACTTGGGCAAAGGTTAAATGAATGAATGTTCACTTTAGCCCAAACGTGCCCTAATCCCAAGAAAATAAAGATTTTTAATTTGAGAGATGAAACAAAGTAAGGAGAGAATGGTCAAACCTGTGGATATTTTTTAAAGTACTTGGATATCATGAAGAATGCAATTACCGGAAAAGTGTACCTGAATCCAAGAGAAGAATATGCAGCTGAGCTCGAACTTCTACTTGGTTGGTGGAAGGATCTGCAAAATAACACTCATAGACTTTCCATACAAAAGATTAGATCATGTATTGTTCACAAAAGGAAAATAAAGAAGGGCATGAACTATAACCGAATAAAATAATGCTCTTTTTTAAGTTCTAAAGTAAATCAATAAAAATCTAACTTACAAACCACAAATACCTGTTCTTATGTGCTTACAGAATCCTTCTAAAGAATAACATCATAATCTCAAATAGACAAGAAATAAAAGCATTAAAACAACATCACCTCATCCATCAAGTGCAATCATTCAAAGAATCACACCACATGAGCCTCCAAAGCCTTAATTTTATTCCAATGGTTGCATAGAAGCAACAAGCAATTACAAAAGTTTCACCAAAGTTTCTCTACACAAAAATCCATTCTGATAGAGCTGAAGGATCCTCTATTTATACAACGAGAGAGTGATAAAACCCTAAAACCAATCCTCATAACCTAACCATCTTGGCCACCAAATAGAGATGCCAGACCTAAATCAAAGAACCAAGGGTGAGGGGAGGCCTCCACCTAGGAAAGGTGCCCCCACTCCAACCCTAAACACTAAAATCCATCCACATATGAGCCGACACATGTGGAAGGCACCTCAGGAGAGAGAGGGGCGTGAGCTATTGAAGGAGGCATCCTGCTGCATAGGAAAGCTACCTGCTAGCTCTGGAAACCTACTTTGTTAGGTCTGTAGGAGCCACTGCCAGGTTTGGGAAGCCTACTGATGGCGTAAGCTTCAGTCTTCTCCTCTATCAAATCACCAGACCAATGAGTACTCTCCATCTCATTCTTTAGCTGGAGATGACATGTCTGCTAACTAATAATAAATTAATTTCTCTCTTAATGATGATTGAAAGTGAGTTATGATAACTCCAATCATTATAAGTGCTCCATGAGATGTCATTTAGCCTTTTATTTTACTAAATTTGGATTAATTTGGAGAGTTTTAATTTCCTCCAAATTAATCATTTTTTAATAAAAATTCATTTTTTTACTCAAAACTAACTTTTTTGAGAAAAAAGGCATTATGTGTTCGATTGTTGATCTGAAAGTTGGTTCTGACTGGCTGGCTGATCAAGAATGATTTTTGGCTTAAGGTTAGAGCCTTCAATAACTAAATTTGGAGTCCATATGACCGACTTATTGTGAACGAGTTTTTTCCATTTAATTTATGGAAAAATTAACCCAAAAAACTTAGGAAAAGTAATTAAAATATAAAAAAATTTAAAAATTTTAAAAATTATTTTTTCCCCGTTCGAAAAATATTTTTTCAAAATTGTTTATGTGTCCAGATGACTTAGGACATGACCATGATCTACCTAAATAATGTCTAGTATTTTTATAACACTCAGTTGGGCTCTAATAACCCCCTAAGGCCCATAATTCAACATCGGGCATTCCGGCTTTGGAGTAAGCAAGAGAAAACCTCATCAATTATACTCGGCTGAAGGTAAAGCATAATTATCAGGGGGAAAAAAATCCCTGGAATACCTTATTTGAGATTATACGTCTCAGGAGACCGAACCACTCAAAAAATACCCTACTAGCACATTTATTACAAACCCCACGGGGCCATGGTCAAAATTATTAAAATAAAAAAGTGGCTAGCCAATATTGGCTAGACATGCAGATGGATCAACTGATACACTGGAATCAGAATCTAAACAAGTCTATCAACCGGTGACTCCTCAGGTAACCCAACTATGGTACAAAAAAGTTGGTAACACACCTTATTTGGCTCCATGTTCAACCCTTCTTCGAAAACTATGAATCCTAAATGAATAAACTCTTTCTTAATGAAAATACACTTTTTTAGATTTATCAGCAACTTCTCCTTTCGCAAGGTTTTCAACTCCATCTTAAGATGTCTTAAATGTCTGTCTCCATTATGACTAAAAATCATAATATCATCTAGATACACTATCACAAATTTTCCAGTGTATTCCTTCAAGACCTCATTCATCAATATCATAAAAGTACAAGGTGGATTAGTAATCCCAAATGGCATTACTAGCCATTAATACAGTCCATCATTGGTCTTGAATGCAGTTTCCATTCATTCCCTTCTCTTATTCTTATTTGATGAGAACCACTTTTCAAATCTATCTTTCAAAAATACTTTTAACCACTCAAAACAATCCATCAAATCATCAATACGGGGTAAAGGAAATATGCACCTGATAGTGATCTTATTAATTTCTATGGAGTCAGTGTACATTCGCCATACACCATCCTTCTTTTGGCTAAGCACAATGGGTACTGCACAACGACTCAAACTCTCCTTCACCGATCCTTAATCTAATAGCTCCTGAACCTGTTGCTTGATTTCTTCATTCCCTTGGGGATTTAATCTGCATGTTTCCTTATTAGGTATATTTGCACTAGGTATCAATTCAATATGATGACTAATACTTCTCACAGGAGGTAAATCATTTGGCAATTTGAACACAATAATATCGGCATAATCATCAAGCAAAATTCTAACTTTAGTAGGAAAATTGTCTAAATATGTAGAAGTTAAAATTAACTTTGGTTTACCAACAGGAGCAAAATGTAGCTCATCCTCCTTCTCCACTTCTTGCAACATTTACTTCCTAGTCATAAGAAAAATATTTGACCCTGAACCTTCTTGTACTGTTTCATCTTCTAATGGTGACAATGTATGTATTTTTCCATATTTTTCCAGAGAATAAGTGTTCTTTCTCCCATCATGAACAATGTTTCCGTCATATTTCCATGGCCTCCCTAAGAGTATTTGGCACACATCCATATGCATTATATCACATAACACAACATATTTATAAGTACCAATTTGAAACTCCACATTGCACTGCTCATTCACCAAGAGTTGATGTTCTGTATGTAACCAAGACACTTTATACGGAGTTGGATGTTTCATCATCTCCATCCACAAATTTTCTACCATCTATGTGGATACCAAATTATCTTCACTACCACTTTCAATGACCATTTTACAACTATTACCTTGTGACTTGCATTTAGTCCCAAACAAACTCTTTCTCTGGGTTGGTTCGTGGCACTTTATTCTCTATCTTTACCAAAACTCTTTTTAGCATTAGAGATGCTCCTTCCTTGGGTGGATTATTTACCTATGTTTCTTTATTGTATTTTTCATGAGTTTCAACAATATTCTCATTCTTTTAAGATGCAGGTTTATTCCTTGGAAACTGCCATGACATATGTCCAATTTCTCCATATGTATAGCATTTCACTTCTCTATTTCTTCCTCTTCCTCTCCCTCCCCTGAATCCTCCTCTTTGGGTTGTGCAGCTACTAGATCCTTCTGTCTCATCCTTAGAGGTATGAAACTAAACTCCTCTATTTGGATATCCTTTGAATGAACCTCTCCCTCAATTCTTCTTGTTCAATCTTATTAGTATATTTTCTTCTACCCTTAAGGCTGACTGATAAGAATCTTTAACAGTCTTCATATTCAGAAAATTAATCTCATCGTGTATCTCAAATATCAGTCCATTTATATATGTGGCCACTCCATCTATGTCTCCTTCTATCTATCCATCTCTAATGCTCAGCTTAAAGAACTCTTCAGTGTATTCCTTAATAGTCGCACCTTACTGTCTAAGGTTTTGTAACTGTGTAAAGAGATTCAACTGATAATACTTAGGAATAAATTTACTTTTAATTTTACACAATATTTTATCCCAAGAATGAATTTTACACTTACCTCTTCTTTCTCTATGAATATGGAGTTCATCGCACGAGATAGTTTCATGTCCATTTAGTCTGGTCGTTGCATATCTCACCTTCTTTTTATATTCAATTTCTTCAAAGCCAAAATACTTAACTAAAGCATTGATATAGTCCATGTGTTCTTCAACATTAAGATTACCTTCATACAAAGGGACTTCAACTCTGGGTCTGTTACTAACCCTCATCAGCATCTTCATGACTTTTACTTCTTCAGAGACCTCCTCTTCCTCATCTTTAGAGGATTCTTCTTCATCAATGGTATGTGTATTCTCTGAATTATTCACTCCATAGCTTCCATCCTGGCCTGGAGTTATCTTAATTCCCTTTGGGTGTCTGTCTCTGCAGCTTATCTTCCTCGACCATGTCCTACAGGAACTCCAGGTGCTCGTCCCTGTCTCTGCATTATTCTTCTATAGGTTCTAATAACCTCTAATACAAAAATTGATGGAAAATGAGAGCTAGCAGGACTAAAGTTCCCTTAATAAGCTTGAATATTGATCAAAATCCCCTTCCGCAATTTTTATTTTGCAAGTTTTCCTTTCCACAACTAAGTCCTTCCGCAAATCCACCTTTCCATAATATTCATTTCACAAGGCCTTTTCCATAAGGCTCTTTTCCAAAATTTGCAGATTGTAGATTGCATGTTCACCAACCTTCACAATAAAACTTCCGCAACTTTGCAGCCGCAACGGTCCTTTCTGCATGGAGATTGAAAAATGCAGATCCTCCTTCCAACTTTTCTAAAGTTGGCTTTCAGAATTTAATTTTTCTTAATCAGCAATTATTTGTGGCCTCACTTCTGACCGTCAATCTATTTCTTGTTTCAGATCTAGCCTTCACACTTACAGATCTTCACTTCTCCTTTGTGGTAATTTAACCACAATTGATGATCTGCTAAATTTCATAGATTCTTGGATCATACTGTGACAGTCAAATTAATCCATTGAATTATTAATTCATGATGTGGAAACGACTCTATGCTATTGGGGATTCTTCAATGTTTTTTCGAACCATGAAATCACATACACACATAGACATAGAGAGTTTAAAATCATGTTTTCTCGTTATTGAAGGAAGACATCAAATATATGAAAGCACACACAGATATTTTAAAACTATGTTCTTCATTCAATGAACCAACACACTTACATACTTTCTGTTATCCTTCCCTTATGCATGCTTATACATTTGATCAACTACATTTAAATAGAGTTTTATCAACCTATCAGATGCAAATAGCAATATCTGAACCCCTAAGGAAATCTACAACTAACCTATCCTCGAGCAACCTCTTACAATATTCGAGGACAATAGTGGAAAATTTCCAGTTATTACAATCGAAATAAATCCTAATAACTAACCCTATCCTTCTAGAATTTGATTACATGGAAATAAAAAAATAGCATTGACCGCTTATTCAGCAAACATAAGACTTTGTCTCCATGCTCCTACCCCACATCTTTCTTCGGCTAAATCTCGGCTGAAGAGAAGGAAACATTTTGTTAGTGAAATTCCTATGTTTAATCCTAATTCAAACCCTAATGAAGGGGTTGATAATAATCCTACCTTATTGAATAATTTAGGGAAAATATATTATATGATAATATCTTCCATGTGACTGGAACTTCTGTTAATTCACAGCTTAATCGAATTGGTAAAATACCTGCACAAAAATACAAAAAAGTCACTCGAATTCCAGAATATAGACTCAACCCTATTTGATGGAATTAGACCCATACAAAAGGAGTCTATCTATGTGACTAACCGATGATTTACTCGAAGCATGGCCATGATAATAACTCCTTCTATGATTCAACGATAGAGAGAGTCCCCAATGGTTGAAATTATAAGTGATGAAAATAATATATCTCATATATGTGATTTCTCATGATGTCGATGGTCATGAACAAACTGTGGATAAGAATATCCCTGTAGATACTTCTCCCCAAAGATCTACTAATGGATTATTGAAATCCAAGCCAAATCCATCATGTACATGTAAATCTTTGCCTGTTAAGAATGGAAAAAAAATTAAGCAAAGTCTCAAACAGGTTCTTAAAAATAGAGTGTCTCAGTTATAAGATGAACTAAAGGAATCATGTACCAACGCATTGTGTAGGAAAGAAGAAATAAAAAATATTAAAGGATAATTATTGGTATGGGTGAAATATGGCAGTAGTTGAAGTTAAAAAAGGATAAGTATAAATATGTTAAAATATCTCTTGGTGTAGCTAATGAATGATTGATTAAATAGGGAGAAAAACAAAAGGTTAAAATCATAAAACTCCAAGCTAGGATATTTGAAGCAAGGAGAGATGAAAAATTGCAAGTTACGACTTAAAATTTGTCTTGTTACAGTTGAACATGCCTTTCATTTTGATAGGTAATAATTAATTTTATTAGCATACCCACAAAATAGAAGATTCAATGGGAATGCTTAAAATGCATTTTGTTTCTATTTCGTTTATTAGTTATGATTTTAAATGAAATTTAATATACTGTTAATTGGTTATTGCATGTACCTATTTTTGATGCATTGTGATGTTGATGTTGTTGGATGCACGTGAATTTTATTTCTAGGTGTTAAAACAATTACCTCTTGTAATGATATGGATGCAAGGTTCCTTCTCTTAAGGGATTTTTTATCAACAAAAATTTTATGGGAATCATTTTTTTCTATTATGAGATAGTTGTTGCACCGAGAGACGCTTTACAATATAGTATGATGGAGATCTTGTAACGTTATGTGGGATATCTTGTAATGTTTGTTGATATTATGTTGTAACTTTTGTTACTAACAAAATAATAAAAAATAAAAAATTTAATTATCTGTCAAAATAAATGTCGGCTACAAATGTTGTTCAAAACAACACAATATAACAAAATAATAAAAAATTAAAAATTGAACTATCCACAAAAAAATTGTTGGCCTTGCACATGGTTTTGAAACCATGTGCAAATCCTCCTAAAAAACCCATTGTTTTATTATACATGGTTTAGGAAAGCCTTGCAAATGGTTTTAAAACCATGTGCAAGGTCTGCTAAACAACCCATGGTTTTATTGTACATGGTTTAGGAGGGCCTTGCAAATGGTTTTAAGACCATGTGCAAGGCCTCCTGTCATGTCCCCACCCCTCATCCCGATGGAGAGGACGCGACATTACCACTAACAAACCAGGAAATCTAGCTCCATGAATGTAATATAAAAGCTTTCAAGTAAAAACATACACAAGTGCTGTAACACCCCAGTTTTGACCCCGTTTGCATTTAAATAAATGATGTAAATAATCATGGTGTGGAGCTAGGAAAAAGACCCACCATTGATTTAGTGTTATGTTTCGGCAATTATGGTTGAGCTGATGGTATTTTATGCTAGCTAAACATTAAAAAGCTAGACATCATGTTAAATTTTCAATTTTAATTAAAAACCCACAACCAGCTATGTCAACACAACTAAATGAGATGAGGGCATGATTTTTCCTAAGGATGAGGGAGTGGGGGATTGGAAGGGGGGGGAGAAATTCGAAATGGGAAGAGCACCATTTCTGGAAAAATGTTTTTTTAATTTTCTTGGGAAAGAAAAAACCAAAAACACCCACCTTTCCCTCATGTGGTAGCGTTTCACCTTCCTTCACAATTTTGGAATGGAAAAAAGTTTTGGGAAAACCAATTCGGAATTCACGTAGTAGCAAGCAAGCAAAAACGATTGAGTCTGAACCTTTTAGTAATTTCTCCTGTCTAGCGATCTAGATCCTTCACGGTTTTTGTTTTCCTCTGTGGATTGTTCTCTCTCACATTTTTCTCCTTTCTGCTAGTTGTTTTCCTGAACACGATTGCCTAGAATCCGATTTTGTGTCTTTGTTTTGAAAGACCAACAATGTTTTCATTTTGGTATTTTACAGTAATCGGTATGGCACCGGTAATGTTCAGAAATTCGTAAATTTCTATGTGTGTATGCAATCCCTGGCATCCACTACGTTTTGAAAAATCCCAAGACTGAGATCACTGTGTGTGAATCCACGTTTGGAATCCAAATTGATTGAAGGACCAGAAATAGAGTCTAGACTTGCTTGATAAACCTAGTGTGTGAAACAACCTCACAGATCAATCTCGAAGGCTGGTTTTCTTCTTTGCATGCCCTGAATAGCATCGGAAAGGAGGGCATGGCTTGAGGGACTATGTATCAGATAAGGGAATGCTTCCTTGTTTTGGGTGTGGAATTGTTTAGAAATAAGGCTAGATCTAGTGTGGGGGTTCATAGCTCTGGGGTTGAGCTCACTAGCTTAGCAGTTAGTCTTTCCACCTCCTTGGCATCTTAATAAACCCAACTAGAAGGATGGCTTGGCTAGTAGCCTGATAAACCCATTTTTTGGCTTGGTTGTGTCTCATCTGAAATTGGCTAAGTGTAAATCACTTCCTGTGTAATTCTGATAAACCCAACTATGTTGGTGTGAATGAATTTTTATGGTATCCTTGGCTATGGGGAAAGTCTGCTAGTGTTCCTTATTCATTGGGGAAAATCATGCCCAGCTCAAGGGTGGCAGTGTTGCTGAGAGATTAAAGAGCACACTGGACTATGGTTGGGTGGAACGTTGTAGCGACATAGCTAGTTGCAGGACAACCTTTTCCAAAGATAAGTATTCTTATTTATTTAAGTTTTGCAACTGTATTTGCTTATGAATTATTACGATGAACATGTTGAATGCAGGAAGGTATTGAATGAATGATTTTCTTTCGATGTATATATCATGTATATTGAATTATGCATATGTTTATACTTATGAATGTTTTATTTCAAAGCAATTTTTATATATGTATTATGTTCATGGGGGCTTAGATTTCCTAGGTTGTTAGATGTTAGTCACATCCTCTCCACTGAGTAAGGGTTGGGTACATGACAAGTGCATAAACCATTAACATACAACGGAAGCAAAATACATTCCATTCAATCGTTTAACCCGCTCATTTAATTCCTAAACTCATACAAATGCAAAGATTAACACAGAGATACTTATATTATGAAGAAGCTTTTCCCGCAACCAGATATGTCACTGCAACATTCCACCAAACCATAGGCCATTATGCTTACCAATCTCTGAACAACACTGCCACCCCCAAGCTAGGCATGATTCCTAGAAAAAATAAGGAACATTAGCAGGCTCGCACATAGCCAACGATACAACAAAACACAACTAAGCACACACAGTTGGGTTTATTAGGCTACAAAGGAGCTGGAAAGGATGACTGCTAAACTAGTGAGCTCAACCATAGAGCTATGAATACCTACACCAGATCTAGCCTCGCTTCTAGAACATCTACACACCCAACACAAGGAAGCATCTCCTTCTCTGCTACATAGTCCCTCAGGCCATGCCTTCCCTTTGAGTGCTATTCAAGGTGTGCAAAGAAGAAAACCAACACCCTATACCTGTCTATGAGGTTCCTTCTCACACTAGATTAATCAAGCTAGTTGAGAGCCTCTTGCCACTTCTAAATCAGTTTAGACCAAAGCCAAAAGATGCAAACACAACAAGATACCAAATTCTAGGTTTGAAGAAAAACAATTTTGGTAACAAAACGAATTGGTAAAATAGGAAAAACAACCCTATGACAACAATTCTATTTTTAACAACCTCTATGGGATCACATGGGCCAAATAGACTCAACAAACACCGAGAAAACGTGGTTTCTCCTCCAAATCATTGTGAAACACAAAAACGGTTTGTCCCAGCTGGGTAATGAGGATAAATAATAGTAAAAACCATCAAGAAAAGATCCCAACCATTGATATTTCCAAAAATGACTTTCCAATCATGGGGAAAACGATGAAATCTACAAAAACATGGATGGGTGTCACACCCCCATGCCTCCAACCGGCGAAGAGGATGCGATCCCATGGCATTAACCATCCGGGCTAAGAGCCCCATGAACATATGCATGCACAAAATGACTGAAAAAAAATCCTGAAAGGAACTACATTGAATGAAACATGCACCAATGCAATTGTTCATCATACACAGCTATCGTTATTTATCATGCACAGCGGAATCAACATGCATTCACACAAGCATTCACTCAACATGCTCATTACATTCAATAACAAAAAAGATAGTTGCAGAAGTAAAATGGACAAGATCACTTATCTTATGACAACTTCACTCCGCAACCAGCTACGTCACTGCAACGTTCCACCCAACCATAGGCCAGCATGCTCCTTAATCTCTCAGCACCACTTCCACCCCCGAGCCGGGCATGACTCTCCAAGGAATAAGGGAACTAGCAGACTGACACATAGCCAAGGATACGTAAAACATAGCCAAGCCAACACAGTTGGGTTTATCAGGCCATCAAGGAGATCGGGAAATGCTCAATGCTAAGCTGGTGAGCTCATTGCAGATCTAAGGACACCTACACTAGAACTAGCCTGGCTTCTAAAACACCCACACACACCCAACACAAGGAATCAGTCCCTTCTCTGCTACACAGTCCCTCAGGCCCTACATTCCCTTCCAGTGCTATTCAGGGGTTGTGGAGAAGAAATCCAGCCCTCTAGCTCTGTCTGTGTGGTTTCCAGCCACTAGGTTTGTCAAGCAAAACTAAGCCCCCATCCTTACTCCCTACACAATCCGAAGACCAACCATTGCACTCAGGCAATCAATCAGCTGATACAGCTTAAGATAGGGAAGACAATTCCTGAGTCATTCTTGGCCCTATTGTGGCCAAAATGACTCTCAAGTGAATTTACAACAATCCCCAAAATATAAAGAAGACCACGGCAAACACAGCCAACCACGTGGGGAAAATCAGCGACCCAATATGAACAGGGAAGTCACCATGGAACTTACACAGCCCGAAAATGGAAAGACAACCAAGTTCCCGTCATGGGGAAGACCACAGCCCCGAAGCTTATCAGTGAGCGCAACTCACAACAGGGGAAACCAACGGCTCTAATTTCAACATTAAAATGACAGGAAACAATTACACGACCATACCAGTCTATGAGACAGCTGAAAACGTGAATGGTCCCTTCACAGTAATTCGTGGATAAAAGGGCACGACTCTCAGCTCACTGCATCAATCCGAAAGCTAGGAAAATTCCTATGCATGAGGCACATGAATGGAAATTGGTCTTGCGCAAAGATGAACAATGTGTGGATGAACAACAATGGAGAATGTCAATCTGAAGTGCATTAGAGCTTCAACACTATCGTGGAGAGAATGGTATCTTTCGTGGGTGATCCCCAATAGTTTTTCCTGGACATAGTGGAGTCAACCGTGGTGGAGTGTGCATGTGGGTGAGGACTGGCAGTCCTACCACCCCACTCCCAAAGATAATAACTGCCTCAACCACCAGCAGCCATTCTTAATGGTTGTTGGGTAAACAAAGAAAGGTGACACATGGATTTTTACCCCCATTGGCCAAGGTTTTGACAATTCCCCCCACCTCCTTATCCTTGTGAAAATCATGCCCCTTTCTCATTTTAGTTTCCGCGATCATGGCTGGTTGGGTTCATTTAATTAATTATAGATGCATATTTACATGATGACAAACATAATATATGCCGCATGCCCTGATATACCATCAGTGACAAATTTAAATCCAAAACATAGCATAACCGATCAATGGTGGGGCCTTGGCCTTTAGATCTGGACCATGATCATTACAATATATAAATCATGTACATTTAATGCAACGGGGTCAAAACTAGGACGTTACATTCCCCTCCCCCTTCAATAGCACTGTCCTCAGTGCTTTATAAAATTGAACAAAATGCTACACTGGTATCGCCTCACTGTTCCGCAAAATTAAACAAAAATGGATGTGCCAATCGCATGGCATCCTCCAACTCCCATGTAGCCTCTTCAGGTCCGAAGTGCTCCCATTGCACCTTTACCTGCCCTATGGCCCGGTTCCGGAGCATTGTGACCTTCCTATTGAGGATGCGCATTGGCTTGATTCGGAACTCTCCCTCAGGTTCCACCTGAATCACATCCCAATTTATCACATGGTTAGGATCGTGTACATATCTCTTAAGCAAAGAAACATGAAAAACATTATGAGCTCTAGTGCTAGCAGGAAATGCAAGTCTATATGCAACTAGCCCTATTCTTTCAAGCACTTCAAACGGCCCACAGTATCTAGGTGACAACTTGGCACAACTTCCAAGATTCAAGGAACTCTTCCTTGCCCTCACTCTGAGGTAAACATGATCCCCAACGCTGAACTCCCAGTTCACCCTATGCTTATCTGCATAGCTTTTCTGTCTGTCCTGTGCTACTTTCAGCTTCTGCCTGATCTTTACAACTTCTTACTCCATTTCCTTGAGCAATTCTGGTCCAAGCACAATCCTGTTCACTAGATTATCCCAAGTCACTGGTGTCCTACACCTTCTTCCATACAAAGCTTCATACGGACTCATCCCCAACGATGCCTGCTGTCCATTTTTATAAGCAAACTCTACCAAGTGTAAGTAATCTTCCCACTTGGCTGGTTTGTCCATTACGTACATGCGAAGCATATCTTCAAGCACCTGATTAACTCTTTCTATCTACCCATCTGTCTGAGGATGGTATGCAGTGCTGAAGTTTAGCTTTGTACCCAAATCTGCAAACAACCCCTTCCAAAAGTTGGAAGTGAACTTGACATCCCTGTCAGAGACTATTGCCTTCTGCAATCCATGCAATTTGAATATCTCCTTCATGAAGATCTTGCCAATGTCATCCGTCTGATGTGTAGATTTAACCGGTATAAAATGTGCTGCCTTAGTCAACTTGTCCACCACAACCATGATAGAATCATGTTGTCTCCAAGTCATTGGAAATCCTGTAATAAAATCCATGGAAATAACTTCCCATTTCCATTCCGGAACTAGCAAAGGCTGCAACAAACCTGCTGGATGTTGATGCTCAACCTTTACGTCCTGACATTTCATACACCTGGAAATGTACTCAGCCATATCCCTTTTCATTCCTGGCCAAAAGTACTGCTTTCTAGCTGTAGAAATTGTCTTCTGGTATCCTGGGTGACCAGAATATGGAGCTTGATGGATCTCATCCATAACAACTCTCCTCAAATCTGCTACATTCGGAATATAAATTATACCTTTATAAGTGAGAATTCCATCTTCCTCCAATTTATATCCCTCATACCTCTTCTCAAGACTTTGCTGTTGCAACTTGTCTTGGACCTGCTCAGACAATTCATCTCCAGCAACATGATCAACAACCTGCTGCCTCAAATCTGATTGGCAGATACTAAGAGATGCCACATGCATTTCCTGCACCTTCCTACTGAGTGCATCAGCTACCTTATTTTCTTTTCCCTTTATGTGCTTCATTTCAAAATCAAACTCACATAAAAATTCCATCCATCTTGCTTGCCTAGCATTCAAAGTAGGCTGATCAAATAGATACTTCAGTCCACAATGTTGATGAAATTGTCATTGATGCCAACATGGTCTTGATGTCATCGATGTCACCACTTTGTTGAAACTCTTGAAGAAGCCCCGCTGATGATGCTGAAGACCCTAGAGATGATCCTGAAGCCTTGGCAGACAATGGAGAAGCCCATGAAGTCTTGGAACCCTTGATGAAGACCCTGATGACCTTGAAAAGGTCATGGATCCCACTACTGGCAATTGATATGGTTGGATGGCAATGATGAGCCTTGATGGAGATGATAATTCTTGGAGATGGTCCTAAGTGCACAAGGAATATCTTGCACCCACTTATATGATGGATGGCCATGACCCTACATGAAGCTCTTTATACCATAAAAGTTCGTAAAGAAGCCATCAAGAAGAATTCAAGTCATTTCATGATGGCTTGCACAAATTGAAGAAAATATGAGTAAAGGATCTTGTCAATGCAAGCAAGACCCCCATAAGATGATAGCCCTCGTCATGCCCTTTCCAACGGTAGGTGGCACGTCACGTGGTTCCTCATGGTTGATGAGATATTAACTTTTGAAGTCGACCAAATGAAAATTATAAGTCGGCTCAGTCAAACACAAAGTCAGCTCAGTCAAAGTTTTATTAAAAAATAATAAAATATTTTTATAGTATGTCGGCCCCATTAAAAATAAATTAAATATGTATGGCATCCCTAAAATTATGGAGGAAAAACTAGTATAAATACCCCATGCAACTCTTCATTTTTCACATGGAAATTTCGGCCATCTCTGAGGCAGCCGCAGGAGCAGTGGAATTTTTTTTTGGGAGCAGCTCGTTTTGTGTGGAAATTTTCTGTGGAGCAGCAGAGTTTTAGGGTTGGTCATTTTCTACAGCAGTCTGAGGAGCTTCCTGGACAGCAGACTAAGAATTCCGGTTCTCTTTGCAAACTGTTTGAGAAACTCGGGAGAAGGAGCAGCAGTGAATCCCTTCTCAATTCGCAGGCACCTGAAATAGCAGCAGTAGATATGAAATGAAGAATATGATGCCCTAGTTCCTGTGCTTTGACAAATGAAAAGTTCATAAAATAGAAGCATACTCATACAGTAATAAAGGTCTATCTACAATTTGAAGAAGTGAATCTTGTAGCAGTACACTTGGAAACTTCCTATCTGCCATACTTGAATGTATCTTCCAATTTGACATGATGATGTCCTAATGAAGATGTGAAGACAGTGGCATAGTAAAGACAGCCCAACCTCTGTCAAAACCACATGCTGATCTTTAAGCAGCTGAACTAAGGCATTACACTGAGGAAATTCGTGGGTGCTATAGTAGCCACAGAGAAAAAGTGCAGCAGCAAATCCGCAAACAATTTTTTTTTTTTTTGTGAGGAAGTCATCTCTCTGCTATTCAGATCTGACTGAGGAAATTCGGTGGTGTAACAGAGATTGACTAGAAGACTGATTTTTTTTTTACAGCAGCTAAAGGTTGACAGAATATTTGATCTAGGGGTTGACAGATAAATTTTGGTTTTTGCAATAAGGCTCAATGTGCAGTGAAGTGGATTTTGGGGTAGTTTATATGAACAATAATTGCAGATCTCAAGTTTAATCTCAGCCACTGTTTGGGTTGTATTGTTCACTATTACACGAGTTGGTGTAAGGATTGGAAGACTTGAATTGGAATTGATAAGTAGACCTATTGGGCCTAGAAAGACATGGAAGAACATCTTTAAAGAGTGATGTGAAATTGACTAAGTTGTGAACAAGATTTGTTTGCATAGTGAAATACGACTGTATGTGACTGGTTTAATTCAGAGGTTCAAATTGAAGCCATTCATTTCTCCGTATACATGTCTTGTTGACGTTTTGGAGAAATGGTTAATTTGTGAAAGCCAACCTACAGTTAATGTTGAACACTCATGTGAACTGATCTTTGTCTAAGATTGGCAAGCAATGAGAACCTCAATCCTGAAGAGTTTCATTCTGAATTCAATCTTTCTAAGAAGCTCCAGCTCTATCCTTAAACTCTGATTAGTGAGCCAACCTTATAACTCATCAAGTGTTGAGTTTGGGTATAGAATTGTTTGATAGGAACAGTCAAAGTTATGAACAGACCTTAATGAAGAAGTAACTGAAGTTGACTAGTTTGATGAACAGATGATTGACTGATGATAATGACAAAGATAACTAATTGATGAGCAGACTTAGCAGACTCAAATGAGTAGCTTGAAAACATGATTGTGAAAGGGAAGTGATGAGTTGTAATCAGCAGATTAACAAACACATGATACAGTAAGTGTTTGACAAGTTTATGATATGACTGATTGATGACGTGATGCTATTGACAAGTCAGTAACAAAGTGGACAGGTTGAAGACATGTGGAGAGGACAAGATAAGTGAAGAGCTGAGAATGTTAACCTTCAGCAGATTGAAGATAAGACATTTGACAGTGACAAGTGAATGGGTTCTGCGTTGACAGATATTCGGTGGTTGAACTGGAAGACTAATTTTGGCAGCAGTCAAATATTTTTTTATTGATGCCTAGTCCAAGGTTTGAATGTGGTAAAAGTAGTAGAAGGTTTACACAGTCACAAGGTTGCCTTTGCAATGGAATGGCACTTCCACAGTGACCTTGTTAGCATACAGTAATATGATGATTGCAAAGCAAAATGTTCAGCAATGATCAGTGATGACTCATATGCTCAGAGATAGTGTTGAAGGCAAGGTTGAGGACAGATTGATGACCAATAGAGATGCTGAGCAGCAGTGATAAACAGATGATCAACAAACATGATGACTAACATTGATGAAGAAATTGACCAGGTAGTTTCCAGAGAATGACCAGCAGAGAATGACCAGAGATCTAAGAGCAGCAGTGAAGAGTGAAGTACTGACTAGAGGATAATTTGTAGCAGTGGATGGCCAGCAATTGTAATGATAAGCAGTGTTACAGCATATTTGATGTGATGAGTAGTGTTGATGATATGACAGAGATGTCATGCATATGATGATAGTGAATCTTAATTGTAAATGCAATCTTGACTTGCTTCTGAGCTTAGGATACCTCAAACTCTTCTTAGCAGGGACTAAGAAAACCAGGCAGGGTCCTGGATTCAGAGTAGGTGCTCTATATATCAATAGGTGCTGATTTTGCCTAACGGTTGTAGCCGGACCAAAAATAATACAAAAAATTACAAATTATATGGTGCTGTGTTCATGTATGTTATGGTTCTTTATGAATGAAATGCTTAAGCTATGTGAAAGATGTTTATGAAATGATTATGGTAGAGTAATGAATTGATGAATTGGTAGCTAACCATGATAAGCTAAGAAAGGTTCAAAATTTTCCTTCACACTGATTCACCCCCCCTCTCAGTGTCAACTATTGGTATCAGAGCTGACCTTCATAATGAGCCTAGCAAGCTTGAAGGAGATCCTTAGACACTATGGAGGAAAAGAAAGAGTCATCAAGCAATGACGTGCCTGTACTTGATATTGCAGATTATTTCAGTTGGAGAAGCAAAATGAAGGCTTATCTAAAGAAGTTTGGGATTTGGGAAATTGTCATCAATCCACCCGCTCCATCAAACAATAAAGGGAAATCAGCTGCACAAAAGGAAGCAAAGAAGGACAACACTACAGCCTTGAAGTTCCTCATGGATGGACTTCCCAGTTCAGTGAAGGAAAGTGTAGGAGAGTACACTTCAGCAAAATACCTATGGTTCAAGCTGGAGAGTGAGTATCAGAAGGCAAGACTAGAACCTGAAAAGATAGATCAGAAATCAGAAGACAAGCCCCCAGAAGAGATAAATCAAGAAGAAGATAAACAGGAAGAGGTCTCTAGTAAAGGTATGGACTCTTGTGATTATGATAGCTTGTGTGATGAAATTGACAAGGTTCTTGCAGATGATGATGAAGCAATGTTTAAAGATAAATAGATAATTATAAACTATGTATGCCACATAGATCTCAGAGCTGATTGGTTCTTGAACAAAGTTGATCTTAATCAATCTGATTACAAGATGTTTAGGATGACAACCTTTGATTATATGGATAATCTCCAAAAGCAGAATGTTGAACTAAAGGAGTTGCTTAAGAAACTTAAGCATGAAGGAGTAGGTTGGCTGAAATTGTTGAAGGAAAAGGAAGTAGAAAAGGAACAACTAAAGATTGATTTAATCGATCTATCCCTAGAACAAAAGAACCATGAAAAGGATTCAAAAATTCTTGAAGAAGCAAGAGAGGTAAATCATGACTTGAAGACTTAGCTGGAGGAAGCCAAGAGGATAGAAGAAATCTTGAAGAGACAGCTAGAAGAAAAGGAGGAAACAGTCCAGAAGCTGGAAATGGAGGTAGTTGGTCTCAGGAAGAAAGGTAAGAAAAATGAAGCTTTGGTCAAGCTCCAGGACAGTTCAATTGTCCTAGATAAGATCGTAGATTTCCAAAGATCTCTGCTCGACAATACTGATCTTGGTTACAAGAATAACAAAGAAAAACTTGAAGATGACACTTGGTCTTTGAAGACTCCAGAAGCAGGTCCATCAACGTCCAAAGCTGCCCCCCAGGCACTTGCGCATGTCAACAAGGAGTTTGGAAGTTCAAAGATGAAACAAGGAGTTAGGTCAGTTCATCAAAGCAACTTCATAAAGGAAACAGCTCCAAGACCCAGGTATGAAAGTAGCTTCAATGGTTATTCTTATTGTTGTTCTAACTTTGGTCATAAGGCTATGGATTGTAGATTCCATGGAAAAAGAAGGGCTGGAATCCCCAATGTCACAGTTAGATGTTGGACATGCAATCAAGTCAGACATGTTGCTGCCACATGTCGCACAATGAGATGCTACTCTTGCAGTGGGTTTGGACACAAAGCCCATGAATGTGCCAGTCAAAGAAATCAACCAAGAAGGAGTACTTCATACATATCAACAAGAAGATTTGAAGATCAGAAGGCAAATGCCTACAGTCAGGGATATGCTCAGGCATGGAGAAATGAAGTGGATCAAAGAAGTATTGGAAGTTCTAACAGCTCAGTTAGGTGCTGGTCATGCAACAAATTTGGGCACAAAGCACAAAACTATTGGAATGATATGAGAAGACTAACATATAGCTCAGCCAAGAAAACCAGCAAGGACAATGAAGGAACAGATGCTCAAAGAACAAATGTCAAGAAGCAGGTATGGATGAGGAAGACCGAGCAGTTGCGGTTAGGAGAAACTGATCAGAGCAGGGAGGATGGCTGCCATATGGCAATCCAAATGTAAGGTCTCTCAAAGACCTTAACACACCTTGGGTTCATGAGGCTGGATAATGAACTCAAAGGAGAAAGGATGGTTACTCCAGGCATAGAGACAGGTCCTAGGATCGTGCATATTGACAGGGGGAGAAGTCAGCAGTGATCAAAGATTTCAGAGACAGGTATGTGGGAACCCTTTTCCATTGATGCCAAATGGAGAGAGATGAAGACAAAGGGAGAGATGAAGACAAAAGGGGAGCATGCTCATAGGGGGAGCATGAGTTGTTGTCATCAATGACAAAGGGGGAGATTGTTGATGAAATTGTCATTGATGCCAACATGGTCTTGATGTCATCGATGTCACCACTTTGTTGAAACTCTTGAAGAAGCCCTGCTGATGATGCTGAATACCCTAGAGATGATCCTGAAGCCTTGGAAGACAATGGAGAAGCCCATGAAGTCTTGGAACCCTTGATGAAGACCCTGATGACCTTGCAAAGGTCATGGAGCCCACTACTGGCAATTGATATGGTTAGATGGAAATGATGAGCCTTGATGGAGATGATAATTCTTGGAGATGGTCCTAAGTGCACAAGGAATATATTGCACCCACTTATATGATGGATGGCCATGACCCTGCATGAAGCTCTTTATACCATAAAAGTTCGTAAAGAATCCATCAAGAAGAATTCAAGTCATTTCATCATGGCCTACACAAATTGAAGAAAATATGAGTAAAGGATCTTGTCAATGCAAGAAAGACCCTCATAAGATGATAGCCCTCGTCATGAAATTTCCAATGGTAAGTGGCACGTCATGTGGTTCCTCGTGGTTGATGAGATATTAACTTTTGAAGTCGACCCAATGAAAATTATAAGTCGGCTCAATCAAACACAAAGTTGGCTCAATCAAAGTTTTATTAAAAATAAATAAAATATTTTTATAGTATGTCGGCACCATTAAAATTAAATTAAATATGTATGTCGACCCTAAAATTATGGAGGAAAAATTAGTATAAATACCCCACGCAACTCTTCATTTTTCACATGGAAATTTTGGCCATCTCTGAGGCAGCCGCAGGAGCAGTGGAAAATGTTTTTGGGAGCAGCTCGTTTTGTGTGGAAATTTTCTGTGGAGCAGCAGTATTTTAGGGCTGGTCATTTTCTATAGCAGTCTAAGGAGCTTCCTGGACAGCAGACTGAGAATTCCGGTTCTCTTTGCAAACTGTTTGAGAAACTCGGGAGAAGGAGCAGCAGTGAATCCCTTCTCAATTCACAGGCACCTGAAATAGCAGCAGTAGATCTGAACTGAAGAAGATGATGCCCTAGTTCCTGTGCTTTGAAAAATGAGAAGTTCATAAAATAGAAGCATACTCATACAGTAATAATGGATTGTCTGCAATTTGAAGAAGTGAATCCTGTAGCAGTACACTTCGAAACTTCCTGTCTGCCATACTTGACTGTATCTTCCAGTTTGACATGATGATGTCCTGATGAAGATGTGAAGACAGTGGCATAGTAAAGATAGCCCAACCTCTGTCAAAACCACATGCTGATATTTAAGCAGCTGAACTGAGGCATTACACTGAGGAAATTCGTGGGTGCTATAGCAGCCACAGAGAAGAAGTGCAGCAGCAAATCCGCAAACAATTTTTTTGTTTTTTTGTGAGGAAGTCATCTCTCTGCTATTCAGATCTAACTGAGGAAATTCGGTGGTGTAACAGAGATGAACCAGAAGACTGATTTTTTTTTTACAGCAGCTAAAGGTTGACAGAATATTTGATCTAGGGGTTGACAGATAAATTTTGGTTTTTGCAATAAGGCTCAATGTGCAGTGAAGTGGATTTTGGGGCAGTTTA
Source organism: Pseudotsuga menziesii (assembly GCA_001517045.1). Classification (NCBI taxonomy): domain Eukaryota; kingdom Viridiplantae; phylum Streptophyta; class Pinopsida; order Pinales; family Pinaceae; genus Pseudotsuga; species Pseudotsuga menziesii. The sequence continues at coordinate 87,222 of LPNX011134349.1, forward strand.
TATGAACAATAATTGCAGATCTCAAGTTTAATCTCAGCCACAGTTTGGGTTGTATTGTTTACTATTACAAGAGTTGGTGTAAGGATTGGAAGACTTGAATTGGAATTGATAAGTAGACCTATTGGGCCTAGAAAGACATGGAAGAACATCTTTAAAGAGTGATGTGAAATTGATTAAGTTGTGAACAAGATTTTTTTGCATAGTGAAATACAACTGTATGTGACTGGTTGAATTCAGAGGTTCAAATTGAAGCCATTCATTTCTCCATATATATGTCTTGTTGACGTTTTGGAGAAATGGTTAATTTGTGAAAGCCAACCTACAATTAATGTTGAACACTCATGTGAACTGATCTTTGTCTAAGATTGGCAAGCAATGAGAACCTCAATCCTGAAGAGTTTCATTCTGACTTCAATCTTTCTAAGAAGCTCCAGCTCTATCCTTAAACTCTGATTGGTGAGCCAACCTTATAACTCATCAAGTGTTGAGTTTGGGTATAGAATTGTTTGACAGGAATAGTCAAAGTTATGAACAGACCTTAATGAAGAAGTAACCGAAGTGGACTACTTTGATGAACAGATGATTGACTGATAATAATGACAAAGATAACTAATTGATGAGCAGACTTAGCAGACTCAAATGAGTAGCTTGAAAACATGATTGTGAAAGGGAAGTGATGAGTTGTAATGAGCAGATTGACAAACACATGATATAGTAAGTGTTTGACAAGTTTATGATATGACTGATTGATGACGTGATGCTATTGACAAGTCAGTAACAAAGTGGATAGGTTGAAGACATGTGGAGAGGACAAGATAAGTGAAGAGCTGAGAATGTTAACCTTCAGCAGATTGAAGATAAGACATTTGACAATGACAAGTGAATGGCTTCTGCGTTGACAGATATTTGGTGGTTGAACTAGAAGACTAATTTTGGCAGCAGTCAAATATTTTTTTATTGATGCCCAGTCCATGGTTTGAATGTGGTAAAAGCAGTAGAAGGTTTACACAGTCACAAGGTTGACTTTGCAATGCAATGGCACTTCCACAGTGACCTTGTTAGCATACAGTAATATGATGATTGCACAGCAAAATGTTCAGCAATGATCAGTGATGACTCATATGCTCAGAGATAGTGTTGAAGGCAAGGTTGAGGAAAAATTGATGACCAATAGAGATGCTGAGCAGCAGTGATAAATAGATGATCAGCAGACATGATGACTAACATTGATGAAGAAATTGACCAGGTAGTTTCCATAGAATGACCAGCAGAGAATGACCAGAGATCTAAGAGCAGCAGTGAAGAGTGAAGTACTGACCAGAGGATAATTTGCAGCAGTAGATGGCTAGTAGTTGTAATGATAAGCAATGTTACAGCATATTTGATGTGATGAGCAGTGTTGATGATATGACAGATATGTCATGTGTATGATGACAGTGAATCTTAATTGTAAATACAAGCTTGAATTGCTTCTGAGGTTAGGATACCTCAAACTCTTCTTAGCAGGGTCTAAGAAAACCAGGCAGGGTCCTGGATTCAGAGTAGGTGGTCTATATATCAGTAGGTGCTGATTTTTCCTAACGGTTGTAGCTGGACCAAAAATAATACAAAAAGATTACAAATTATATGGTGTTGTGTTCTTGTATGTTATGGTTCTTTATGAATGAAATGCTTAAGCTATGTGAAATATGTTTATGAAATGATTATGGTAGAGTAATGAATTGATGAATTGTAGCTAACCGTGATAAGCTAAGAAAGGTTTAAAATTTGGCTTCACACTGATTCACCCCCCCTCTCAGTGTCATCACACAATGGTCCGTTCTAAGCTCAAATCTCCTGCCCATCAAGTAATGTCTCCACATCTTGAGAGCATGTACTATGGATGCAAGGTCTAGATCATGAGTGGCATAGTTCATCTCATGTTCCTTCAACTTTCTTGACTCATAACATATCATGTGGTTGTCTTGCATAAGGACTCCTCCAAGCCCTTGTCCACATGCATCGGTACATACCACAAAATATTTCTCTGGATCTGGAACCTTCAATACTAGTGCACTGGTGAGAAGATTCTTCAACCTCTGGAAACTTTCTTCACACCTCGCTGTCCATTCGAACTTCATCCCCTTCTTTTGCAAAGAAGTGATAACATGTACAACTTTGGAGAATCCCTCAATGAATCTCATGTAGTATCCTGCAAGTCCCATGAAAGATCTTACATCTGTCACATTTCTTGGAGTAGGCCAATTCGTAATGGCTTCAATCTTCTCAGGGTCCATAGATATACCCTCCTCTGAGATAATGTGACCCAAATACTGAATTCTATCTCTGTAGAAGTCATACTTGCTCGGTTTTGCATACAATGGGTGCTGCCTGAGCAATCGCAATGTCAATCTCAAATGCTCTTCATGCTCTTCCTCATTCTTAGAATAAAAAAGAATGTCATCAAGGAAAACAAGAACAAACTTGTCCAAATACTTGCTGAAGACACTGTTCATAAGGCACATAAATGTAGCCGATGCATTTGTGACACCAAATGGTACCACTACAAACTCATAATGCCCATACCTTCTCCTAAAGGTTGTCTTATGAATGTCTTCATCCTTGATTCTCACCTGATGGTAACCAGACCTCAAGTCAATCTTGGAAAATACCCTTCCTCCTCTCATTTGATCAAAGAGGTCATCAATCCTAGGAAAAGGATATTTATTCTTCACAGTAACCTTGTTCAATTGTCTGTAATCAATACACAACCTGAGTGTACCATCTTTCTTCTTTACAAATAGAACTGGTGCTCCCCAAGGAGACACACTCGACTGGATATACTTCTTTTCCAACAGCTCTTGCAGTTGCATCTTTAATTCTAGCATCTCCGGTGTACTCATCTTGTAGGGTGCTTTGGACACTGGTGCTACTCCTGGCATAATTTCAATTGTGAAATCAACGTCCCACTTTGGAGGAAGCCCTGGAATCTCATCAGGAAATACATCCTTTAATTCCTGTAACACCTGATAGTCCTCCAACCTAGGAGTTTCATCTCTTGTTTCCTCCAAAATCTGAGCTGCATACAACTAGCAACCCTTCCTATAGAACTTCTTTAACTGCATTGCTGAAACCTGCCTCACTGAAATTACCTTTGGAATGCCTTTCACAACTACCAGGTTCCCTTCTTCATTCATGCACTCAAAAGTCTTATTGTAGAAATCAAGCTTCACCCTATGAGCTTCTAGCCAATCCATTCCAATGAGAACATCATAGGAACCAAGCGATAGAACATTCAGATCTACACAAGTGACCAATCCATTCATGACCAATGGACATTTCTCTACCACTTCGCTGACCTTTCTCTTAGTTCCAGTGGCTAGATGAACTAACCAAGACTTCCTATGCTTTACTTTCTTAAAAGCACAAATCTCCACTACTCTAGGAGTAATGTAACTGTGCATAGAACTGGGGTCAATTAAAATAGAAACAGATTGTTTAACAATATTACCTGCTACTTCAACCACAGCTGACTGGTGATCTTCCTGGCGGTCCTCCAGTGTTGCATAGATCCTAGGGATTTCCCTTGCTACTTGACCCACTGTTTCTACTTCTTGAACGTTATAAGCTGGCCTCGTACTCTCATTCTCGAGTGGAAAATTTTTGTGCATGTGGGATCCTCCACATTTCCAACATTGGAGTGGTCCTCTATTCTGCTATGGATCCTTAGGCTTTTCTCCGATCACTCCAACCGGCTTACTCACAGCTTGGGATGGCTGCTTCTACTGATTCCTGAAGATAGAAGGTTTAAATACTTTCTTCCTTTTGTCAAACTTCTCATTCTTCTTATCCTTCCATGGCTTATGGTAATCAGGTTTACCTTTGCTTTGCTCATAGCAATACTTAGCCTTCCTTATTGCTTCCTCAAGAGTTCTAGGTTCATAAAACTCAATTCTATCTTTGTAAGACTGAGGTAATCCACTCAGAAAATGTTGGACCTTCACTTTTTCATCTTTGATGTATCGAACATACCTCAACAGCTCCAAAAACTTATTTGCATAATCTTCCATGGTCCGCTATCCCAATCGCAGCTCATGGAACTCCTTAATATTGTCATCATAATACCTGTCAGAGAGGTACTTCTGCTTGAAATACTTCTTGAACTGTTTCCACTTAAGTCTCATTTCACTGATCCTCTTTACTTGCTTGAAGTGTTCCTAGCATATGGATGCTCTTCCATTCAGGTTGAATATGGCAACTCTTGCCTTCATGTTTCCTGAATAATCATCCACTTGAAAGTACTTCTTTATCCCAAGAAGCCAATCTTCAGCCTCTTGTCCTGTCTTTACCTCACCATCAAATGTAGGAGGTTTAGCTTTCTTAAATTCATCCCGAGAGCGATCGCTATGGTGTCTCTTTCTTTTCTTTTTATGAGAAGAAGATCTTGAATCCCCGCTGGATTCTTCAGAATCAGATGACCCACTAGAAGTCCTTCTCCTTCTCCCGGTACTGCTCTTACTGCCTTCTGGTCTTGCTGTACCTCATCCAGAGTCTATCTTTCTTTGCAAGTCTGTCAAACTCTGCAACATAGCAGCATTCAACTGATGCTGCTCTTCCTGGGCTTTGATCAAGCTTCTCATGGTGGCTGCAACATCTGACGGTGTCTCTTGGAATCTTCTTCCATTAGACTCAATGTCATCATTTCTTTTATGGACATTTTCTCCCATGGCATCTTCTGCTTGCTCATGAGAATCTCAAGCATCATACCCATCATGGGTTCTCATAACTGATCCACCACTTACTTGTCAAACTACACCACCTGGAATACTTCCCTGGAAAGTGACTATGACTCTTCTCTTGGAGAATTATAAAATTACAAGTTTTTCCAAAAACTAGCTTTTCTTCATCAAAGAATGTCTATCTTTGCTGCTAATTTCTTATTTTCAGCCCTGAAATTCACTAGAAAAACCACTGAAAAACTGTCAAAATTCATTAAGAAATCCTACTGAAAAACTCCACATTTTCTCTTTGTAGAATCGGATCCCATTTTACTACTGAATCGGATTTTATTTCAACTATATCTCCCGTAGAATTGGCTCCTCTTCCACTATTTCTTCTGCAACGACGGCTCATGAAACGCTTTCTCTTTCTGATCGGCGTTGGCAACCTTTCTGGTCGGAAGCTGTAATGCTTTCGCTTCCGTAATGGCGGCTCCCGAAACGCTTTCTCCTTCCGATCGGCGGCTGTTTACTTGGAACAATTTTAAAATTTTCTGTGGCGTTGGAGGTCTTCCTCATCAGCTGGCTAATTAATTTGGCTTCCGCAATGGTGGCACACCAAAGACGAACTCCTTCCGATGGACGCCCTTTACTTAGAAAAAATTTTAAAGCTTCTTGCGACGTCGAAGTTTTTTCCTTCATCGAAAGGATAGTGGTTTAGACTTCGCAACTGCGGGTGCCCAAAGAACTTTTCTCTTCCGATAGCTGACGGTCTTTTACATTTAGAGAAATTTTTAACCTTCTTGCAGCATCGGTGATCGAAGGACTTTTCTATCGGGAGACTAGTCATTTAGACTTCCGCAACGACGGACGCTTGAACCACTAATTCCCTCCACCACAGTGGAAGTTGAGTCTGCTTACTCTTCCGCAACGGCGGAAGCCCACTTCACAAACTCTTCCACAACGACGGAAGTTAATTCTGTTAATTGTTCTGATGTGGGACACTTAGTCAAACTTTTGTGGCTTTCTCCAAACTGTTCCGGTGTCAGGCATGCTTTCGCTTAGTGCTTCCGTAATGGCGGAAGTGCTTCTGCCTAGCTCTTCCGCAACGGCGGAAGTCTTCCCCGCTACTGGCCCGACCGCTCCACACTTAGATCATTTCCTTTTGAATTTTACTAGTTGTCCACTGATTCGACTGGGAAGAATGAGATACAACCTCTGTCAGTTGCTCCTTCTTGGCCCATAGAGGCCCATTGTTGCCAACCTGAGCCTCTGATACCATACTGTCACATCCCCATGCCTCCAACTGGAAAAGAGGATGCGACCCCATGGCATTAACCATCCGGGATAAGAGCCCCATGAACATATGCATGCACAAAATGACTGAAACATAACGCTGAAAGGAACTACATTGAGTGAAACATGCACCAATGCAATTGTTCATCATACATAGCTATCGTTATTTATCATGCACAGCGGAATCAACATGCATTCACAAAAGCATTCACTCAACATGTTCATTACATTCAATAACAGAAAATATAGTTGCAGAAGTAAAAATGGACAAGATCACCTATCTTATGAAAACTCCACTCCGCAACCAGCTATGTCACTGTAACATTCCACCCAACCATAGGCCAGCATGCTAATTAATAAGGGAACTAGCAGACTGACACATATCCAAGGATACGTAAAACATAGCCAATCCAACACAGTTGGGTTTATCAGTCCATCAAGGAGATTGGGAAAGGCTCAATGCTAAGCTGGTGAGCTCATTGCAGAGCTAAGGACACATACACTAGAACTAGCCTGGCTTCCAAAACACCCACACACACCCAACACAAGGAGTCAGTCCCTTCTCTGCTACACAGTCCCTCAGGCCCTGCATTCCCTTCCAGTGCTATTCAGGGGTTGTGGAGAAGAAAGCCAGCCCTCTAGCTCTGTCTGTGTGGTTTCCAGCCACCAAGTTTGTCAAGAAAAACTAAGCCCCCATCCCTGCTCCCTACATAGTCCAAAGACCAACCATTGCACTCAGGAAATCGATAAGCTAATACAGCTTAAGACGAGCAAGACAATTCCTGAGTCATTCTTGGCCCTATCGTGGCCAAAATGACTCTCAAGCAAATTTACAATAGTCCCCAAAATATAAAGAATACCACGGCAAACATAGCCAACCACGTGGGGAAAATCAGCGACCCAATCTGAACAGGGAAGTCACCATGGAACTTACACAGTCCGAAAATGGAAAGACAACCAAGTTCCCGGCATGGGGAGGACCACAGCCCCGAAGCTTATCAGTGAGCGCAGCTCACAACAGGGGGAAACAACGGCTCCAATTTCAACATTAAAATGACAGGAAACAATTACATAACCATACCAGTCTGTGAGACAGCTGAAAATGTGAATGGCCCCTTCACAGCAATTTGTGGATGAAAGAGCATGGCTCTCAGCTCACTGCATCAATCCGAAATCCAGGAAAATTCCCGTGCATGAGGCACATGAATGGAAATTGGTCCTGTGTGAAGATGAACAACGTGTGGATGAACAACAATGGAGAATGCCAATCTGAAGTGCGTGAGAGCTTCAGCACTATCATGGAGAGAATGGTATCCTTCGTGGGTGATCCCCAATAGTTTTTCCTGGGCATAGTGGAGTCAACCGTGGTGGAGTGTGCATGTGGGTCAGGACTGGCAGTCCTGCCACCCCACTCCCAAAGATAATAACTGCCTCAACCACCAGCAGCCATTCTTAATGGATGTGGTTGGGTAAAAAAAGAAAGGTGACACATGGATTTTTACCCCCATTGGCCAAGGTTTTGACAATTTCCCCCACCTCCTTATCCTTGCGAAAATCATGCCCCTTTCTCATTTTAGTTGCCGCGATCGTAGTTGGTCGTGTTCATTTAATTAATTATAGATGTATATTTACATGATGACAAACATAATATATGTCGCATGCCCCGATATACCATCAGTGACAAATTTAAATCCAAAACATAGCATAACCGATCAATGGTGGGGCCTTGGCCTTTAGCTCCGAACCATGATCATTACAATATATACATCATGTACATTTAATGCAACGGGGTCAAAACCGGGACGTTATAATGGGGAATGCACAACAGCTCCAAAAACATGAGTGAGAGTGCCCAGGAGCTCCAAAAACGTGATACCCCCATCTCATTATTTGTTGCATTGACATAGTTGGTTGTGGTTTTTTAATTAAATTGCATATTTACATGATGTCCAAAATTATAATGTGTCGGCTAGCACAAAATACCATTGGCAACGATTTTAATCGCCGAAACATAAAATGCTAAATCGATGGTGGGGATTTTTCCTTTCGCTCCACACCATGATTAATTGCAATATATACATCATATATATTTTGAATGCAAATGGGGTCAAAACCGGGGTGTTACACCTCCTAAACAACCCATGGTTTTAGGAGGGCCTTGCACATGGTTTTAAAATCATGTATGGGGGAGATGTTGTAATGTTCGTTCCTAACAAAATAAAAATTAATAAAAAATATTATATGTGGGCCATAAATTATATTAAATATTAATAATAAAAATATTATATGTCACCCTTAAATAAAGAGATGTGCCTTTTGGTTTGAGTCAAATGAAGAGATTCTCGAGTGCAATACTTAAGAAGAGGTTTGCACCTCAAGAGATGTGATCACTCTCGGTGCTTCATAGAGCCTAGGATTTGGATCTATGCTCATTAGAAACCAAATGATTATTTTTAGAAAAGGGATGCATAGAATTAGGAGGGTAGTTGATTAGTTTTGTTATAAATGTCATTAGAATGACTTGAATCAAGGGATTCGAGTATGAATGAGAAGACTTTTCCATTGGCGTAAGGACATAAGTTGTACTGCAAGTTTCTTTTGGAACATCATTCCTGTGGTACTATGAGGCACTTGATTAGAAAAATTGGTATCATTTGAGTTCAGTTTTTATGAATATATATATATATATACATTCACCTTAATATTTTCTTCTCCTTATCACTTATAATTATACTTTCATATAATTCTATAAGTTATGAATGAATTACTCGAAGCACAAATTCATTTTTATATTTGATATTAATATTTTATGTGTCATGATTATTTAATTTTATTAATTAAACTTGATTGTATAATATTTGGTATATTAACTTACTAATTGATTCATCAATATTTCTACACGTATTAAATTAAGTAATTAATTATTCTTAATTTCGAATATTAAAATGTTAGAAGTTAATTGTTCTTTCACACTTTATGTTTGAGAATGATAAATATTTTTCTATTTATTGTTCTTTAATCATTAAAATTATTACTGCACTGAAAGTTACTCATGATATTAACATTGGTGATTTTCTCTCAGAGGTATATTATTCCAAATTTTTTGTTATCTATATTGTTAATAGAACATTAACATAAGTATTAACTTTGTCTTGGCCAATATAGGATCCATTAGAATATAGGATCCATTATATTAGACTAAATTTCAATTTATATGTTTAGTTTTTATGTCTGTCATTTAACAACTCTTAAATATATTTTACATTAGAGTTAGCTAACTTTTCATTTATTAAGCACTTTTTGATAAAACCTTCTGAAAAACTAAAGAGAGACTCTCCTTAAGAGAGAAGAACATAGATTAGATATAGATCATAAGTTTTGATTTAGTATTTGTTAAATACATATTTCATTTTAAATAGATTAGTATAGCCTTTAGATTAATAGTTAGTTTTAACTTAGTAGTTTTCATTAAAATTTAGTTTAACTTTTAACTTTATTAGTTAGTTTAGGACACACTTTTTTATATGTTTAAGTAGTAGGACTCTCCATAAGAGATTGAAACTTAGATGGTAGAAGGACCATAACATGGGTGAATTAGCCATACCAAACACACATGGGGCTGCATTAAGCGCCTTGTGTGGTTTAGTTCTCCGTAATTGGCCATAGACTTAAAATCCAGCCAACAATCACCAAACATGAAAACGATTTGGAGAGTTAAATAATTTATTTAGTCATAATCTATGAATCTTAGGTGTATCCGACAATGGTTATAATACTATTAATATTATTATTAAACTAATAATAATAATAGGAATAAATATAAAAATAACACTTAATAATTATTATTATTATTACTATTAATGGTGAATACTAACATCGACACTTATTTATTTAATTGATTAGTTACTCAGTATAAACATATTATTCTTATATTAAAACAAGGTACCCTTAATGAGTTACTTAATCATAGTTAACAATTAGAGAATACAATTATTTATTATTAATGTTCTCTTTATGACACTTCACATTGACGATACTTTCAATTGATGACACTTACATTGATTGTTTATTACCGTGTTTACATATAATGACTAATTCACTTATTTTACACATTAACAACTTAACCATTCATTTCCTAAGTTGATTAATGCGTCCTTAACTAAGTTATCTATGACATTTAAACAATTATTCAAGCGTGACAAGTTTTTTGTACATCGATACTATCATACATGTATAAGGTGTGCATGTGTGGTCAGCGTATGCACACATCATATATGCACAATAAATAAACAAAATCATGTCTATGCATACCTACTAACTAATAATAGTAATCCCTCATGTAGAAAGATAAAGCATATATATATATATATATATATATATATATATTTTAACACTTCCAGTTATTTAACAATTAATCCCATTTTTTATGATTTCATATTATTCTTATTCTTATTCTTATTATTATTACTACTATTATACACACACACACACACATATATATATACATATATGTACTTATTAACTTATCATGTCAAAATAAAGATGGGTACCTACTACTTCTAACTCAGTATCAAGGAGTTCCCAAACCTCAACAGTACTAACTAACACATCCTCCCATCATAACCTATGTCTACATGCTCCATCTCCTTCCTTTGCTAGTAAAGAAGTGGATGTCGGCTTCACCGACCTAACCACATAAAGAACCCGAGAGAAGTAGCGTCGACTGAATAGTGGACCTAACCTCTTCTAGCATACATCTGACCATCGTCATCACAACAATATGGGGAGCGTGTCTCTTCACGACCCTCCCACAACCTCGAGTATCATAGTAACATAACTTGGGAAATACATCCATCCCTCTCAACATATTAGGTCTATATCCTATCGAATCATTCTCTACTACTATCAAGACTATCGAAATGTGTCATTGCATCATCAGTTTGCTCAATAAGGTTCCTTGCATAACTAAGTACTAATATACACATTATATTTAGTACCCGACTATCACTTAGCCCATGTGCCTTGTGGGTTAGTATTTCACAAAATGCACATTCATAACAAGCATTTACACTCGATCATGAATTGATTCACATCATCCTCATTATTTTATTTCACATAAAAACTTTAGTTCATCACAGGTACACATGCCACATAATAATTCAACTGATCAGATCATAGAAATGATATCCATGTACCACATTACATTTCATCAATGGAAATAAATCAAACACCTAGCTATCGTCAATTTCAATAGTCAACATAGTATGCACAAAAACATAGTAACATCATAATCATAACAATATCATAAACATAGCTATAATATACAATGTGTTCCATCATGTTGTAAATATATTTTACTTATTGAGCTGAGTCCAACAGATACTAAACAAATAAAATGTAACATGTCTATTTGAAAATATGTCTATTCAAAATATGGGACATTACATTAGTTTTCGTTGTACCTTCCTTAAAGATGTGGATACATTAGTTGAGATGATGAAAAATTGACAACTATTAAGTGAGCATGATTTTGAAATCACACATTTTAAGGGAAAGTACAATAGTTTTTGTATGCTTTTGACATACATAAAGAAGCTATGAGCATATGCAAGGATGGCCAAATAATATGTATGATCAGTAAACCCAGGATCAAATGGAAAGGCTAGCAATAGTTCCTCTAAAGGAAAACCCACCCACAACAAGTGAGATGTATGAAGAGTTACATCCTTCCATGGATACTATAGCAATATTAGAAAATATAATAGATGACCTAGGTAATATCGATTATACATATCAATCTGAGTTGGATAAATCATTTAGGCTCTTAAAGACTCGATCAAGTATAAATGATCGTGCTTGGAAAGTATAAAAGAATTATAGAGGTTCAAAGAGGAGAAACAATTACAAGTACAAGAAGTGATATGGAAATTAGTGACACTTCCTACTGAGGATTCTGTAGTTACTACAAATACTCCTAAAAAAGACATATGGGGAAAACTAAAGCAAGGAACATGTGAATCAAATAAAGTAGTTAAATATTGTCAAATAAAGTAGTGACATGTCACATAAAAGTAGTTATTCTGCTTTAGAAAGGAGATACTATGAATAGAAATGGGGATTCATAGCCATACCTAAGGGCATAGTCAACATCAAGCAACTTATAAAAACTTAGCTCAAAGTAGCAAAATAGGAGGTTCATTCATTTTTTACCACTTTTCAAATATGAGAGTAGTTTCTTGGATCTGTCACAATAGTCGACTCTTTATCTTTCTCCTTTCCTCATTCTTCATAGTCTCATACCACTCAAAGTTAGTTGTTGATTTGAAATATAACATAATAGGGGAAGAGATGAATTTATCCCCTTTGTTGTATTTTTATATAAAAGAGAAATTGAGCACTATATTTTCTCAGGGTACCCAAGCCGAAGGAAATCCTGCCACTAGGTATTTTCCTTTGTAAAGTGTCTCTATTGCAATGAATGATATGTGTTCTTTAAAAATATTCAACATCAAGGAAAGAANTCCCCAAGCCGAAGGAAATCCTGCCACTAGGTATTTTCCTTTGTAAAGTGTCTCTATTGCAATGAATGATATGTGTTCTTTAAAAATATTCAACATCAAGGAAAGAATTCCATGAAGTTTTTTGAATTAAAATATTTGTATTGAATAATGTATAGGATTGTTGTTGTTTAAGAAACCAAGGACCGAGCAAAGCATGCCATTGGTTATTGAATTAACATTGTTTTGTGTATATTTTAAAGTCCTTCGAAGTAGTATGTCAAGTATTCATTTAATGGTGTAGAGTTACATAGATTTGAAATTCATCTGCCGATGTAATTTTCAGTAGTAGTTAAGATGCATAGAAATGGGAAGTAAAAAACACACTTTATCAGTTGAGTGCATGTTATGTTGTTGTTTATCCTTTTTCTGAGAGTTGGTTATGATTAAGGATCCTCTGAGTTGCACTTATTTTCAATTCTAAAATTTTTGGGATATTTGGGCCACCCTCTCAAACATAACACTCATTTTCTATTTTGTTTCCATGGATGGATTTTTCCTCCAAGCACCTCAAATTTTAGCTCTAAATCTAGTCAAATTTTCCCTACACATCTAACAGGTACCTAGAGTGATGGGATAGGGTCCATACCTCCCTTTATTTGAGGGTACTCTCCCTTGGTTATAGGACTGGATTATTAACCTAATGAGGCACATATATGGTGCTATCTACATGACCCTCCCTGACATTTGTATTTTGACTAAAGCCCAACACAACACTGCCAATTTTGAGGTCATCAAGGCAATGGATGATGGTAAAACTTTTCCAATGTTACTTGGACTCAAGTGGGATTTCGATAACCACTATATTATTAATATGAAAAAGAAACAAATTATATTTGAAGTAGAATATTTGAGAGTTACTGTTCCATTGGATCCCACCGAAGGAACATGATGTGTGGAATCGGTAAGAATTTGATACCTAAATAACCTTTACAATCTAACAACACGAATGGATAACTATGTTAATCCTACAACTAAACGTGTACGCAGTTAGTGAAGTGTAAACTCGTGCGACTCAGATTTAGAAGAAGCTATGGAAGACTGGAATGAGAGGACACATGAAGAATCTACAAGGATTTGTTCTCATATTACCCACACATTGTAGTGGATTGGAGATAAGGTATGTGATAGCCCAATGTATCACTCAATAAAATATATAAACTTTTTTATAAAATAATTTCAATTATAGAGAATAGAACAACAGAGAATGGTAATGTTAGATGTCACACTGTAAGAGAATCCTACAAGATGGTTGATAGAATATATGATTGGAAGAAAAATGATGCTATAGGTCATATTTGGAACTAAATATACTTCACATAAGTACATTGGGTTAAGTTGTCCTTCACATCATCTTACACAGTTCACCACAACATGGATTTCAATACCTAAGCATGAATAAATGCACTTGTTTGTACACACTATGGATATGATCTTGAAAAACTAGTATATAGAAATGGAGGTATGCAAAAGAACATTAGACTCGGAAGATTTGACTCACAACTTCAAGATAACTTTCAATTTTGAAGATGAGGCCCTCTTAGTGGACACAATTTTGTAGATCACCAAAAACAAGATCCTTACTTCAGAAGATGTTACAGGACTAGTACCCCTATGCAATGCACCCATGCGATTTATGATTGTTGAAGCGGTTTTATAATGTTATAAAATTGTTGGAAAAGAGTAGGAGGATGAATATATGAGAAATTTTCACATGTTGAAAACCAAAGGATAGAATGCACTAAAGGGGCTTGATTTTGGATCTTTGAATGAAAAGGATTTAGGGGAAATGAGAATCCGTTTGAAGCCAGATGCCAAGACAGTAAAGTAGAGAATGTAGCGATTGAACCCACCATATATTCAAACATTAAATATAGAAATATATAGGATGTTGGGATATGGGATTGTTGAATTTGTTGAAGAGTCAGAATGGATCAATCTGATGGTGTTTCTATTGGTTGTGGAGCCTGATATTCTTGATTCAGATATGTTATTATTTCAGCAGTGCTTGGGGCCCTCACACGAAGTTGGTTCAACTTCTTAGTGCCACTTCAGAAATTGGAAACGCACTTCTGAAGTGTAAATTGAGAACGCATATGCATTATTAATGGTATGTTCGAAATAACCTGAACCCAAACACAAGGCTAAGGTTAGTAACGAAGTATCACATATGCGTTCTGTAAAAGTTAAATATCGCATATGCGATATAACACATATGCAATATAGTGCTCACTAAATAAGCAACTTGACTAATCAATGCTGATCAAATATTAAAATATTAAATATCAAGTGCATATCAAACTTGGACTGAAATCTGTTAAACTTCTATAACCTTACAATGGATCCCATACCAATGGCTAAGATCTCCAAACCTATCCTTGGACCATGGTAGTGTCTATGATGATGATGATCATGAACAGTATGACTATGATGATGATGATGATGATGATGATAAGGATGATGATGATGATGATGATGATCACGATGATCACGATGACAATGACGATGATGATGAACAATGATGGTGATGATGATGATGATGACGATGATGATGATGATGAACAATGATGGTGATGATGAGGAGGAGGAGGATGACTATGATGATGAGGATGAGGGTGAGGGTGATGATCATGATAAGGATGAGGTTGATGATGATGATGAGGAGGAGGATGAGGATGACGATGATGGTGATGATGATGACGATGATGATTGTGATGACAATGATGATGATGACAACGATGCTAAGGAACAATGATGGTTGATGATTATGATGATGAATAGGATGATGATGATCATGATGATGAATAGGATGATGATGATCATGATGATGAGTACTATGATGGTGATGATGATGATGATGATGACAATGATGATGATGATGGTGAACAATGATGGTGGTGATGATGATGAACAATGATGGTGATGATGAGGAGGAGGAGGAGGATGACTATGATGATGATGATGATGAGGGTGATGACGATGATGATGATGATGATGATGATGACCATGATGATGATGATGAGGATGAGGGTGATCATGATGATGATGAGGATGAGGATGAGTACGATGAGGATGATGATGGTGATGGTGATGATGATGATGATGATGAGGATGGTGATGATGATGATGACGACGATGATGAGGAGGATGATGGTGATGATGATGATGATGATGATGATGATGATCAACAATTATGGTGATGAGGAGGAGGAGGAGGAGGAGGAGGAGGAGGAGGAGGAGGAGGATGAGGATGAGGATGAGGATGGTTATGATGATGAGCATGATGATGATGAGGATGAGGATGATGAGGATAATGATGACGACGACGATGACGATGATGATGAACAATGATGGTGATGATGAGGATGAGGAGGATGATAGCTATGATGATGATGAGGATGAGGGTGATGATGATGATGATGATGACCATAATGATGATGACGAGGATGAGGGAGATGATGATGATGATGAGGATGAGGATGAGGGTACTGAGGATGATGATGGTGATGATGATGAGGAGGATGGTGATGATGATGATGATGATGATGATGATGATGATGATGAGTATGATGATCATGATCGTGATCGTGATCATGATCATGATGACGATGATGACGATGAATATGAACAATGATGGTGATGATGAGGAAGAGGATGATGACCATGATGATGATGATTAGGATGAGGGTGATGATGATGATGACGATGACGATGACGATGAACAATGATGGTGATGAGGAGGAGGAGGAGGAGGATGACCATGATGATGAGGATGAGGGTAATGATGATGATGATGATGATGATGATGAACAATGATGGTGATGATGATGATGAGGAGGAGGATGACTATGATAATGATGATGATGAGGATGAGGGTGATGATGATGATGATGATGATGACCATGATGATGATGATGAGGATGAGGGTGGTGATGATGATGAGGATAATGATGATGATGATGATGATGATGATGATGATGATGATGATGATGATGATGATGACCAAGATGATGATGATGATGAGGATGAGGGTGATGATGATGATGATGATGATGATGATGATGAGCATGAGGATGATGAGGACTATGATGCTGATGATGATGATGATGCTGATGAGGATGGTGATGATGATGATGATGATGACAATGAGGATGATGATGGTGATGATGACGATGATGACGATGATGATGAACAATGATGGTGATGATGAGGAGGAGGAGGAGGATGACCATGATGATGATGATGAGGATGAGAGTGATGAGGAGGAGGACGACGACGACGATGACGATGATGATGATGATGACAACGATGATGAACAATGATGGCGATGATGATCAAGAGGTGGATGATGACTATGATGATGATGGTGAGAATGAGGGTGATGATGATGATGATGACCAAGATGATGATTATGAGGATGAGGGTGGTGATGATGATGAGGATGATGAGGATGATGATGATGAGGAGGATGATGATGATGACGATGATGAATAATGATGCTGATGATGATGAGGAGGAGGATGATGACTATGATGATGACGATGAGGATGATGGTGATCATGATGATGATGATGACCATGATGATGATGATGACCATGATGATGATGAGGATGATGATGGTGATGAGGATGAGGATGAGGATGAGGATGAGGATGATGAAGATGAGGATGAGGATGATGATGATGATGCCGAAGATGATGAGGAGCAATGATGATGATGATGATAGGTTTAGTTGAAACTTTGCTTTGATTTTATTTTCAAGCATTTGCAATGGAATGGTAATGATGAACAATGATGATGAGGACGAGGAGGAGGATGACAATGATTATGATGAGGATGATGACTATGACGATGATGATGATCATGATCATGATGATCATGATGACAATGATGATGAACAATGATGGTGATGATGATGATGATGATTATGATGACGACGATGATGACGACGACGACGATGATGATGGTGATGATGATGATGATGATGATGATGATCACAATGATCACGATGACTATGGCTATGATGATGATGACGATGATAGTAATGATATTTTTCCCGCTTACTATAAATACTGATTAGTAAATCTTGAAAACCGTCGAAATATTTATTACACATATAAACACTCATTACACTGATGGCCACACACTTGTTTGAACATTCCTGGTACCAGATGATTTGTTCTATTCTATGGACCGTACATTTGCAAACATCGATGAACAACTATCCACCCCTCATATGTCTCTCGCCCCCTACCCATCCCTTCCTCCTATGATTCCCTCTACACCTTCCTCTCCCTCCTTTAACTCCCCCCCCCCCTTAACCAATGTAATCTTGGGCCATGAGCCACCCCATAGACCATCTGGATGTAATATTGGGAGTTTAAATGGTATTATAATGGGATAAGGATTCCATTACTCTTTTTTACTCTGATACCAAATTAGTTAAGCAAAAACGCATATGCAATATAATGCACATGCATTATAATGCACATGCCTTATAACACACATGCGTTATAACGCATATGCGTTATAGCTTCTGCATATCACATGTGCGATATATCGCATATGCGATATTAATAAGCTATAACGCATATATTTTATAATGCATAAGCGTTTTTTTAAATTAAAAAAATCGGCGTGAATAAGGTTTGGCATTATGTTCAGAAATAGCTTCAGACTACCAAACCTATTGGCTTTGAAAAATAAACTAGGGCTATTGCTTGTCTTTTAGAACTCTATCAATATGCTCAATTTCGATGGCGTGTTTTGCTATGACAGACACAATATTTTTTTATGAAAATTTAGAATATTTTAGAGTATGATCTTACGATTCTGAATATGTAATTTTTTCCTTCAAAACAATGTTTTATTTATTTATTATTATTTTTCTAAATGACACACTTCAGTTTTCGAAAATAGATACATCAATTATTTTTCATATAACTTTTGATTTCCATCACCATTTCCCAAGAAAACTATATGGTGCACTAGACGAGAACAAGCTCTACGATCTTATATATAGAAATCAAGGATTTCATTAATTTTGTCCCCTAAAATGTTGCACCCACACATAACATTTTCATTTCAAGCTTTTGTGACTTCAATAATTAATAATAATAAAAATAATTCATGAAAAATTCTGAATAAATAGTGTTGCACTAGGCCCATATGTCCTTTATATGTCTACAATATTTTATCCCAAATTGACATCATTTACCTCATATATTGTTGCACCCGCACAAACATATATGTTAAGATGTGCTGAAAATTTGAAAACCCAATTTCACGGAAACTAATTTTGTAATGATTTACACACATTTTGTCTAAATAAATGCTATATATTATGAAAGAGTGAGGAGGAAGTGTAGCAAGTGTGTTGCGGGTTGTATCCCTTTATTTTGTTGTACGGTATAATAATAAAGGACTAGAAATTTCTATGTGGATGTAGCTCATGTTCTGTGAACCATGTTATATTCATCTCTCTCTTGTAATGTGTTTATTGTTTATTTTTATTGCTCTGTGATCCTATATTCTAAGAGTTCCAAGACAAGAAAACATTTTGAATCAAGGTTTGTGTAGATCTATAGAAATTAAATGATGCTTACTTACATTACATGTTTCCTACCTCATTTATAGATGAATTTTGGGGAATGTAGGAGGACATGAAGTTTACTCATTTGCTGATGAATTGTGTGGGTATCACCAAATAAGTATTACACAAGAATATAGGAATAAGACAACATTTGCAATGGAATTGGGATGATATCAGTATACACTCATGCATTTTAGATTGAAGAATTATTGTAACAAATTTTAAGGAATTTATTCATAAATTCCTAGAAGTACATTTCAATGATTGGACAATGTTCAGTTTGTAAAAGGACCATATTGAAACTCTACAATTAATGTTGGGAAGATGTAGACAGTTCTAGATTTCATTAAACTTGAACAAGTGTATTTTCTATGCACCATTTGTTATCAGTTCGGTCAAGTATTATGTAAAAAGGACTTTTGGTAGATCCTGTAAAAATTGTTGTTATTGTTGATATATCGTCACCTACACCAATGCGACATTTGCAATAAAATTTCGGTCATACGGGATACTATAGGAAGTTTATTAGGGGATAGACACACATGATTTCCCCACAGGAAAAATTGTTGAAACAGGAGGTAAAGCTCCAATGGAATGAGAAATGCTAGCAAAGTTTGGATACCTTGAAGCAGAAAGTGGTTATTATGCCAATTTTAGTATCTCAAGTTGGAAGAAGGAATTCCTTGTCCACATAGCTTCCTGATCTATAGCATTAGGAATAGTTCTGTGTCATCTTGGGGAAGGCAATTTGGATCATCCCATTTATTTTTCCAATAGGAAATTATCGACCACTAAACATAATTACACTACTATATCAGGTGAAGGATAATAAATGGTGTATGCACTATAGAAGTTTAGGCATTATATACTATGATTACACTTTAAGATGTACAGAGGTCATTATGCACTATGATATTTGGTGAATAAGATAATGTTACGGGGAATATATTTGAATATATTTAGATGGATATTATTATTTCAAGAGTACGACTTTGAAGTAATTATGAAACCATGAAAAATAAATTGATGACCTAACAATTTGGCGTGCATATTAATGGGTGAAGTTGTAGGAAATTTGGGTGACAACCTACCATATTTGCACTTGTTCACAATGCAAATGGTCAATTATTACTTTGCATATATTTCCCAATTCTTAATCATAGGGTTAGCCCCACCCAACTGTATAGTTGCGCATAAGAAAAAACTAATAGTATATTCAACACATTATCATCTTATAAAAAGGAATTTATATAAGTTATGCTCATAAGGTATTTTGAGGTGATGTCTATTAGAGCATGACATATATGTGTTACTATGAGAAGCACAGGAACCAATAGTGGGAGGCCACTATGCAGGAAAAGTGATGTTTTAACATATTTTTCACATAGGTATTTTGTGTCCCACCCTTCATGTTGATGCAAAGGAGTTTTTATAGATGTATAATGTATGTCAGTGAGTGGAGAAACCATCCATAAAAGATAAGATTTGTTTAATACAACAAGTTTCATTGTAGGATTTTGAAAAATGGGAAGTTGATTTCACTGGATCGATCAACCCAACTACAAAAAGTTCAAGAGCAAGATATATTATCACTACATGTTGGGGCGCGCGCCTTAACGGTCATTAATTTTGGTAACTCCGCGGTTTTTGTGGAAGCTTGTAAGTGGAGTTGCGACTCAAAATAGTCTTAGGGGTGTCGGGGTTGAGTCAAAGCCCTCTTTTTGTAATTGTCCATAATTTTTGGGTGTAAGCCCATGATTTTGTAATAGTGCACTTGTATAAATATGCACTCATGTAAAGATGTCAAGGGTATCTAATGACATGAGGATCATGTGATGCAAAGATAAGATCTATTTTTGGGTTTTAAGGTCAAGTCCCAGCTGTGTGCATGGACGACCTTTGTAGCTGTGTGCGTAGAGGGTTTTTGTAATAAGGAACTGGAGCTATGTGCGTAGAACGTTTTTGTAAGGAAAGGAACTACAGCTAAGTGTGCAGCCTAGAGTTGTAAGAAAGGAACTGCAGCTAAGTGCGCAACTAGACTTGAAGGAAAGGATCTGCAGCTGAGTGCACAGATAAGAACTGTTCTTTTGTAAAGAGTTGAATAAAAGCGCAGTTCTATGGACGTAGCCCCTACCCTGGGGGTGAACCACGTTATATCTTGTGTTGTGGTTGCACTTTTGTGTTGCTTCTGTTATGTTTTCTTTTCATGCATTGATAAGTAGATAATTGAGAAAGTAAGATAACTGCTAAATATTGACTTCGCTGTGAATTCCCAGTTAAGGGTTAAGCAAGAAATTGTTTGTTTATCTAACTGCAAAGCTACATAAGTGAATGTTGAAGCTCTATTTTGTATGAATAATTGTTGTTAAGGCTAAAGGTACAGTAATATCCCTTTTCTGCTTGCAGAAACCTAATTCTACGGCACCCCATAGCTGTTTCGGGTGAGACTGCAACCTGTTCGTAGGTTGTTTCCGAAAGGGCCAACACTATGGGTCTTTTTGTTGGTGTGAAGTTAAAGTATAAACCTAGGGTCTGCCTGATCAATGTTATCAAAACCCAACTGGTTTGGAAAAAAAACCCCGGTTTGACCGGTTTACAAGCTTCACCAAGTCAAATCATGCACTCAAACCGTTTTTGGCCGGTTCCATAGGAAATTGACCGGTTTCGAGGATGAACCGCCCGGTTCCGTACAAAACCGCCCGGTTTTCTCCAAACCGTCCGGTTCAGAACAAAACCGGCCGGTTCTGTACAAAAATGCCAAGGACCCCCAAAAATAGCTAATTTCAAATTCTTTCAATAAAATAAAAAATAGGGTCCACGTGTGAGCTGTTTAATGGACCCACGACCCTTCTAATGTTATAAAAGGAGGCTCCCACCCTCCCTATCAATCACATTTAATTGTGAATGGACTTGGGCCCTCTTCCACAGCAAGAGGATGTGAACATTGATGTTGCAATTAGAAAAGTGCCTTCAGGCCTATAGGGGAGTCAAGCCATGCTCTTGTTGAGGATGTAGATGATGACTCTAAGTCTGAGCATGAGGACTCAGATAATTATGATATATGATTAGAATCATTAGATTGTAGATTCTAGAGTCTATACTGTAGTCATATGCTTATATTTTGACTTTAGAGGCCATTTATAACCTCTTTGTTGAGGTCATATGCTTTTCTTTAGTTATGTATTTGCAATCGATGTTTTTTTGGTTTTATATGCTCTTACTTGCTATATACTTGAGAAACTTGACATATTTGTTTATAATGGTTTGAATTCACATGGATGCACATGGATATATATGTATTTTTTGAAAATATGAATGTTTTATGTATGTTTGCTCAACCGGTTTTTTGATCCGGTTTGTTTCCCGATTTTTGTCCGGTTCCGATTCCCAGGGTCGACCGGTTCGACCACCGGTTCGGTTCTGATAACATTGTGCCTGATTAGCCCAACAAATTGGTTCTGTTGCCGGTTGAACTTAGTATGTGCTCAAGAGGGGTTTACGTCGTACCTAGAGGGCTATGTTTTGGAGACCCTTAATGAAAGAAATCAGTGATTGGATTGAAGGGACCTATTTGAAATTTGCTGAACAAGAAAATAAGGATCCTCGTCGTAGCTCAAATGACTTCTTGCAAAGGTATGTTTTTTCTGATTTTTATGAAATTTTCTTTGGTAGTATCCACATAGAATTGCACCAGTAGTTATCCAGGTTGACAGAAAGAAAGACGAACTTCCAAGAAGCTCAGTTTCCTGCTTGGACCCCCACAAGAATTAACATATTGAAAAGGGTAAACAATGAGATATCATGAGTTGTTGATTTCTGGACAATGCGAACCCTTGAAGCATTTGTGACAGAGTTTTCCATCGACACAAGTACCTCTTTTAGCGAAGCCGAAAGACGGTTTTTCAAAGGACCAAGGGGTAGGCACTTGAATTCATTTAGTTTGAGAATTAAAATACTCTTGGCTAACAAAGGCATATTGCTTATAGAATCAGATTACTACAACTAGTGTTACTAACCTATGTTTGGAAGTGAAAGTGACTTCGATGAGCAAAGTGGTTTGCTGCGAAGTGGTAAAAGATACAAGAGAAATCTAGAGTCCTATACCGAGTATACCCTAGTAAGACCAAAAAACTCTAAATCCAAAGAAACCCCTTCTATTAGAAACCCTCCTATAACTCCGCAGCGCAGATCTGTTACCCCCGAGAACCCATCGCAGTCTGAAAGTAACCCTAGCCCAAGTATTCCTGTCGTAGGTCAGTCTACCTCAGCAAGTTACCCTCCCCCTCCCTCCCCCCCTAGATCTCAAATGGCCCATATGAATGATGACATCAAACTACCCATCTTTAAAGGAACTAGATCAGAGGATCCAGAACAGTTTTAGTTTTTATGTGAAGCTATGTGGAGTGCTAAGAACATTATGGATCAAGATATAAGAAGAGCACAGCTGGTCACTTCTTTCAGAGACCGGGCTTTGACCTGGTTCATGAAGTTCTCCAGTACTCAGACCCATGTTTTGGCTAGTATTAAAACAGCCATGATAAAAGAGTTCAAGAAGCCTAAATCAGAATCACAGTGTATAACTGAGCTAAAAGAGATTTAGCAGAGGCATGGTGAATCAGTTTGGGACTTTGATCAGAGGTTTAAAGTTCTTCTAGATCAAGTTAGCTTCACTATTGGACTGGAACAACATAAGGAATGGTTCATTGCAGTATTGTTACCGCATATTAGAACTCCACTCATGCAACAAAAGGTTTTTGATCAACAAGAGGCTTTGGAGATTGCTATGAAGCTTGAAACAGCTCCTGTCGAAGATAATTCTGGCATCACCCAAATACAAGCGCAGTTGGCAGAAATGGATTTGGAGCTTCGCTACATGAAGAAGGGGAAATCTATTCGCAAAAAGGTTTGGTGTACACGATGTAGGAGAGAATGCCATGACAGAGAACAATGTCCTGCATTAAGGAACTATCTGAATACTGGTGCACCAAACCTGCTTAATCCTAATGTTCTATATTGTGAGATCTGTAGGACATCTGGCTAGCACCGACCTGAAGATTGTTATCTATTGCAGAGATATGTTCAAGTCCCTAAGGATCCCTATTGCAGGTTCTGTAAGTCAGTTGGACATAATGAAGATGAATGTCGTAGCTTTGACCTCATGAGAGAGTGAACATATGATGCTTATAGGGTACAGAATGATGCACAAGGAAATGATGGATATGGTTACTATGGTAATACATCAGATCAAGGTACATTTGGAGGTCATGGTCGTGGTGGTATGTCTGGAAGAGGTTGAGGCCAGGTTGTGTGCTATAACTGTAATCAGGCAGGACATCTAGCTAGATACTGTCACAACCCAACTACGACATGTCGATATTGCAAAGCAGTAGATCATGTCATTGAGCAATACCCACAGCTGATAGCCAAGATACAAGAAAGAAATAGTGCTCCTACTCAGAATATTTAGATGATTTCCATAGAGCAAAGACCTGCCCCAGCCATTAACGTTGTTACAAGGAGTGGAGCTATGACACAAGTACAGAATAAGGAAAAACAACCTGATGAGGCTTGGATTCGTAAGACCCCAGATAAATTTCTAACCTTCGATGTGGGAACAGAAAAAGAAACATTTCTGGAATCCAAAAAATATTTTGCTGACCCTAGCACACCGGTAGCACCTGCGCAGCAGCATCAACAACAGTTACAATCTCAAGAAGCTTCGACGGATAAAGTAAGTACACTGTCGACATTTTTGCAGAGTTGTATGGAGCTCTTAAGAAATCAGAATGCTTTAAATGAGTTATAGAAAGTTATTTCTTCTTGCAAACCTTAGTGAAGCTCTGGTAAAGAAAAAATTGTCAATAGGGTTAGAATAACTGGAAGAGAAATGATATTGCATGCTCAGATAGGAGAGTATGACATGAATAATATCATTTTAGACCTGGGATCAAAAGTAAATGTCTTAACTAAGCAGACATGGGAACAAATGGGACAACCTTCCCTTGAATGGTCCCCTATATAGTTGAGATTACCCAATCAGCAGAAGATTGTGCCCCTAGGAAGATTCCCTAGTGTCCTAGTAGACATTGATGGAGTCAGTACCTTAGCAGATTTTGAAGTCATTGAGATAATTGATGATAGCAACCCCTATCCATCCTTGCTAGGAATTGAATGGGCAATAGAGAATTCTGCAGTAATCAACCTTAAGAACAGGCAGATGACTTTTGAAGAAAAAGGTTTGAGAGTCATAGTACCCTTAGACCCTTCTCAAGGAGAAAGGTACACAGAGCCAGTCAGAGATGAAGATCAAGATGTTTTGGATCATATCTACAACATCACAGCTAAAGAATAAGATTATGTTAACCCTACGATTTAAGGTATAATGGATTGGAAGTGTGACAATTATTGCATGACTGATTCAGATGAAGGCTTAGAGAATTGGTAGAATAGACTTTATGAACTACATGGACATTGATGTGCAAGAATTACCAAGTCTCTCAGATGGCTTGGCTCACAGACAAGAGCCTTACCTATTTTTGATGGCTCGATAGACCCCGAAGATTTTATTTTGCAATTTTCAGAGCAGGTACCAGATTCACAGAAAATGGAGACTCTAGATTCAGTATTTAGAGCCACACCTACTAGATGGTGGAATGGTCATAAAAGGTACATTCATAGTTGGGAATCCTTTCAAAAGTCCCTTCGCCTGAGATTCATGGATCAACCTCAGGAGTTGCGAAGCAGGTTTAATGGTAATACTAGCCCTCAGGAACATCTGGAGCAATGCTACGAAGCATGGAAGCATGTACCTCATGAAGAATGGGTACATAGGTTTATACACACTCTGGAACCGGTAGCAAAGAACTGGTATGCAGAGATGGAGCTTCACCATGGTACTATAAGTTGGGATAGTCTCATTGATAGTTTTGTGCTAACATTTTCTATTAATGAGGTTTGTCCTGCTTTAGACGCAGTGATTAGGGTGATCCATACTAAGGTGTTTGATGATAAAGAAATAGTAGAGTACCAACCTGATTGAAAGGAAAAAGATGCTAATGTAGTCAAATGTTATGACCTCACAATTGATGAGGATGATGACCCATGCAACATTAACATTCCTGAGTCAGAAGGACACTGCGAAGTACATGGACCAGCAGTCGAAGCACCTCAAGTGACTCAACCCTTGAAAACAAGGCAAGTAAACATTGGCTCAGAAGAAAATCCTAAGTACGCTACCATTGGAGATTATTGGGATGAAGAAATGGTGAGTGAAGTGACCCAACTTCTCCATGAATATCAGGATTTATTTTCGACGAAGTTCTCAAAAATGAAAGGAATCATTGAAGCTGGGGAAGACATTCTGTCATGGGTCGAAGCTCGAAGCTCTATCAAAGTTGGTATCAGGAAGTGTCGAATGTCCTTATTGTGGCACAGCCAGAGCTACTAGTTGTGCCGAAGAAGGAAAGATGTGTCAGAGCTTAAAATCCGACCGTTGCAAGAAATCAAATGTGGCGGCGTCGGTACGTTAACTGTATTAACTGCGTGTAATAATGAAATCCTGGGAAATCTAGCGCCATATGGGAAAGATCTCTGTCATAATTGGTTTCTTCAATGCACAGTTATGACAGATTTCATTGATGGATTCTATAAAAAGACACCTAGGCTTGCGAAGTTCGCATTATGCATTGTCTTGAGTTTTACAATTGAGTCCATGTCAGCTGATCGCAAACTTTAGGAACTGTTGAGAGAATTTGAATAGATGGGTCTACACAACCTTATGAGCAATCCACTTGCCTCTGCACCCCATGAAGAAACTCCCCCAGCACCGCCTCAACCAATGCAGACACGATCTACGAGGAAAAAGTTTAAGCCTGAAGTTCGTTCTAAGCGGAACAAAGATAGACACAAGCAATCAGGGAAAACACCAGAGGATCCTGAGATGAATTCATCTGGTTCAGCAGAGATCCCACCTGAAGGGGATGAGAAATTTGCCTCGCAGCGTCCACCATATCTTCCACCTATTCGACCAGGAGTTCAGCTACCTCAACGGACAAAGAAGTTCACATTACGCACCCCTTCACTGCCACTGGGTGTGCAGCTGGTCGAAACCATGATGGGGAAAATAGACCTGCTTAAGTATGCAGACCATGATACAAATGATCGTGGGAAGTTTCCACAGTTCACACCAAGAACATACTTGCACTTCGTCAAATATCCGGAGACTGGAGCGACATTACTAGAAGTGAAATAGTGGGCTGCTGGCATGGAGAAAGCTAGTTTGTTGAAGATGTTCAATGTTCCCCACTTTGGTCGCAGCACACAGGTGACCGTGGTAGTCAAGCAGCTATTGGCATTGGTGCATGATGGGCACCTATGGATAGGAGACAAAATAATTCCTATTAATGGTGAGCTCATTCATAGGATCACAAGCTTACTAAAAGAAGGGCCTGATCTGAGGATCAAATTTCCTTCAAAACACGAAGATACGAAGCTAGAACAAAGCATGAAGGACCGCTTCGACCTGATGAAATGGAAGCGAGGGTATCAAAGCTCGACAATTCAGCACCAAAAAATTTTCTTTGCAGCTGAGCTCTTAGCCTGCAAACTGATGAGAAAGTGCAGACCACATGAAGTGTCTGCCCCTATTGTCAGTATCGCTGCAAACTGTGCCGAAGGCTACATTTACAAATGGGTAGAGTACATTTCCAAAGAATTCCTAGAAGATGTCTGTGATGCATAGGAGAAAGGTAGACTCTTTCACTATTCATGGCTGGTAGTGTTTATTGCACTGGTAGGATGGAAAGAGCCTACTGAGGCGCAGTTTGTTGATGTGCCACCGAACATGCCTAGCGCAACAAGGTATGCATCTCTTTGGGTGTCGCAGGATAAAAACCTAAAGCAAACGATGAACTATGTGTTCTCCTTTTACTCAATGAGTCTCTCATATGAGATTCTGAAGACACCACGGCTCAGTAATGAGCTATTCTCTTAGTATGATGGAGTGGCCAACTTCAAGGCTGACATGCACAATGTCTTCATCCAGGCCCGCGCAGATAAGAAACATGCATGCTGGAAGTTTCCATACGTGGTGACCGAGGAAGACATCTTCGCAGTAGTTCAGCAATGGCCAGCTGAATGGATGAAAGACGCAGGGACAAAGCCCAACATTCCAGTCCCTCCAGTCACCAATGTGGACGCAGGCCCTAGTCAGACGCAACAACAAGACCCACCAGAGGATAGTACAGAACAAAGTGAGTCGCAGAAGAGTGAAGGTGACCAGGGTGGAGATATCGGAGCTAATGAAGAAGAAGAAGAATCGATCAAAACCATCTTAGACCCTAACCGGCCAGATAAGCGCAAGTCTCTGGAGGCAAAAGAAGTCACCAAGCCTCAGTCCAGAAAGAAAATGAAGGCGTCCAAGGACAAAAATATTGTCGAAGAACCCGCTATGATGATGGAAGAGCTTGATCAGGCCCTGACAAAATCCACAAAAGTATTAACCAACAAATGGTCAGAGTTTGCAGCTACGCACCTCAATGTGCTCACCGGTGTATCACAGCGAATCTCTGAGCTGAAGGAGTTAGCAGAAAAGTCAACGACTGGTGCTGCAGCAAGCAGTTTTCCACCAAGCGCACAACTAGACACAAGGCAATGGTTAGCCAGAGATAACAGAGGACAAGTATCAAGTGCGACCCTCATAATAACTAACGCAGCGTCTCACTCAGAAATGAGCATGACAGTTGGGATAGATTACACCAAGTTGTCTATGTCAGAGTTGCACCTGTTTCAACTGGCCATCATGAGGGAGATCCAAGAAAGAGATAGCTTCTTGCACAAGCAGTTGGAAAATACCATAAATCAAAGGGAAAGCCTCACAGCACAGTTGGAGGAAGTGGAGCAGAGGAAGAGGGATGCAGAACGTAAGCAGGATACACTGGTGCGAGTATTGGATGAGGCATTTCGGAGCCTTCCTGACTTCGACACATAGGCTGAGGAAGAACCCGAGCAAAGAATTGCTAAGCTGAAAGACTATGCACAACAGTCGTGCAGCGAGATTGAAAAGCTAAAAGAAGAACATGAGGCTCATATTGCGGAGCTTCAACTTCACATCATTCCAGAGAGTTCGCCAGAGATCAGGGAGCAACGTCGTAGAGATATTTAGGCCTCAGCCACGAAGATCTCAAATCTTGTGAGCAGCGCAGCAAAACTGCTAGATGAAACCATCGATGCTTGGGCAAACCTGCAGGAAAATCCAGAAGTAGAAAATCTGCAAGAAACCATCAAGCAGCGACAGACAGAGCTGGATGCAGTGAAAGCGGAAATTAAGACTCTGCCTCCTATGCAAAAGATTCCCAAGGTAAAGCAAAGCAATGAACTCTAGCAGGAAATTGAGTCATGCAAAACAAGAGCAACACCATTGGAAAATTCTATGCATCCCCTTATCAATGAGGCCTTGGAGTTGAGTACTGCCGAGAACAGCCGGCTTAAAGTTCTGAAGGAGTATGATGCATTTGCACAGGAAAAGGCCAGCGAAGCATCAGCAACAGCATTGCAGGAGTTGTTGGAGAAGGAGGAAGCAGCTGAGAATATCATGCGTGGCCTTAACAAGCAGTTCACTATCTTTGCCAACAAGATTCTCCCACCAGAAAAGCAGCAGAGTGTCCCGATATGGGACACTGGTGAGTCTTAGGGGCCTGTTGGGGCGCACGCCTTAATGGTCATTAATTTTGGTAACTCCGTGGTTTTTGTGGAAGCTTGTAAGCAGAGTTGCAACTAAAAATAGTCTTAGGGGTGTCAAGGTTGAGTCAAAGCCCTCTTTTTGTAATTGTCCATAATTTTCGGGTATAAGCCCATGATTTTGTAATAGTGCACTTGTATAAATATGCACTCATGTAAATATGTCAAGGGTATCTAATGACATGAGGATCATGTGATGTGAAGCTAAGATCTATTTTTGGGTTTTAAGGTCAAGTTGCAGCTATGTGCGTGGATGACCTCTACAGCTATGTGCATAGAGGGTTTTTGTAATAAGGAACTGCAACTGTGTGCGCAGAAGGTTTTTGTAAGGAAAGGAACTGTAGCTAAGTGCACACCCTAGAGTTGTAAGAAAGGAACTGCAGCTAAGTGCATAGCTATACTTGAAGGAAATTATATGCAGCTAAGTGTGCAGATCAGAACTATTGTTTTGTAAAGAGTTGAATAAAAGCGCAGTTCTGTGGACATAGCCCCTACCCTAGGGGTGAACCACGTTATATCTTGTGTTGTGGTTGCACTTTTGTGTTGCTTCTGTTATGTTTTCTTTTCATGCATTGATAAGTAGATAATTGAGAAAGTAAGATAACTGCTAAATATTGACTTCGCTGTGAATTCCTAGTTAAGGGTTAAGCAAGAAATTGTTTGTTTATCTAACTGAGAAGCTACATAAGTGAATGTCGAAGCTCTATTTTGTATGAATAATTGTTGTTAAGGCTAAAGGTACAGTAATATCCCTCTTCTGCTTGTAGAAACCTGATTCTGCGGCACCCCATAGCTGTTTTGGGTGAGACTGCAACCTGTTCACAAGTTGTTGCCGAAAGGGCCAACACTGTGGGTCTATTTGTTGATGCAAAGTTAAAGTATAAAACCCGGGTCTTCCCGATTATCCCAACACTATGACAGATTACTTGGGCCAATGGGATCAAGTAGAACCTGTTAAATATTGAAACTCACAAATAGCTCCATGATTTCTATTTGAAAACATTGTTATGATGTTTGTATATCTAGGAATCCTTATAAATTATTAGGGGACCCATTTTCTTGAATAAAACAATTGCAACTTTGAGAGAATAATTCATGTTTATCACCAAAAGCATACACCTTATTGTCCTCGGGAAAATGGAACAATGGAAGTGTTTAATAAGATCATTTTGATTGCACTGGAGAATATATGTAATGTAAATCAAGATGAATGGGACTTGAGGATTCCTATAGTATTATGGGCATATCAAATAGCATGTTATAATTTTCCAATATAGACACCATTTTGACTAGTATATCGTTAGGAGGAATTTATACCCATGGAGATCATTATGTCAATTATTTGCATTGTTCTGACCACAAAGCTCACAAATTCTAGCACACATGAGAAAAGAGTGTCATGTCTAGAGGAAGTGGAGGAATACTAGGTTGTCACAAGATTTTGTCAACAAGTTCAAAAATCATGTGAAAATGCATAGAATGATAGGCATATGAAACATAAGAAGTTCCAAATATGAAATTTAGTTTTTCTCTATGAAAGAAAGTTTTTGAAGAACATAATTAATTTCTTAATGCACTAGTTGATTCCATGTGTCATAAAATTTGTGACAAAGGTAGGTCCTATTTTATTGGAAAAACTAAATAGGGAAATCATGGAAGGGTTTTTCGATGGAATTGGAAAGAAACTGTATAGGTAGAACCATCCTTCCTCGCATTAGCATGAATAAGAAATATACATAGACAACAAAAAATGAACAAGAAAATGTTGCACAAGGAAAGGAGAATCATTAGATCAAGTAAAAGGTGTGCAGGAAGGAGAATTGACTACGCAAATAAAGATCTAGATAAAGACATGTACATATTTTGAGAAAAGAATTAAAGGGTAAGCATGATTGTGAGATGGTGGAAATGCATCATCATAAATAAAAAACAACAATGATATTTTAACAAGATGACAAGTGTAGACCACGATCCAATGAAAGATACAAAATTTATGAAGATCTAGACAAGAATTGAATGTGAACAAAGTTGGATTGAATCATTGGCCTGAAGAAAACCCAAACAACTACTAAAAACCTATAAAAGAGGACAAGGGATGATGAGAAAGTGTCAAACTTGTCTAGACATTCAAATAAAGGAGAGATTCTAGTGAGTTACGGGAAGATCCTAGTAAGTCACAAACAGATCCAAGTTATAGAGAACCATGGTGCCACCAAATATAGAGCATCTACACCATAGGAAAAGAAACCACACATAAAGAATCCATTAGTACTTGTACAAGAATAACCCCAAGAGTAGAAACATCATATCTAGAAAAGGGAAACTTACCAAAGGAATATGCATTTCCCAATAACCCTACAACAAAGTGAGTTAATATGCCCAAGCATCTATAACCCTACAACAAAGTGATTTAATAGGACCAAGGAGGTGATGTATAGCCTCGTCGCACTAGCGATTCTACCTAGGGTTAGTATTGAGGCATATACGTTGGGAACAATATCAATCCTAAGGTTTTTAGACCATGATCTTGAGTATTTGAAGAAATTTATAGAGTTAGCACCAGAAAATATATGCACACAACACTCATCCTAGAAACATGCATACTAATGTTAGTGCTGCATGAATGGGAAATAGGACTCCAATGAATAGACATACTAAAACTATTTAAAATTCCACATTCTGGTAGCAGTGAGCAAATCAATGCATGAGTCAATTTATTATTAAGTTGTGTCCATGGATGCTTCCTTTGGTTAGACATACTAGACTCTAGTGTCTGTTGAAACCCAACTAATCATGTGGATCATGGGATTTCCATTAGAAGTGGAAGACCCACTACCATTTTTCATAGATAAGAAGCAAGAGAATGCCTTAGTATAAAGGATGAGTGATAAATACAACACATAAAGAGAAACAAGAAAGTTGGATATCGCAAGTATCGATAATTATGTAGTCATATTTTCAACGCAAATGATGGCGTGCAAGTTACCTAGGAAATATCGTAGAGATCACATGCCAACGTGAGTAATAACAACAGAGAAGTTTGTAGCAAGGGTCCAAAAGGACTGGGTGACATTTTTGGTGAGCCAGTTTTTGGATGACTATTGAGAAGCATCGGATAAAGGTATTGAGCTCCACTATGCATGGTTATTAATTTTGATTGCATAAGTTTCTTGGAGAGAATTGAATGAATCTCACTTTTGAGAAGGTACACAATCGTAGAAAGATATGTTTCCTTATGGCATACCATAAAAAAGCATAAAAATGTTAATCCATTGGTACTCGTTCTGTGGGTCGGAAACAACCTCGCGTTGGTGCTCTTCAAGCACCAATGGCTCAATGGTTTCCTGCATAATGTAACATATGTCAATGTCAGATAATACAAAGAAAACAAGACATATACATGATGGACGAAATATTATTTTTCCGAATAAAGTGAAACATAATTAAAAGCATATTTAAAATAATACCTGTGTTTGGGAATCTACCTCTGCATGATAGGAAATAGGCTGAGATTCAATGTACTCATCCTGATCACCCTGCATAAAACATGTTGTATCAAAATTATGATATATTGAATGTTACAATCTCTACTATAAATATGTAAATAAAGTTGACAAATTAACAAGTATAGTTCTTACCTGTAATGGTGAAGAACCAAACCCATATGCAATATTGACAGCCGCATCAATGTTCTCAACATTGATCGGCGGACTATGCGAATCTGGTGTGCCATGGGACACCAGCTGTATATTTGTTCACATAATTTGTTAGATAATTAAATAGAAATAAATTACGAAACCATTGAAAATTGTGATATGAAACAAAATATAATATGAAAATAATGAGTTTTACTTACAAATCGAAGTAATCCATCATCTCGAAAGTCTGAAGCAAGGCCATAGCATATGCCTCCACATGATGTGCAAGGGTGTGCAGTAACACGGTGCTCTAAACACTCTGCATCTCCTCTATGATATGTAGATGGGCCGGTCTTAGAAGTGCCAACCCCTTGGTCTACAGTGCCTTGGACATGAGTCGCATGCTGAAGCAATGTATCCGCCAAGTCAAATAATGCCTCCTGTGTATCCTCAATCACAGGACCCGCAAGAGGATATAGCCGAGGGGGTTTTGGTGTTCCTGGAGGGCATGGCACACAGTTAGGATCTGTCTTGGCCCCTTCCCTATCTTGGGGCATCCCATGACAAACACCATGGAAGCTTAAGATATTGAAATAGTTAGCATGTTTCCCTAGGATGAATTCTGCATACAACTTCCTAAGGAAATAAAATGGGATGTCTGTATTCTCGTGAGGGTATTCATCGAAGACCATATACCAACGATCCATCCAATTGGCATTTTTATTTGGTTCAACGCACCAATCTATAGAAATGTGTGCTTGACTGGTGGGTGGAACCAATCCGGTGCTAGGGTCTCGGAATAATGAAAAAAAATGGTCTTTTGTAATCTTTAGGTCTTTCATGTCTTTATAACTCAATCCGTTGGAGTAGTATTACCTCCTGGATTCTTTGTATGAGCTAATGTTGTACAAAGCTCCTTGGACATTGGAAATTGTGTTTGTTATGAGCTAAGGCATCGACTAAAGACTATCTCAAATGATCTGCCCCTCTAATAGATGAGCTAAGCCGCCTCAATGATGCCAAATGCGCAAGAATCTATGAGTTTCGATCTTGTTCCCCCTCCAGGTTTGGCTTTGGGTTCATGTTTGGGTTCATGTTCTGGGTTATTAGAGGGTTGGTTTTCCACATTATCTTGCTCATTTCTGTTATCTGTTAAGATTTAAACAAAAAAATACAAGTTGTTTTACTTAATCATTCTTTGATTTCATTCAATTTTTTTTATTAAATTTGTTTTGAATAATTATAAAAACTATGAAATTAAGAAAAACAATAAAGAATTGAAAACTAATTGAAATGGATAAGAGAAGTTACATGCCATTGGAGCCAATCCACCTCCAGCTCGACCTCCAACTCGACCTCCAAAAGGTGAAGCACAAATGGCCTCTGCGTTTTTTCGCCCACGCAATTTATTGCTCTCTCGATGCTTCACTATGCAAATGATATTTAAGGCCCGCGGCCTCTGTTTTATTTCTATTTTTAGTTTTCAATATCGCACTTGCGATATATTTTGCATATGCGATATTTAACTTTTACAAAACGCATAATATGCGATATTTAACTTTTACAAAACGCATATGCGATACTTCTTTATGAACCATAGCCTTTTGTTTGGGCTCACGTTATTCTGAACGTACCATCAATAACGCATATATGTTCTCGATTTGCACTTCGGAGGTGCGTTTCTGATTTCTTAAGTGACACTAAAAAGTGGAACCAACTTTGTGCGAGCACCCTTAAGGGATGACTTTCCCTAAATATTTCCATAAATATTTAAGGGAGGACAATACTTCTTTGGGAAGGATCCATATTTAGTAAGAATCATCTCATCATTATGTAGAAAATTTGACTTTATCAATATTATTTTTTATTTTTACTTTTAATTGTACTTTTTGGTTTATTTTACTATTTTTTTAAATTGTTGAAATTATAATTTGTACTTATGGGATCATTTTACTACTCTTTTGTTTTCTAAAACTATTGAAACTATACTTTATACGTAAACGTATAACCAAGTTGGTTCTTATATTTTTATTTAAAAAATAAATTCAAACTCCAAACCCTTACCAATTTTTAAGATTAGACTTATATGGTATAAGTATGTAACAGTAATCATAACATTTTATAAAGGAGACTGGATTTCATTGGACATTGCTTATTTTTTATTTTTTATCCCACCCATGTTGTTTGTTTTGAAGTGCTTTTAAACGCTCTCTTTGGGACCATTCTCATTTGGTCTCCCTTGCCTCATCATTTTTTTATGAATCCATAGTCAAAACATTCTATGCCCCACACTTCATTTGGTATCATTTTTATTATTTTTAATTCTTCTTGTAGATTTGAGCTCCAAATTCTTGGTAGTATTAAGAATGTTATTGTACAAATTTTTTACTAGACAACTTTCACTATAAATTAGACTTTTTATTCGACTTTTTTCACCATAGATTCAATTAACTATTATAGAAAGTAAAACAATGACTAAATAATTACATTTAAAGGTGTCTCTAATATTTTTATATGTTCTATACAAAAACAATTAATGACCTCATTTTTATAAACTTAAATATTACCTTCAAATGTTTAAAACTTGTTAAAAGATTACAAAAAAATTTAAATATAGATACATTTCAACCAAGATAATCATAACGAAGTCTACCTATAATAAACTACAAACATAAAAATATGCAATCACCTTTAACTTAGAATTGTCAATTGCATCTCAGTTTTAATAAGCAATCATCTTTGACTTAGAATTGTCAATTGCATTTCCCTTTTGCTTATTTTCAAGTTTATCAAATTTATTTATTTGTTGTGGACCATGGGTTTTTAACTTAATTTTGATGCATTATTGTTTAAAAAATAAATTGCAACTACTTGCAAACCAATTTGACTTTATATTTAAAGCTAAAAATCATATACATTCACTGACTCAATCAAATAGTGCTTCTTGTAAAGATAACTCTAAAATATTTAATCTCAAAAAATATAAAAATAACCCTAAAATATTTAATCCAATAAAACAAAATATAT
>LPNX011134349.1:124291-302986 GCA_001517045.1 Pseudotsuga menziesii
TCAAATAACTAAAACAAACCCTAGGCATCTAGTTTTTCCTGAGAGGATCGGGCAGAGAGAGGGAGCACTCGGTGGAAACAGCCCTTGTACGCAGTTCAGGAACGGTGGGGTCTATGCACTGCTGAAATATTGTAACTTCAAAGAATATTCTATATGTATCTTTTGTGGTCCCCGATGGTCCTACAGGGAGAACCAATTGTATTATCTTGTACCCCGATTCTTCTAATCGGAAGAACTAATAAGAGTCATGAGGTTGTCCCCTCTAATTCTAAAGGTGGGTCATTAGAACCCCAGTGTGGTTACTTGGGCCTACATGTGTAACTCGAGCCTACATGATTAACTCGAGCCTACATGTCGAATGAGTTAATTGAAGTGAACAGATGAATATAAATAGAGGTGTAGCTCTCCTCATTTGGACACACACTCTCACTGGTGTAGAGCATTAGTGGAGAAGAGAAGTAGCTGGAGAAGGAGGAGGATCGGGCTTTGATCTCCTTACTGGTTTTATCTTTTATCTTTTTGGGACATCTATATTGAGGAAGCTTTTGCTGGGTTTTTTCCTTTAGGGTTTTCCCAGGATAAATCTTTGTGTTCCTTTTGTATGGTTGTGCTTGTTTATCTTTCAGTGATCCTGTATATATGCTTTTGTTATAAAAATGAAATGAAATACTGATGTCTTAGCTAAGCATATGAAAATTTAACATGGTATCAGAGCCACCCTAAAAGAAGACATTGTGCAGCTAAAGAATCTATGGATTCTTATTTTTTGGGTATCTATCCATGATCGATCAACAAAAGAAGGCTAGATTGACTCTCCATTGAAGGGTGCATCTTTCTGTCGAAGCGGAATTCGATTCCGAGCATTTTCAGTTTTGGTGCGGAAAATTAGGGCTTTCTACAGAAGAAGAATTTTTGAGTGAGCCCAGCATAGGATTGTTCTCCTCATCAAAATTGAATCTTAGAGACCTGGATCAAGAAATTTGGTTGGGTGAAACTCCGGGAAAGTCAAACCCTAGTTTGACCCCGATCTGGAAAAACCCCAAATACTAAAACTACTAAGTTTTGGTACATTCGCTATATCCTGATATTGACAAAGGCTCAGGAGTTTAAAATTTCAAAGGCTGAAGACAAAATCCATATTTATAGTGTGTCCAAAATTCGGCCTCAGATTTGTTATATTATGGGAGATATGACCCCTTCAAGTTAGGGTTCCAACCTCTTCCATAATTCATACCTAAAGAGGACACCTGGGGAGAATTGTTGTAGCGTGGGCTATAGAGGTCCAAATGGAATTCCTGGAGATATTCCAGAAAGAGAATAGACTTTAATTTTTGTGGTCCAAATTTTAGAACCTGAAGATGAACCAGTGAGACATGGAATTCCGTACAACTTCACTGTTCTGAACAGTCCTGTAACGGGTCACCTTGGGAAAATGATCATAAATCCCAATTGGTGAAATAAATTCTACTGAAACCTGTTGTGTTGGATTAGGGACATGTGAGGTTACCTCAGTGAGAAATTGTAGACATAGAGAACCTGTAATTTCAGATATATCACAGAAACAGTAATAGGCATTTCTGCAGAAGAAATTGGAAAACTAGGGCTTCCTGATCCGGGAGCTTCCTTCCAATGTTTTCAGAAAAGGAGTACATTGGACAGCTCCATTTGAAGAGATCTATATTTATATCCAATCAGATCTGAAATATTCTAATTTTTGAAAATTAGGGTTTCTCTGACAAACCCTAGATCAGCCAGCTCCGGAAGCAGGACGGACACCTCAAATCGGTAAGATCTAATATTTTGCTATTTGCATTTGAGGTTCTCATTTCAAAGTGATATATCACATCAATTGACAACTTCCAAGCATGGAAGTATTTGATCTCTCTTAAGAAAATGAATTGGACACCTACATGAGTAGAGAGGTTCCATTTCCATATGAAGATGAGGCTCAAAGCCTTACACAAGAAGAACTTGATCAAGGCCAAGAAGATCATTGTTGATTCAATCACGAATCAACTTATACCACAAGTGTCTTCCCTAAAGACACTGAAGATGTTTGATTCCTTGATCAAGCTATTTGAAGATAAGAACTTAAATCAGAAGATGGCTTTGAGAAAATAGTTGAAGAATGTGAAGATCTAGAATTCAGAACAACTTGAAGTAGTAGAAGAAGAACGTATGACAGAAGTAAGTGATTGCTTTCAGCTCGACTAATAAGAAGAGAAGAAGAAGATGGGAGAAATTGAATATCAAGCTCTCACCATTCAAAGAAGATCCCTCAAGTGATGAGGAATATGAAAAACTCAATTCTTGAAGAACCTCTTATTCATCTTATCATTTGGATAAGAAATGATGATTTCATGAATGAAGAGGATGATAAAGCAGAATGATCAAGATGGAGTCTACCCATGAAAGAAATAAAAGATAAGTATTCAGTTGCCATTTCATGATATTGTTTTGTTATACATTTGATTATATTCAATTGATGTGTTATGCATGATATATTGTTTACATTAATACTACTAATATGCATGTGATGGGTAAGTAGCTCATGGCGCTATACAACTCTCCAGTGCTACTTATCAAACCTCTTTGCTGACATATTGGATTAGTGCACAATCTCAATGATGTCATGGTAGAGATGGAAGGCATCTAGAAAGTTTCTGTGAGATATGGATGAATGTTGTACTGGCTAAATAGTTTCATGATGCATAAGAATTTGTCGTTATGCATATGTTTCATGAAATAGTTCTTACCATGCAACTGGTGCATTTGAATTGTAGGAAAGGTCATGTACAACCTCCTACAAGAAAAGAAGGACGAGACTTGTTCCAAAGAACAAGTGATGACAATTCAATAAAAATGAATCTAAAGCTCCCAAGGTCAGAGACACCATGACGGAAGAAAGAGCTTCAGAAAGCGGTAGATCCACCTCAAAGGATGAAGACCACCATGGGTATGAGAGATAACTCAAGATGAAGAAAAGAATGCTATAAAAGAAAATTTGATCAAAGAATAACAGTTGATCATGGGGAATGATGTATACGATATGATTTCGAGACATAAAGGGAAGTACATAGTATCCTCCATATGAATCTACAAGAACAAGTGTACAAAGAAAGGTTCGTGATTTGCCTCAAAAAGAATAGACTATGACATGACATACTCTATTGACCAGTATATATCAAGCATAGAACCACCTGTACAGAATGAAGAAGGAAGATAATACTCTACTTTAGGGGGAGTGACTACAGAAGATATCTAAGTTCGACACGATACGACATGATGGATAGCTTCTTGATGGATCAATACTTTACCCAGAGTAAAGTGGGTTCCAACATTCAAAGTTGAATGCAGAAGACTAGGATATGTTGATGATCTGACAAGACGAACTCATGATGAAAGAATACTAGAATGATTTATGGGATATACTTCCCAAACCAGAAGGAAGGAGTATTGTATCCTCCAAATGGATATACAAAATAGAGCATGCAGCTGACTGAAGTATCGAGAAGTATAAAGCAAGATTTGTGGCTAGAGGTTTATTTCATAAAGAGGGATTTAATTTTGAAGAGACACTTACTCCAGGAAGTAAGGTACACTTCCTTCAAAACTATCATGGTAGTTTCTTCCATGGTGAAGTAAAGACAAGCCTTCTGTAATGGTATGCTTGAGAAATATTTTTTTCATCGAATAGTCATGAGGATTTGAAGTTGAATCCAGATGGAATCACGTATGCAAGTTGAAGAAGGCCCTCTATGACCCAAAGCAAGCTCCCAGAGCTTGGTATGGAAGAATAGATAGTTTCTTGTAGAGCATGGGATTTACCAAGAGTAAAGCTGATCCTAACCTTTATATCAAGGTTGTACAAGATGAACTTGTCATCCTATAATTATATGTGGATGACTTATCCTTGACAGGAAATGAGAAACAGGTCATGGAAAGCAAGAAGAAACTAGCAGAAGAATTTGAGATGAAAGACCTTGGGTTAATGCATTATTTCCTAGGTCTGGAAGTATGGCAAAGTTCAGAAGAAATCTTTCTCAACCAAGGAAAGTATGCAGTAGAGATATTGAAGAGATTCAATATGTTGGAATGCAAAGCCATGGCCACACCCATGGCCTCCAACCTGAAGCTGTTAGCTGATGACTCATCAGAGTTAGTGGATATGACTCATTACAAACATATCATTGGTTTATTGATGTACTTAACAAATACCAGACAAAAAAATTGTTTTGCTTTGAACACCTTAAGTCAATATCTTGTTCAACCAAGATAGGTTCACCTAGTAACTGCAAAACATGTGATGAGATATCTGAAAGGGACTATAGACTTTGGTTTATATTATGATGGTAGCCATGAGTATAGATTGTATGGCTACATAGATGTAGATTGGGCTGGAAGTATCTCAGACAGAAAAAGCAAATTATGTAGATGCTTTTGTTTGGGGTCTACTATGAGTTCATGGTTTAGCAGGAAACAGTCCAATGTTTCTCATGGCATCGTTGAAGCAAGATACATAGCAGATTACTCTAATAAGTTGTGAATCCATATGGCTTCAGAAGCTGATATCAGGTCTCTTTGAACTGAAGATGGATACTATAATGATTCTATGGGATAACCAGAGTTGTGATGATAGAGAACCCTGTGTTCCGTCGTAACACATAGAAATCTGGTATTTCTACATATGAGATAAGATGCAGATGATGATGTTTCAGTATTTACATACTGTAGATGCAGATGATGGTGATTCCGTATTTCTATATTGAATATAAAGATGATGATGCTTTCAGTATTTCTATATTGAAGATATAGATGATGATGCTTTCAGTGTTCACATACTGAAGATGTAGATGATGATGGTTTAGTTGTTTATGTGCTAAAGAAGCCTCTATCTTGAGTAATGTTTGAACACTTTCGAGACAAGCTTGGTGAGGTTTGGAAGTGTTACCACCTAAGTTGTACTTAGTGGTTTTTATCAAGTGAGCCCGGTGAACTGGATAGGGTTAACTTGTTCGGACTTCAATAAGACTTTTGGGAGTACTTCTGGGAAGTGCTTGTTGTATCATATCACATGTTCATACCCCATGAGGGAATTGTAATAAATGTTCTAGCATGATAGTGTCTGTAAAAGACTCGGTCTCTTAGACTTCATTTGTCAAACCGATCAGCCCAGGGTGTTTTTTCCCTTGGTTATTATTGGTTGTTGAATAAACGACTGATAATTTCTGAGTTTTTCACTCCATACCTCCAAAGTTGGGGTGGTCGGCTTGGCATTTGGGCCTATTGAGGTTATTAGAGTCTATGTGTCAATGTGTAAGCATGCTAGACATCATTTTTGAGTCATATGAACATGTCTAAGTACCCCTAGGTGTTTTTCAATTTTTCAATTTTTTAGTTTTTTCAGTGCTTTTTATTAAATTTTAATTTTTCCAAAACTTAGGCTATTTTTTAATAGTTTAATTGGAAAAATTGGGTCTGTAATAAAAGTGGTCCAAATAATCAGTTTTAGTCATGTAGGTGCTCATTTTCAAGCTAAGAGCACCATGTAAACCCATGGACCCACTATTTCCTAAGTTTTGAGTGATCTTCCATCACTCAGGTCAGAAAGCCCCAAAAATCAATTATTGATTATTTTAATTAATAAATTGATGAATAATGGAGCAAATCCAAAATCAATAAATCAATGGATTCTCAACCGATTTGACTGAAAT
Source organism: Pseudotsuga menziesii (assembly GCA_001517045.1). NCBI lineage: Eukaryota > Viridiplantae > Streptophyta > Pinopsida > Pinales > Pinaceae > Pseudotsuga > Pseudotsuga menziesii. The sequence goes on from LPNX011134349.1 coordinate 130,006, forward strand.
CAATCAGATCTGGAGCAGATTGACCGGATCTGACAAATCCTTGACTGAAGGAGGGGATCAAATCAAATCCAGAGTTGATCTACAGTGGTCTTCATGGGGAATTTTTCCCTCCCTCTCTCCTCAACACGTTTTGGCTCATATGGATGAGTTTTGGGCCGATGTGTCAGTGTATGGGTTGATGTGTCAACCAGATCAGGCCCCCAGTTGACAAGTAGGCTCAGTTCAGCCTCAGTTTTGCATTGATGAACTCTCCATCAGTTGATTTCACTTGATTCCATGAGGAATTGCGTGCCCCCTGGGCTAGATGGCCTACAAATTGTATCTATCCTACTTGAGGCTCCCTCTTCCAAGATAGTTAGAGCTAGACTGAAGGGCTTGCCATTGTAACTGTGAACTGATTTTCATTTGTTAAAATAAAGAGAAGATTTGGAGGCTCAATTGTGGAGTACCTTTCATGTGTGGATTGTCATTGTCTTGCTACATTCGAGATGAAATTGTTATTTTTCCAATTTTTTGCACTTAATTATTGTCTGCCTGAATGGTTTATGAAATCATAAGGATAGATCATTGTAATTAAGCTTACTTAATTTCTATTTGCTGCATATGTTTGAATGAGTTAATACCTATATGTTAAATAAGGTTATTTGCATACTGTATCATCCCTTTCTCATATGTATCTTCAGATCTGATAGTTCTGTCTGCAAGAGTTGTGTTCTAGCTTACAGGTTTGCCGTGGCTGGAAGATATATGGTTCAGGTTTGATTCCATTGATTTCCAGCAGATATTGCTAAGATCGTTCCCCTCGGTGCTTCTCTACCAAGTTCCCTCTGCAGATCTCCTTCAACAACAAGCACCTTTCTTCCCCTTTCTCTCCTTTAAAAATTATTAAACTTTCCTCAAACTGGTTACTTTAAAGGATTATTATTAATCTCATATATCTCATCAATAAAAAAACACATAGATCTAATTAGCAATACCCCTTCCAATTTCTATATCTTAGTATCATTTTGCACATAAAGTTCAATTTCAAGAGATCTAGCTAAAAGTACCTTATTTTCGCAAGCAATTTAGTGAAAATTCATAGCTTGCTGTTAAGGTAGTTTCATTTGTTGTTCAATAAATTTAATATTCTACAATATCAGTGCATTTTAATTGTCTGCACAAATAGCAAGCCAAGATCCCAAGGAAATCTTGCTTTCCTTGGTTCCTTTTTCGTCGGTTTAGTTAGTTTAATTCATTATTTTTTGAGATAAAGTAGGCTGACCCAAAGGTACTCTTAAAGTGATTTTGGGAATTTGTTATTCTAAAATTATCTCTTTCCTTTAGAATGTCTAATAGATAAGAAAAGAATCTGCTTCCCAAAGTGGCTTTTGGAGCGCTCAAATCCCCCTAGGGGTCTCTCTTTTGTCACAAAATTTGTAAAATTTTTGTATAACTGTAAGATCTTGGTTTCAGCCTGTATAAGGACCAACAAAGCACTGATTTATCAGTTCTTTGATATTGTAACTTCTGTAATAAAATCATTCTTTGAATAGGCTCTTTCGAGCCCATTCCCCATCCCCCCTGGGGGGATTCGCGTCGGTGCCATTTTCGTCATTTTCTGCTTATTTCTGTTTCACTAGAATTGATCTGATTTGCAGGGTAGTATAATTGATCTTGTTGTTAATTCCATACTCCATATCTTACATTTCAAATTAATCATAATACTTACCCCACGATTTCCCGAGTGACCCGCAAGGGGAAAGAGATTCGTGGTAGGATTAATCAGAAAACCAGATTTATGTAGTTGTTTTATTTTTCATCTTTTATTTATCAGCAATTTAAAATTAACCCCTCCTCGATTCCCCGATTGAGATCCACTTGGATCGAAATAGGTTCTTGGAGGCTTTTTCTTTTAAACAAGAACACTTAGTTAAAACTTATTAAAATTTACAAGACTCCAGTGTGTATGCTCTGTACTTGGATGTGGTTCATCCGATCAATCAAGCTGTATCAAAAGCACTTGGGTGACTAGCATAATTAAGACTCACTCTCCCCAATTGACAAACCATCAGGTGAAAATCCAACACCTCGATCAAACCTCTATGGTGGCAAAATACCCAAAGGAAGCGGGAAATTACTGAAAAGTGACCTCGGGGCGCCAATATCTATCACACCCTAATGGGTGTGTTACAAACAATAGCCCCAGAGAATCCATTTCATCCCACATATTCCGTAAAGGTTTTTTTTTGGACATACTCCAGGTACTCTCGGGTATATCTGAAGTCCCCCCTTAGCCTAATTTAATCAATTCATACTTCAATTTTAACTTAAAACATACCAAGATGCAATCGCAAAACATTCACTCCAAGCACATGTAAGCACATTGATCTCTTTGATTTGACTCCATTTTAAGGAACTGGTCATTTTTGCTTCATATATATATTGTGTATCAGTTTTGTGCTTCCGTGTGTTTATTTTCGTATCTTGTCATCTTCAATTGACTATAGTTAAAATATTTGAACTCCTAAGTAACTGATTCAGTTTAACATCACCACACTAAGTAATCATCCTTAGTAACGAAATAGGGTCTACCCTGCTTGGCTCCATTAGGAGTTGAGCCTAAACGGAGGAGTCAAGAACAAGGTGACAGCCTTGACTCGAGACTTGCCCCCAAGGACACACTAAGTGGCTTGAAGATTTCTGCGACATGACCCAGGTGTGTGAAAAGGCGACAACACTTTTTGGCACTGTTGCCGGGGATAAATCTTTTTATTCCCAAGTATGACTTAGCTTAGCTTTTTTCTAAACAACTAAAAAGATAATAAAAAAAAAACTTTTGATTGATCTAGTCTTTAAAAAACATAAAAATTAAAACTCGATCCATCTAGCGACTCCACTGTCTAACATCCCTTCAAGAATTTCTACCCAAAGAAACCGCTGACAATTATTCAATCCTCTCCCTGATCCCGAAAGGTTTATTAGGGAAATATTGAATAGGCAAATTTCTTGTAGAAACCTTGAAGATTTAGGAGACTAATCCCTCTCAGATATCCATCACATATTTGTAGAGATTCATGTTCACTAATCTCAAGAAATGATGGAATTTTGCAGACCCCTTGACTTTTCTCAGATAGCAGGTAGTCCTCATTACATTTCGAATGATACGATCAAGAATCTCCCCATATTTCGGGGCAATAATGCCATCATTGCCAAGTCTCAACTTCGAAAGTTTGAAAAGTACCTAGCCAATTATTGCAATGATGCTGCCCATGACCATGATGATGTCAAAATGATGCTCTTTGCTTTATCATTGGAAGATGATGCTAAAGAATGGTACTACGACCTAGATGATGATTCATATAAAACTCTTAGTGAATTCCTAGAGGGTTTTAAGAAGAAGTGGGGGGAAAAGAAAGAACCAAGATATCTCCTTGCTGCCCTCCATAACATAAAGAAGATGGAAAATGAAACCATTGATGAATTCAATACTAAGTTCAGGCGTGTGGTTGCGGACCTCCCTAGAGAAATCAAGCCAAGGGATTCCTCCATCCTCATATATTACATCAAAGCTTTCAATGGTGATTTGAGGTACCGGTTAAGGGACAAATAGCCGGCCGATCTAAAAATTGCTCAGGAATTGGCCAAGAAAATAGAAAAGAATATGCAGTCTTTAGGAAAATCCAACATTCCATGGTGTAGAACTTGTGAACAATTCCACCAAGAAAGCACTTGTTATGTTGCAAATCAAGTCATGGAACATGGACTTCCTGAGGTCAGTAATCAAGAAACAACATCAGGCGAGTCTGATCATGTGTACATGGTAGGCCGAACCTATCCTCTATCAAACCAGCATTGGCAGCAGGCCACAGATTACGGTTTCGAAAAGCAATTACCATCTAAACAGTACAATCCTGAGGATGAAACCATTGCAGAATCTTATAGTGAAACTTATGATGAAAACTGTAATATACATGATGGAAGTCCTATGTGTTCTCCATATAATGATGATAGTCCTAAAGGTTTACTACCTTGTGACCTTTTCTCTGAAGAAGATGAGAATGAAAATGAGGACAAGTATAGCTTGGAGCATGATACAAGTGATGAAGACTCCCTTATCCCCGATAAAGATGTTGATGAGGATTCCTAGACATTCATGGAGAATCCATTCTGTGACATGAATAAAGAGGAAAATGATGAACCAGAAACTTTTGATGGTTTTGTTGATTTTTTTGTCTATGGCATATCTAAAGGAGAGAGGATGGACCATGTGGCCTTGGGAAACTTTGATATGAAAAAGGAGCATGCAGTTTATCCATATGATCATTCAGAGGCATATCATGCAGAGCCACACAAAGGTATCAATAATGAAGACATGGAGAAGCAGTGCTGTGAAAAGACATATGTGATGCAGTTATTAGAATATCAGTCTCAACTATCATCTTCACATATAGAGTTTCCTCATGAATTGGAGCCGCTTGGGGCTTATACAGTGAATTATTATATGGTAAGGCTTGACAATCAGTATGATGGTGTGTTCAATCTGCCTCATCATTCTAATTTGTACATCAACCCTACCCAATCATGGAAGGAAGCAGCCTACGCAAGCACTTACCAGTTTGGGAGGAATTTTGACGACATTATTCATGCCTATGATTTCCCATCCATCCCACCCCTTCTGGATCATCACACGGGTTTGCATTTTCTGAATAAAGTATCCTTACTTTGGCTATTAACCAAAGACAAGGAAAAAAAAATTATGTTAATAAAATTCTTAGGTGGTTACATTGGATTTCTAATTACACTTAACCCTTTTTATATCATGCTTAGAGTAGGAAAATAAGCTCCTTGAAAGAGAGCATTTACTTTCTGCATTTCTATTTTATACATAGTGATAATGAAACTTTACTTATTTTAGTTAGTTACATTTATTTTGTTTTAAAAAAAACCAGCTTAATGGTTCATTTGGTTTTTTATAAAACTTGTGCTACTGAGGTTTTTCTTGTCAAGTTGAGATGCTTTTACAGGGTATATCAACCAAAGATGCTGGTGTTCTCGTATCCTCTCCTTGCCTCAAAGACCAGATCAAGCACACGTCGCACAGTTGGAGCCAGAATGTTACCACCTAAGTTTTACTTAGTGGTTTCTATCAAGTGAGCCCAGTGAACCGGATAGGGTTAACTTGTTTGGACTTCAATAAGACCTTTGGGAGTACTTCTGGGAAGTGCTTGTTGTATCATATCACATGTTCATACCCCATGAGGGAATTGTAATAAATGTTCTAGCATGATAGTGTTTGTAAAAGACTCGGTCTCTTAGACTTCATTTGTCAATCCGATCAGCCCAGGTTTTTTTTTCCCTTGGTTATTTATTGGTTGTTAAATAAGGTTATTTGCATACTTTATCATCCCTTTCTCATATGTATCTTCAGATTTGAAAGTTCTGTCTGCAAGAGTTGTGTTGTAGCTTACAGGTTTTCCGTGGCTGGAAGATATATGGTTCAGGTTTTATTCCATTGATTTCCAGAAGAGATTGCTAATATCGTTCCCCTCGGTGCTTCTCTACCAAGTTCCCTCTGCAGATCTCCTTCAACAACAAGCACCTTTCTTCCCCTTTCTCTCCTTTAAAAATTATTAAACTTTCCTCAAACTGGTTACTTTAGAGGATTCTTATTAATCTGATCTATCTCATCAATAAAAAAACACATAGATCTAATTATCAAGATCCCTTCCAATTTCTAGATCTTAGTATCATTTTGCACATAAAGTTCAATTTCAAGAGATCTAGCTAAAACTACCTTATTTTCGCAAGCAATTTAGTGAAAATTCATAGCTTACTGTTAAGGTAGTTTCATTTGATGTTCAATAAATTTAATATTCTGCAATATCATTGCATTTTAATTGGATTCACAAACAGCAAGCCAAGATCCCAAGGAAAGCTTGCTTTCCGTGGTTCCTTTTTCGTTGGTTTAGCTAGTTTAATTTCATTATTTTTTGAGATAAAGTAGGCTAACCCAAAGGTACTCTTAAAGTGATTTTGGGAATTTTTTATTCTAACATGCTCGCTTTCCTTTAGCAGGTCTGACAGAGAAGAAAGGAAGCTCCTTCCCAAAGTGGCTTTTGGAGCGCTCAAAACCCCCAGGGGTCTCTATTTTGTCACAAAATTTGTAAAATTTTTGTATAACTGTAAGATCTTGGTTTTAGCCTGTATAAGGACCAAGAAAGCACTGATTTATTAGTTCTCTGATATTGTAATCACTGTAATAAAATCATTCTTTGAATAGGCTCTTTCGAGCCCATTCCCCATCCCCCCTAGGGGGATTCGCGTCAGTACCATTTTTGTCATTTTTTGCTTATTTCTCTTTCACTAGAATTGATCTAATTTGCAGGGTAGTATACTTGATCTTTTTGTTAATTCCATACTCTATATCTTACATTTCAAAGTAATCATAATACTTACCCCACGATTTCCCGAGTGACCAGCAAGGGGAAAGAGATTCGTGGTAGGATTAATCAGAAAACCAGATTTGTGTAGTTGTTTTATTTTTCATCTTTTGTTTATCAGCAATTTAAAATTAACCCCTCCTTGATTCCCCGATTGAGATCCACTTGGATCGAAAGAGGTTCTTGGAGGCTTTTTTCTTTTAAACAAGAACACTTAGTTAAAACTTATTAAAATTTACAAGACTCCAGTGTGTATGCTCTGCACTTGGCTGCGGTTCGTCCGATCAGTCAAGCTGTATCAAAATCACTTGGGTGACTAGCATAATTAGGACTCACTCTCCCCAATTGGCAAACCATCAGGTGAAAATCCAACACCTCAATCGAACATCTATGGTGGAAAAATACCCAAAGGAAGCGGGAACTTACTGAAAAGTGACCTTGGGGCGCCGATCTCTGTCACACGGTGGTTTTATCTTTTATCTTTTTGGGACATATATATTGAGGAATCTTTTGCTGGGTTTTTTCCTTTAGGGTTTTCCCAGGATAAGTCTTTGTGTTCCTTTTGTATGGTTGTTCTTGTCTATCTTTTAGCGATCCTGTATATATGCTTTTGTTATAAAAATGAAATGAAATATTGATGTCTTATCTAAGCATATGAAAATTTAACATGCACACCCCTGGTCAGGCATGGCGATGGCCCCAGGCAGGAGCCGAGGAGTGTCCAGGAGCAATGGTGGCAAGGATGGAACGGGGGAAGGGAAGAGAGTTCGGGTGGGGGGATGCCTCCCGAAAGCCCAATCAATCCCATCGATTGAGATCCAGTCAGAGGCGATTAGGGAGAAGATAAAGATGTGGAAGGAGAAGGCCCTAATCAAGAAATTTGTAGGGGTCTTGCTAAGAGAGAAGGATCTGGTCCGCTAGATCCATAGTACCTAGACCCCAAAAGGGCATTATGACCTTCAGTTGGGGCCCAAGGGTTTTTTTACCATCATTTTCTTCAACCAAGAGGATCGGGATAGGGTTTTGGAAGGGGGGGCGTATTTTTTCTTCTCTTCGGGTATCTATCTGAGGCCATGGAAGAAACAATTTAACCTAGATACAGAGGACATGACTATAGCCCCATTATGGATTCACCTGGTAGGGCTTCCAGGGGAATACTGGGACATGGAGATTCTGCAAGACATTGGGAACTCTTTAGGGGAATTTGTGAAAATCACTGAGCAAACCCGCCTCCAAAGGTATACCACTTTCACTTGGATCTGTCTGTATATGCATCTTTCAAAGGACCTCCTCGAGGCAATCAAGCTTAATTAGGATGATGAGGAATGGATCCAACAAATTGACTATGAGCATTTACCCTTCCAGTGCAGGATCTGCCATGAATACGGTCATTTCGAGAGAAACTTCCCCAGGGAAGACAAGGAGAAGCTGGATCAAGCCTTGGCGGAAGCACCTAGGGGCGAGGGTTTCACTCCAGTCAAGAGCAGACGGAGGAGTAGGGGATTGGGAGGGTAGAAGCAGCGTAAGGATGAAGTGGGGCTTTCAGGGGGATGGTCTAACCCCTTCCAGATCTTGGGCGACATAACAGAGGTTCAACTGCAAGAGGGAGAGATTGGAGGAAGAAGTATGGAATCTGAGATGGTGGATGCAGACAAAAGTGAAGCCTCATCAATATCCATGGAAGCGGAAGAAGCGGAAGACATGGACTTAGGTGAACTGGATCTAGATGCCCTGGAAGCCGAATGTAGGAAAGATGGCTCAAGATACGTCCCCAGAGAACATATTGAGATCTTGCACAAGCGATTTTGTGGTCTAAAGGTGCACAAGGATAAGGGGCTTACATCAGAAGGAACGAAAGGAAGAAAAAGGAAAACTCCGGAGGAAGATCAGAAACGAGGAGGAAGTCGAACAAGTTGAAAGAATAGTAGAAATATGAGTCATGCTGATCGAATCAGGCCAATATCCCATGATAAAGGCGTCCTTCTCTGAGGTAAGCAGGGTTTCCCAATGAACCTATTAACCTAGAATATTAGCGGTTGTAATCACCCCAGGAAGACTAGGACTCTTACAAGAAAGATCAAGCAAGAACAACCAGATATTCTTTTCTTACAGGAAACTAAGTGCAGTTTTGAATCAATGCAAAAGATTGGGCAGAAGATTTCGAAAGGTAGCCATGTCATGGCTATAGAAGCAGAAGGTACGTGAGGAGGGATAACTATCTTGTGGCATGATAGGGAAGTGGATCTCACTGGGTGGCGAGTGGGTCATTTTTCTCTATCAGCGGATTTCCACATCCAGGGCTCAAAGATAAGAGGAATAATCGCGAACAATGATGGGCCGAGTGCTTTCTCACAAAATAGGAGTTTTTCAATCATCTCAGATAGCTTTGTGCCTTGACATCATTGGGAAATTGGATAATCAGAGGAGACTTCAATCTAATAATTTTGCTTAAGGAAAAAAAGGGAGGCAAATGGATGTTGGACAAATATCAAGAGGACTTCAGGGAAACCTTAGTCAACAACTCCGTCGTCGATCTAGAAACGAGGGATGGTTGGTTCACCTGGAACAACCAAAGGGGTGGTGAGTACTTGGTCGCCTCAAGGCTTGATCGTTACCTGGTGTCAAAAAATTTAATAAGGGGGACAAGAGAAATAAGGGCGAATGTGGTCCCCGCAGCAGGTTCTGATCACTGGCCCGTGTGGCTAAACTGGGAAGGGGTAGTGGATCGGCTTCCAAAACCTTTTCGTTTCAAGCAATTCTTGCTAGAACACAGGGACTTTAAGTATCTGGTGGAATAGTGGTGGCAGGAGATGGAGGACTCACGGGGAACAAGGATGTACAACTTTCAGCAGAAGCTCAAAGTGTTGAAGGCCAAAATTCGTACGTGGAACAAGAATGACTTTGGCAACATATTTGAAGACAAGAAAAGGTTAATCTTGGAACTAACTACTACCCAACAAAGAGGGATGGAAGTTGGGTGGGATCCAAATCTGAAGGAAAAGGAGAAGGACCTTGAAGCCCAGTTGGAAGCTAGAGAAAGACAGGAGGAATTCTTATAGAAACAGAAGTCTTGTGTTAAGTAGCTGCGGGAAGAGGACAGGAACACCAAATTCTTCCACAATGCTACCGTCAACAAGCACTTGGGATCGAATATCTTTAACCTTAAATTTCACAATGGGACCTAGGTAGGATCTCGGGCCGAGGTAGAAGAGGGCCTTGTTACTCATTTTAAAGAGATCATGACATAAGACAACAATGAGGGGGGTCACGATATTGATCGGATCACATCCCTGATCCCCAGCATTGTTACAAGGGAGGACAATGAGAATCTCACCAAACTGATCTCCCTACAAGAGGTGGAGAGGGTTATGCAGCAGATGTCTCAGAGGAAATCCCCTAGGCCGGACAGGTTCATAGCCAACTTTTCTCACCATTTTTGGGACATGCTCAAAAAGGAGGTTTGGGAAATGGTGGAGGAATCCATGTCCAACAAAGGGGTGCTCAAAGCTTTTAATGCAACCTTCCTAGCTTTAATCCCAAAGAGTGAGGGGGTTGACACTCCAGGTAAGTTCAGACCTATTGCCCTTTGTAATGTTATATACAAAATAATCTTGAAGGTCATAGCAAATAGACTAAAACCTCTGCTCCTGAGGATCATCACCCCTGAACAATCGGGGTTTGTGGAGGGGAGGAAAATTCTAGATGGGATCATTACGGTCCAGGAGGCCATTCACTCACTTAAATGTACTAGAAGACCAGGAATTCTTATCAAACTTGATATTACCAAAGCCTATGACAAACTAAGCTGGGAGTACCTACAGGAAATGCTAAAGGCTTTTGGTTTTTGTAGGGTGTGGATAGAATGGGTCATGGGGCTAGTGTCCTTACCTTTTTTTTCCATCCTCCTGAATGGTTCTCTAACCAGATTGTTCTCGCCATCTAGGGGAATCAGGTAAGGAGATCCCCTGTCTCCATTTCTCTTCATCCTGGCGGCAGAAGGCCTAAGCAAACTTATACATGCTCAGGCAGGTCTAGGGAGGATTCGAGGCCTATCCTTTTGCAAGGGCATGAAAAAACAGACCCATCAGCAATTTGTGGATGACACAATGTTAATGGGGCACCCTTCATTCCAAGAGGTACAAGCCTTTAAATCTTGTCTAGCGGCCTTTTTCTAAGCCTCGAGGTTGGAGGTCATCTCGGAGAAATACCAGGTGTTATTCTTCAATACCGCGCTTATTTCTTAGAGGAACATTGCCAGGATCTTGGGTTTCCAAAAAGGACGGCTCCCAACAAAATATCTAGGGGTCCCTCTCAGCCAAAAAATTATTAGGCATGCCTCCTGCCAAGATTTAGTAGACAGACTAAAGAGTAGGCTATCAGGCTGGGCGATAAGACCTTTAAATCTCCTGGGGAGACTTGTTCTGGTTAAGTAGGTTATCCAGGCTATGCCTATGTACCTTCTTTCAGTTTTGTTGGCCCCCAAGTCAGTTCTCAAGGAAATCAGGAACCTCCAGTGCAATTTCCTATGGGCAGGTAGAGGCAATAAAGAAAAATTCACCTTGCTCAGCTAGAAGAAGGTGAGCATGCCAAAAGACTTGGGGGGCCTAGGGATCCGTGGTCCAGAAGTAGTGGGGCAAGTTCAGGGTGCAAAGATTTGGTGGCGATGGAGCACCCACAAACAGGAGCCATGGGCCAAGATATGTCATTTTTAGTATGCAAAGGGAATCATGGCCTGCTTCGTAGCTAGTTTGCTTCTGCAGGGACGCCGAAGGTTCCCAGATATGGTAGAAGGCAAGGGAGGGAAGCTGGCTAATCTAGGAGTATAGCTTCTGGGAAATTCAGGATGGTAGTCTAGCGAACATGTGGGATGACTCATGGAATCAACGACCCAAGCTGGGGGACGATCCCAAATGGATTCAATTAAGGAGAAGATGCCTAGATGAGGGCCGGGAGAAGATGAATCAGTACTGGGAAGGGAATGACCAGGGCGACAGGCACAAATGGGTGATCCCGCTTGGTCCCTTGGATCAAATCCTAAAAGCAGAACTCAAAGCCTTGGAGGAGGAGCTTAATACTCACGTCATTAAAGTTAAGGAAGGGGTTGATAGGCTCAAATGGGGTTATTCTCAAAGGGGCATGTTTAGCATCAAGGAAGCCTATAACATCAAGATTATAGGATAGGTGGAGGATGACAATATTTGGGCAAAAAAAATTTCATCCAACCCATGAATGAGTTAATACCTGTATGTTAAATAAGGTTATTTGCATACTTTATCATCCCTTTCTCATATGTATCTTCAGATCTGATAGTTCTGTCTGCAAGAGTTGTGTTGTAGCTTATAGGTTTTCCATGGCTGGAAGATATATGGTTCAGGTTTGATTCCATTGATTTCCAGCAGAGATTGCTAAGATCCTTCCCCTCGGTGCTTCTCTACCAAGTTCCCTCTGCAGATCTCCTTCAACAACAAGCACCTTTCTTCCCCTTTCTCTCCTTTAAAAATTATTAAACTTTCCTCAAACTGGTTACTTTAAAGGCTTCTTATTAATCTGATCTATCTAATCAAGACAAAAACACATAGATCTAATTAGCAAGATCCCTTCCAATTTCTAGATCTTAGTATCATTTTGCACATAAAGTTCAATTTCAAGAGATCTAGCTAAAACTACCTTATTTTCGCAAGCAATTTAGTGAAAATTCATAGCTTACTGTTAAGGTAGTTTCATTTGCTGTTCAATAAATTTAATATTCTGCAATATCATTGCATTTTAATTGGCTGCACAAACAGCAAGCCAATATCCCAAGGAAAGCTTGCTTTCCGTGGTTCCTTTTTCGTTGGTTTAGCTAGTTTAATTTCATTATTTTTTGAGATAAAGTAGGCTAACCCAAAGGTACTCTTAAAGTGCTTTTGGGAATTTTTTATTCTAACATGCTCGCTTTCCTTTAGCAGGTCTAACAGAGAAGAAAGGAAGCTCCTTCCCAAAGTGGCTTTTGGAGCGCTCGCTTTCCTTTCGCTCGGATCTGTGTGTATATGGATATTTCGAAGGACCTCCTCGAGGCAATCAAGCTTAGTTAGGACGATGAGGAATGGATCCTGCAAATTGACTATGAGCATTTAATCTTCCAGTGCAGGATCTGCCATGAATACGATCATTTCGGGAGAAACTGTGCCAGGGAAGAAAAGGAGAAGCTGGATCAGGCCTTGGGGGAAGCACATAGGAGCGAGGGTTTCACTCCAGTCAAGAGAAAATGGAGGAGTAGGGGATTGGGAGGGCAGAAGGAGTGTAAGGATGAAGTGGGGCTTTCAAGGGGATCGTCTAACCCCTTCCAGATCCTGGGCGACATAACAGAGGTTCAGCCGCAAGAGGGCGAGATTGGAGGAAGAAGTATGGAATCTGAGATGGTGGATGCAGACAAAATTGAAGCCTGATCAGTATCCATCGAAGCGGAAGAAGCGGAAGACATGGACTTAGGTGAACTGGATCTAGATGCCCTGGAAGCATAATATAGGAAAGATGGCTCAAGATACGTCCGCAGAGAACAGATCGAGCTCTTGCACAAGCAATTTTGCGGTCTAAAGGTGCACAAGGATCTGGGGCTTAGATCAGAAGGAACAAAAGGAAGCAAAAGGAAAACTCCGGAGGAAGATCAGAAACGAGGAGGAAGTCGAACGAGTTGAAAGAATAGCAGAAATATGAGTCATGTTGATCGAATCAAGCCAATAACCCATGATTGAGGCCTCCTTCTCTAAGGTAAGCAGGGTTTCCCAATGAACCTATTGACCTGGAATATTAGGGGTTGTAATCACCCCAAGAAGACTAGCACTCTTGCAAGAAAGATCAAGCAAGAACAACCAGATATTCTTTTCTTACAGGAAACTAAGTGCAGTTTTGAATTAATGCAAAAGATTGGGGAGAAGATTTTGAAAGGTAGCCAAGTCATGGTTATAGAAGCAGAAGGTATGTGAGGAGGGATAACTATCTTGTGGCGTGATAGGGAAGTGGATCTCACTGGGTGGCGAGCGGGTCATTTTTCTCTATCCGTGGATTTCTGCCATGTGACCCAGGTGTGTGAAAAGGTGGCAACAGGAAGAACCTTCCTCGAAAGGGGGAGTAGTGATGTTGCAGTGGGATTGTATCATCCCTGGGAAACTGCCCTAAAGTGATCCGATGACCTCAGTCCTCGAGAATGAAGAGGTATTGTATCATCCCGGGACATCTGTCCAAAAGTTATCCGGTGACCTCAGTCCTTGAGACTGAAAAGGGATTGTATCATCCTGGGACATCTATCCAAAATGTATCGAGAGGTCTTGGCCCCCGTGAAAGTGGTGGATTGCATCATCCCTGAGCCTCAGTTCAAAATGTATCTGGAGGTCTTGGCCCCCGTGAAAGTGGTAGTATTGCATCATCCCTGAACCTTGGTTCAAAATGTATCCGGAGATCTCAGTCCCCATGAATGTGGTAGGATTGTATCATCCTTGAACTTTGCTTCAAAATCTATCCGGAGGTCTCGGCCCCCATGAATGTGTTAGGATTGCATCATCCCTAAACTTCGGTTACAAATGTATCCAGAGGTCTCGGCCCCTGTGAAAGTGGTGGATTGCATCATCCCTGAACCTCGGTTCAAAATATATCTGGAGGTCTTGGCCCCCGTGAAAGTGGTGGATTGCATCATCCCTGAAACTCGGTTCAAAATGTATCTGGAGGTCTTGGCCCCCATGAAAGTGGTAGGATTGCATCATCCCTGAACCTCAGTTCAAAATGTATCCGGAGATCTCCGTCCCTGTGAATGTGGTAGGATTGTATCATCCTTGAACATCGGTTCAGAATGGATACGGTGACTTCAGTACTCGAGAACGTGTGTTGATCCCGTAATTCATAGAGGAAGGATTGTTTGAGTTCCACATATGTGTTGATCTCGTAATTCTGAAAGGAAGGATCATTAGTAACTCCATAAATACCTAAATCCCGTAATTCCGAAAGGAAGGATGATTTACTTGATCCTGTAATTCCAATAGGAAGGATTGTCTGAGTTCCATAGATGTGTTGATCCCGTAATTCCAATAGGAAGGATTGTCTGAGTTCCACAAATGTGTTGATCCCATAATTCTGAAAGGAAGGATCGTTAGTAACTCCGTAAAGACCTAAATACCGTAATTCTGAAAGGAAGGATCGTTAGTAACTCCATAAAGACCTAAACCCCGTAATTCTGAAATGAATGATCATTGGTAACTCTGTAAAGACCTAAATCCCATAATTCTGAAAGGAAGGATCATGTTGATGTTTTGATGATGTTGATGTTTTGATGATAATGATGTTTTTATGATGATGATGATGTACTGATCGAAATATCAATGTATGATGATGATGATGTACTAATCGAAAGATTAGAGTATGATGATGATTTCGATGTACTGATCAAAAGATTAGAGTATGATGATGATGATGATGTACTGATCAAAAGATCAGAGCATGATGATGATGTACTGATCGAAAGATCAGAGTATGATGATGATGATGAACTAATCAGAGTATGACGATGATGATGTACTGAATGAAAGATCAGACTATGATGATGATGATGTATGTATTAGAGTATGATGATGATGATGTACTGATCGAAAGATCAAAGTATGATGATGATAACATACTGATCAAATGATCAGTATGTGATGATAACAACGTACTGATCAAAAGATCAGAATATCATGATGATGATGCTGCTTGAGAATTGAAGTATGATTATGGTGCTAATCACGATGTTACTGATTAGGTTGCTGATCGAAAGAACAAAATGCTGAAGAATTTGTTGGTGATTGAAAGATATAAGTACTGAAGATGTTGCTGATTGAAATGTTGAAGATGTTGTTCCTGATCGAAAGATGTAAGTGCTGAATATATTGTTGTTCAAAAGGTCAAAGTGCTGAAGATGTTGCTGAAGATGTTGTTGAAGGTGTTGCTGATCAAAAGCTCAAAGTGTTGAAGATGTTGCTGATCAAAAGGTCAAAAGATGCTGATGCTGATCAAAGAGTTGTTGTTGTTGAAAATTGAAGACAGAGACTATATGATGTCTAAAAGATTCCAATAATTTACAGATGTATTACCCTGATGATGTTGATGATGTCCTCTATCTCTCTCCTATTATTTTTGTTGTTGATGTTGTTGTAGAATACCCTTCTTGTTAAGGGGGAGTGTTGAAATATTGTAACTTCAAAGAATATTCTATATGTATCTTTTGTGGTCCCCGATGGTCCTACCGAGAGAACCACTTGTATTATATTGTACCCCGATGCTTCTAATCGGAAGAACTAATAAGAGTCATGAGGTTGTCCCCTCTAATTGTAAAGGTGGGTCATTAGCACCCCAGTGTGGTTACTTGAGCCTACATGTGTAACTCGAGCCTACATGATTCACTCGAGCCTACATGTTGGATGAGTTAATTCAAGTGAACGGATGAATATAAATAGAGGTGTAGCTCTCCTCCTTTGGACACACACTCTCACTGGTGTAGCGCATTAGTGGATAAGAGAAGTAGTTGGAGAAGGAGGAGGATCAGGCTTTGATCTCCTTACTGGTTTTATCTTTTATCTTTTTGGGACATCTATATTGAGGAAGCTTTTGCTGGGTTTTTTCCTTTAGGGTTTTCCCAGGATAAATCTTTGTGTTCCTTTTGTATGGTTGTGCTTGTCTATCTTTTAGCAATCCTGTATATATGCTTTTGTTATAAAAATGAAATGAAATACTGATGTCCTAGCTAAGCATATCAAAATTTAACATGCACACCCCTTGTCAGGCATGGCGGTGGCATGGAAGAAGTGGAAGACATGGACTTAGGTGAACTAGATCTAGATGCCTTGGAAGTAGAATGTAGGAAAGATGGCTCAGGATACGTCCCCAGAGAATAGATCGAGCTCTTGCACAAGTGATTTTGCAGTCTAAAGGTGCACAATGATCTTGGGCTTAGATTAGAAGGAACGAAAGCAAGCAAAAGGAAAACTCTGGAGGAAGATCATAAACGAGGAGGAAGTTGAACAAGTTGAAAGAATAGCAGAAATATGAGTCATGCTGATCGAATCCAGCCAATACCCCATGATAAAGGCGTCTCTCTCTGAGGTAAGCAGGGTTTCCCAATGAACCTATTGACCTGGAATCTTAGGGGTTGTAATCACCCCAGGAAGACTAGGACTCTTGCAAGAAAGATCAAGCAAGAACAACCAGATATTTTTTTCTTACAGGAAACTAAGTGCAGTTTTGAATCAATGCAAAAGATTGGGCAGAATATTTCGAAAGGTAGCCAAGTCATGGCTATAGAAGCAGAAGGTATGTGAGGAGGGATAACTATCTTGTGGCATGATAGGGAAGTGGATCTCATTGGGTGGTGAGCGGGTCATTTTTCTCTATCAGCGGATTTTTGCCACGTGACCCAGGTGTGTGAAAAGGCGGCAACAGGAAGAACCTTCCTTGAAAGGGGGAGTAGTGATGTTGTAGTGGGATGGTATCATCCCTGGGCATCTACCCTAGAGTGATCCGGTGACCTCAATCCTCGAGAATGAAGAGGGATTGTATCATCCTAGGACATCTATCCAAAAGTGATCCGGTGACCTTGGTTCTTGAGAATGAAGAGGGATTGTATCATCCTGGGACATCTGTCCAAAATGTATTCGGAGGTCTTGGACCCCATGAAAGTGGTGGATTGCATCATCCCTGAACCTCGGTTCAAAATGTATCTGGAGGTCTTGGCCCCCATGAAAGTGGTAGGATTGCATCATCCCTGAACCTTGGTTCAAAATGTATCCAGAGATCTCGGTCCCCGTGAATGTGGTAGGATTGTATCATCCTTGAACTTTGGTTCAAAATGTATCCGGAGGTCTCGGCCCTCGTGAATGTGGTAGGGTTGCATCATCCCTAAACTTGGGTTCAAAATGTATCCAGAGGTCTCAGCCCCCGTGAAAGTGGTGGATTGCATCATCCTTGAACCTCGGTTCAAAATGTATCCGGAGGTCTTGGCCCCCGTGAAAGTGGTGGATTGCATCATCCCTTAACCTCGATTCAAAATGTATCTAGAGGTCTTGGCCCTCGCGAAAGTGGTGGATTGCATCATCCCTGAACCTCGATTCAAAATGTATCCGGAGGTCTTGGCCCCAGTGAAAGTGGTAGGATTGCATCATCCCTGAACCTCGGTTCAAAATGTATCGAGAGGTCTCGGTCCCCTTGAATGTGGTAGGATTGCATCATCCCTAAACTTAGGCTCAAAGTGTATCCAGAGGTCTCAGCCCCTATGAAAGTGGTGGATTGCATCATCCCTGAACCTTGGTTCAAAATGTATCCGGAGGTCTTGGCCCCCATGAAAGTGGTGGATTGCATCATCCCTGAACCTTGGTTCAAAATGTATCTGGAGGTCTTGGCCCCCGTGAAAGTGGTAGGATTGAATCATCCCTAAACCTCGGTTCAAAATGTATCTGGAGATCTCGGTCCTCATAAATGTGTTAGGATTGTATCATCCTTGAACTTCGGTTCAGAACGGATCCAGTGACTTCGGTACTCGAGAACGTGTGTTGATCCCGTAATTCCTAGAGGAAAGATTGTTTGAGTTCCACATATGTGTTGATCCCGTAATTCTAAAAGGAAGGATCATTAGTAACTCCATAAAGACCTAAATCCTGTAATTCTGAAAGGAAGGATGATTGACTTGATCCCATAATTCCAATAGGAAGGATTGTCTGCATTCCACAGGTATGTTGATCCCGTAATTCCAATAGGAAGGATTGTCTGAGTTCCACAAATGTGTTGATCCCATAATTCCGAAAGGAAGGATCGTTAGTAACTCCGTAAAGACCTAAATCTCATAATTCCAAAAGGAAGGATCGTTAGTAACTTCATAAAGACCTAAATCCCATAATTCCGAAAGGAAAGATCATTGGTAACTCCGTAAAGACCTAAATCAATTAATTCTGAAAGGAAGGATCATGTTGATGTTTTGATGATGTTGATGTTTTGATGATAATGATGTTTTTATGATGATGATGACGTACTGATTGAAAGATCAGTGTATGATGATGATGATGTACTGATCAAAAGATCAGAGTATGATGATGATTATGATGTATTGATTGAAAGATTAGAGTACGAAGATGATGATGATGTACTGATCAAAAGATCAGAGCATGATGATGATGTACTGATCGAAAGATCAGAGTATGATGATGATGATGTACTAATCAGAGTATGACAATGATGATGTACTGAATGAAATATCAGAGTATGATGATGATGATGTACTGATCAGAGTATGATAATGATGATGTACTGATCGAAAGATCAGAGTATGATGATGATAACGTACTGATCAAACGATCAGTATGTGATGATAACAACGTACTGATCAAAAGATTAGAATATCATGATGATGACGCTGCTTGAGAATTGAAGTATGATTATGGTGCTAATCACGATGTTACCGATCAGGTTACTGATCGAAAGAACAAAATGCTGAAGAAGTTGTTGCCGATTGAAAGATCAAAGTACTGAAGATGTTGCTGATCAAAATGTTGAAGATGTTGTTGCTGATCGAAAGATCTAAGTGCTGAATATGTCGTTGTTCAAAAGGTCAAAGTGCTGAAGATGTTGCTGAAGATGTTGTTGAAGGTGTTGCTGATCAAAAGGTCAAAGTGTTGAAGATGTTGCTCATCAAAAGGTCAAAAGATGCTAATGCTGATGAAAGAGTTGTTGTTGTTAAAAATTGAAGACGAAGACTATATGATGTCTAAAAGCTTCCAATAATTTATAGATGTATTACCCTGATGATGTTGATGATGTCCTCTATCTATCTCCTACTGTTGTTGTTGTTGATGTTGTTGTATTCCCTTCTCGTTAAGGGGGAGTGTTGAAATATTGTAACTTCAAAGAATATTCTATATGTATCTTTTGTGGTCCCCGATGTTCCTACCGGGAGAACCACTTGTATTATCTTGTACCCCGATGCTTCTAATCGGAAGAACTAATAAGAGTCATGAGGTTGTCCCCTCTAATTGTAAAGGTGGGTCATTACCACGCCAGTGTGATTACTTGAGCCTACATGTGTAACTCGAGCCTACATGATTCACTCGAGCCTACATGTTGGATGAGTTAATTCAAGTGAACGGATGAATATAAATAGAGGTGTAGCTCTCCTCATTTGGATACACACTCTCACTCGTGTAGCGCATTAGTGGAGAAGAGAAGTAGCTCGAGAAGGAGGAGGATCAGGCTTTGATCTCCTTACTGGTTTTATCTTTTATCTTTTTGGGACATCTATATTGAGGAATCTTTTGATGGGTTTTTTCCTTTAGGGTTTTCCCAGGATAAATCTTTGTGTTCCTTTTGTATGGTCGTGCTTGTCTATCTTTTAGCGATCCTGTATATATGCTTTTGTTATAAAAATGAAATGAAATACTGATGTCTTAGCTAAGCATATGAAAATTAACATGCACACCCCCGGTCAGGCATGGCGGTGGCCCCAGGCAGCAGCCGACGAGTGTCCGGGAGCAATGGTGGAAAGGATGGAACAGGGGAAGGGAAGAGAGCTAGGGTGGGGGGCTGCCTCCTGAAATCCCAATCAATCCCATCGATTGAGATCTGGTCAGAGGCCATTAGGGAAAAGATAGAGATGTGGAAGGAGAAGGCCCTAATCGATAAATCTGTAGGGGTCTGGCTGAGAAAGAAGGATCCGGTCTGCTGGATCCAGAGTACATAGACCCAAAAAGGGCATTATGACCTTTAGTTGGGGCCCAAGGGTTTTTTTACCATCATTTTCTTCACCCAAGAGGATCGGGATAGGGTTTTGGAAGGGGGGGCATATTTTTTCTTCTCTTTGGGTCTCTATCTGAGGCCATGGAAGGAACAATTTAACCCACATACAAAGGACATGACTGTAGCCCCATTATGGATTCGCCTGGTAGGGCTTCCAGGGGAATACTGGGACATGGAGATTCTGCGAGACATTGGGAACTCTTTAGGGGAATTTGTGAAAAACATTGAGCAAACCCGCCTCCAAAGGTATACCAATTTCGATCGGATCTGTGTGTATATGGATCTTTCGAAGGACCTCCTCGAGGAAATCAAGATTAATTAGGACGATGAGGAATGGATCCTGGAAATTGACTATGAGCATTTACCCTTCCAATGCAGGATCTTCCATGAACATGGTCATTTCAGGAGAAGCTACGCCAGGGAAGACAAGGAGAAGCTGGATCGGGCCTTGGGGGAAGCACCTAGGGGCGAGGGTTTCACTCCAGTCAAGAGCAGACAGAGGAGTAAGGGATTGGGATGGAAGAAGCAGTGTAAGGATGAATTGGGGCTTTCAGGGGGATCGTCTAACCCCTTCCAGATCCTGGGCGAGATAACAGAGGTTTAGCCGCAAGAGGGCGAGATTGGAGGAAGAAGTATGGAATCTGAGATGGTGGATGCAGACAAAAGTAAAGCCGGATCGGTATCCATGGAAGCGGAAGAAGCAGAAGACTTGTATTTAGGTGAACTAGATCTAGATGTCGTGGAAGCAGAATGTAGGAAAGATGGCTCAAGATATGTCCCTTCAGAACAGATCGAGCTCTTGCACAAGCGATTTTGCGGTCTAAAGGTGCAAAAGCATCTGGGGCTTAGATCAGAAGGAGCGAAAGGAAGCAAAAGGAAAACTCCGGAGGAATATCAGAAACGAGGAGGAAGTCGAACAAGTTGAAAGAATAGCAGAAATATGAGTCATGCTGATCAAATTAGGCCAATACCCCATGATAAAGGTGTCCTTCTTTGAGAAAAGCAGGGTTTCCCAATGAACCTATTGACCTGGAATCTTATGGGTTGTAATCACCCCAGGAAGACTAGGACTCTTGCAAGAAATATCAAGCAAGAACAATGAGATATTCTTTTCTTGCAGGAAACTAAGTGCAGTTTTGAATCAATGCAAAAGATTGGGAAAAAGATTTCGAAAGGTATCCAAGTCATGGCTATAGAAGCAGAAGGTATGTGAGGAGGGATAACTATCTTGTGGAATGATAGGGAAGTGGATCTCACTGGGTGGCGAGTGGGTCATTTTTCTCTATCAGCGGATTTCTGCCACATGACCCAGGTGTGTGAAAAGGTGGCAATAGGAAGAACCTTCCTCGAAAGGGGGAGTAGTGATGTTGCAGTGGGATTGTATCATCCCTGTGCCTCTGCCCTAAAGTGATCCAGTGACCTCAGTCCTCGAGAATGAAGAGGGATTGTATCATCCCGGGACATCTGTCCAAAAGTGATTCGGTGACCTTGGTCCTTGAGAATGAAGAGGGATTGTATCATCCTAGGACATCTATCCAAAATGTATTCAGAGGTCTTGGCCCTCGTGAAAGTGGTGGATTGCATCATCCCTGAACCTCCGTTCAAAATGTATCCAGAGGTCTTGGCCCCCGTGAAAGTGGTAGGATTGCATCATCCCCGAACCTCGGTTCAAAATGTGTCCGGAGATCTCGGTCACCATGAATGTGGTAGGATTGTATCATCCTTGAACTTTGGTTAAAAATGTATCTGGAGGTCTCGGGCCCCGTGAATGTGGTAGGATTGCATCATCCCTAAACTTCAGTTCAAAATGTATCCAGAGGTCTCAGACCCCATTAAAGTGGTGGATTGCATCATCCCTAAACCTCGGTTCAAAATGTATCCGGAGGTCTTGCCCCCGTGAAAGTGGTGGATTGCATCATCCCTGAACCTCGGTTCAAAATGTATCCGGAGGTCTTGGCCCCCATGAAAGTGGTAGGATTGCATCATCCCTGAACCTCGGTTCAAAATGTATCTGGAGATCTCGATCCCCGTGAATGTGGTAGGATTGTATCATCCTTGAACTTTGGTTCAGAACGGATCTGGTGACTTCGGTACTCGAGAACGTGTGTTGATCCTGTAATTCATAGAGGAAGGATTGTTTGAGTTCCACATATGTGTTGATCCCGTAATTCTGAAAGGAAGGATCATTAGTAACTCCATAAAGACCTAAATCCCGTAATTCTGAAAGGAAGGATGGTTGACTTGATCCCGTATTTCCAATAGGAAGGATTGTCTGCATTCCACAGATGTGTTGATCCCATAATTCCAATAGGAAGGATTGTCTGAGTTCCACAAATGTGTTGATCTCGTAATTCCGAAAGGAAGGATCATTAGTAACTACGTAAAGACCTAAATCCCATAATTCCGAAAGGAAGGATCGTTAGTAACTCCATAAAGACCTAAATCCCATAATTTCAAAAGGAATGATCATTGGTAACTCCGCAAAGACCTAAATATCGTAATTCTTAAAGGAAGGATCATGTTGATGTTTTGATGATGTTGATGTTCTGATGATAATGATGTTTTTATGATGATGATGACGTGCTGATGAAAAGATCAGTGTATGATGATGATGTACTGATCGAAAGATCAGAGTATGATGATGATTACGATGTACTGATCGAAAGATTAGAGTATGATGATGATGATGATGTACTAATCAAAAGATCAGAGCATGCTGGTGATGTACTAATCAAAAGATCAGAGTATGATGATGATGATGTACTGATCAGAGTATGATGATGATGATGTACTGAATGAAAGATCAGAGTATGATGATGATGATGTACTGATTGAAAGATCAGAGTATGATGATGATAACGTACTGATCAAATGATCAGTATGTGATGATAACAATGTACTGATCAAAATATCAGAATATCATAATGATGATGATGCTTAAGAATTGAAGTATGATTATGGTGCTAATCATGATGTTACCGATCAGGTTGCTGATCAAAAGAACAAAATGCTGAAGAAGTTGTTGCTGATTGAAAGATCAAAGTACTGAAGATGTTGCTGATCGAAATGTTGAAGATTTTGTTGTTGATCAAAATATCTAAGTGTTGAATATGTCATTGTTCAAAAGGTCAAAGTGCTGAAGATGTTGCTAAAGATGTTGTTGAAGGTGTTGCTGATCAAAAGGTCAAAGTGTTGAAGATGTTGCTGATCAAAATTTCAAAAGATGCTGATGCTGATCAAAGAGTTGTTGTTGTTGAAAATTGAAGACGAAGACTATATGATATCTAAAAGCTTCCAATAATTTATAGATGTATTACTCTGATGATGTTGATGATGTCCTCTATCTCTCTCCTACTATTGTTGTTGTTGATGTTGTTGTAGAATACCCTTCTCGTTAAGGGGGAGTGTTGAAATATTATAACTTCAAAGAATATTCTATATGTATCTTTTGTGGTCCCCGATGGTCCTACCGGGAGAACCACTTGTATTATCTTGTACCCCAATGCTTCTAATCAGAAGAGCTAATAAGAGTCATCAGGTTGTCCCCTCTAATTGTAAAGGTGGGTCATTAGCACCCCATTGTGGTTACTTGAGCCTACATGTGTAACTCAATCCTACATGATTAACTTGAGCCTACATGTTGGATGAGTTAATTCAAGTGAACGGATGAATATAAATAGAGGTGTAGTTCTCCTCATTTGGACACACACTCTCACTGGTGTAGCGCATTAGTGGAGAAGAGAAGTAGCCGGAGAAGGAGGAGGATCAGGCTTTGATCTTCTTACTGGTTTTATCTTTTATCTTTTTGGGACATCTATATTGAGGAAGCTTTTGTTGGGTTTTTTCCTTTAGGGTTTTCCCAAGATAAGTCTTTGTGTTCCTTTTGTATGGTTGTGCTTGTCTATCTTTTAGCGATCCTGTATATATGCTTTTGTTATAAAAATGAAATGAAATACTGATTTCTTATCTAAGCATATGAAAATTTAACATGCAGACCCCCGGTCAGGCATGGCGATGGCCCCAGGTAGGAGCCGAGGAGTGTCCAGGAGCAATGGTGGCAAGGATGGAATGGGGGAAGGGAAGAGAGTTGGGGTGGGGGGATGCCTCCCGAAAGCCCAATCAATCCCATCGATTGAGATCCAGTCAGAGGCCATTAGGGAGGAGATACAGATGTGGAAGGAGAAGGCCCTAATCGAGAAATTCGTAGGGCTCTCGCTGAGAGAGAAGGATCTGGTCCGCTAGATCCAGAGTACCTAGACCCCAAAAGGGAATTATGACCTTCAGTTGGGGCCCAAGGGTTTTTTTACCATCATTTTATTCAACCAAGAGGATCGGGATAGGGTTTTGGAAGGGGGGGCGTATTTTTTCTTCTCTTCGGGTCTCAATCTGAGGCCATGGAAGGAACAATTTAACCTAAATACAGAGGACATGACTATAGCCCCACTATGGATTCACCTGGTAGGGCTTCCAGGGGAATACTAGGACATGGAGATTCTGCAAGACATTGGGAACTCTTTAGGGGAATTTGTGAAAATCACTGAGCAAACCCGCCTCCAAAGGTATACCACTTTCACTTGGATCTGTGTGTATATGCATCTTTCAAAGGACCTCCTCGAGGCAATCAAGCTTAATTAGGATGATGAGGAATGGATCCAACAAATTGACTATGAGAATTTACCCTTCCAGTGCAGGATCTGCCATGAATATGGTCATTTCGGGAGAAACTTCCCTAGGGAAGACAAGGAGAAGCTGGATTAGGCCTTGGCGGAAGCACCTAGGGGCGAGGGTTTCACTCCAGTCAAGAGCAGATGGAGGAGTAGGGGCTTGGGAGGGCAGAAGCAGCGTAAGGATGAAGTGGGGATTTCAGGGGGGTCGTCTAACCCCTTCCAAATCCTAGGCGACATAACAGAGGTTCAGCCGCAAGAGGGAGAGATTGGAGGAAGAAGTATGGAATCTGAGATGGTGGATGTAGACAAAAGTGAAGCCTCATCGGTATCCATGGAAGCGAAAGAAGCGGAAGACATGGACTTAGGTGAACTGGATCTAGATGCCCTGGAAGCAGAATGTAGGAAAGATGGCTCAGGATACGTCCCAAGAGAACAGATTGAGATCTTGCACAAGCGATTTTGTGGTCTAAAGGTGCACAAGGATAAGGGGCTTATATCAGAAGGATTGAAAGGAAGCAAAAGGAAAACTCCGGAGGAAGATCAGAAACAAGCATTAGAGGAATTTTGGGGTCTAAAATGGGCCTCCTAAGCAAAATAATAAAATAATAGCTAAAATAATAAAATAATGGTTAAAATAATAAAATAATATTAATTAATTTTGGAGGAAGAAAGAAAAAAACTACTTTTTGTGTTCGTATTTTCAACATATCTCCCTGTGTTTTTACTCAAATTTCGATCGGGAGAGCTCGTTGGATGCGGAATTTGATTCCGCATCCAATGATCTCTCCCTATCGAAATTTGAGTAAAAACACAATGAGATATGTCGAAAATACGAACAAAAAAAGTAGTTTTTTTTAATGACAAATATGCCAATTCAACCATTATGGTTGACTTATTTTATTGAAATTCTATTGGTTCTTGAATTCCAACTCACAAAAACTTATTTTGGCACGTTTTCTTATAAGGCCCATTTTAGACCCCAAATTTCCTCTAATGGAGGAAGTCGAACAAGTTGAAAGAATAGCAGAAATATGAGTCATGCTGATCGAATCAGGCCAATACCCCATGATAAAGGCGTCCTTCTCTGAGGTAAGGAGGGTTTCCCAATGAACCTATTGACCTAGAATATTAGCAGTTGTAATCACCCCAGGAATACTAGGACTCTTACAAGAAAGATCAAACAAGAACAACCAGATATTCTTTTCTTACAGGAAACTAAGTGCAGTTTTGAATCAATGCAAAAGATTGGGCAGAAGATTTCAAAAGGTAGCCATGTCATGGCTATAGAAGCAGAAGGTATGTGAGGAGGGATAACTATCTTGTGGCGTGATAGGGAAGTGGATCTCACTGGGTGGCGAGCGGGTCATTTTTCTCTATCAGCGGATTTCCACATCCGGGGCTCAAAGATAAGAGGAACAATCATGAACAATGATGGGCCGAGTGCTCTCTCGCAAAATAGGAGTTTGTCAATCATCTCATATGGCTTTGTGCCTCGACATCATTCGGAAATTGGATAATCGGAGGAGACTTCAATCTAATAATTTCGCTTAAAGAAAAAAAGGGAGGCAAATGGATGTTGGACAAATATCAAGTGGACTTCAGGGAAACCTTAGTCAACAACTCCGTCATCGATCTAGAAACGAGGGATGGTTGGTTCACCTGGAACAACCAAAGGGGTGGTGAGTACTTGGTCGCCTCAAGGCTTGATCGTTTCCTGGTGTCAAAAAATTAAATAAGGGGGACAGGAGAAATAAGGGCGAATGTGATCCTCGCAGCAGGTTCTGATCACTGGCCCATGTGCCTAAACTGGGAAGGGGTAGTGTATCGGCTTCCAAAACCTTTTCGTTTCAAGCAATTCTTGCTAGAACACAGGGACTTTAAGTGTCTGGTGGAACAGTGGTGGCAGGAGATGGAGGACTCATGGGGAACAAGGATGTACAACTTTCAGCAGAAGCTCAAAGTGTTGAAGGCCAAAATTCGTACATGGAACAAGAATGACTTTGGCAACATATTTGAAGACAAGAAAAGGTTAATCTTGGAACTAACTACTACCCAACAAAGAGGGATGGAAGTTGGGTGGGATCCAAATCTGAAGGAAAAGGAGAAGGACCTTGAAGCCCAGTTGGAAGCTAGAGAAAGACAGGAGGAAGTCTTCTAGAAATAGAAGTCTCGTGTTAAGTGGCTGCGGGAAGGGGACAGGAACACCAAATTCTTCCACAATGCTACGGTCAACAACCACTTGGGATCGAAGATCTTTAACCTTAAATTTCACAATGGGACCTAGGTAGGATCTCGGGCTGAGGTAGAAGAGGGCCTTGTTACTCATTTTAAAGAGATCATGACATAAGACAACAATGAGAGGGGTCAGGATATTGATCGGATCACATCCCTGATCCCCAGCATTGTTACAAGGGAGGACAATGAGAATCTCACCAAACTAATCTCCCTACAAGAGTTGGAGAGGATTATGCAGCAGATGTCTCAGAGGAAATCCCCTAGGCTGGACAGGTTCATAGCCAACTTTTCTCACCATTTTTGGGACATGCTCAAAGAGGAGGTTTGGGAAATAGTGGAGGAATCCATGTCCAACAAAGGGGTGCTCAAATCTTTTAATGCAACCTTCCTAGCTTTAATCCCAAAGAGTGAGGGGGCTGACACTCCAGGTAAGTTCAGACCTATAGCCCTTTGTAATGTTATATACAAAATAATCTTGAAGGTCATAGCAAATAGACTAAAACCTCTGCTCCTGAGGATCATCACCCCTGAACAATCGGGGTTTGTGGAGGGGAGGCAAATTCTGGATGGGATCATTACGGTCCACGAGGCCATTCACTCACTTAAATGTACTAGAAGCCCAGGAATTCTTATCAAACTTAATATTGCCAAAGCCTATGACAAACTAAGCTGGGAGTACCTGCAGGAAATGCTAAAGGCTTTTGGTTTTTGTAGGGTGTGGATAGAATGGGTCATGGGGCTGGTGTCCTTACCTTTTTTTTGCATCCTCCTAAATGGTTCTCTGACCAGATTGTTCTCGCCATCTAGGGGAATCAGGCAGGGAGATCCCCTGTCTCCATTTCTCTTCATCCTGGCGGCAGAAGGCCTAAGCAAACTTATACATGCTCAGGTAGGTCTAGGGAGGATTCGAGGCCTATCCTTTTGTGAGGGCATGAAAAAACAGACCCATCAGCAATTTGTGGATGACACAATGTTAATGGGGCACCCTTCATTCCAAGAGGTACAAGCCTTTAAATCTTGTCTAGTGGCCTTTTTCTAAGCCTCAAGGTTGGAGGTCATCTCAGAGAAATACCAGGTGTTCTTCTTCAATACCGCGCTTATTTCTCAGAGGAACATTGCCAGGATCTTGGGTTTCCAAAAAGGACGGCTCCCAACCAAATATCTAGGGGTCCCTCTCAGCCAGAAAATTATTAGGCATGCCTCCTGCCAAGATTTAGTAGACAGAATAAAGAGTAGGCTATCAGGCTAGGCGATAAGACCTTTAAATCTCCTGGGGAGACTTGTTCTGGTTAAGTCGGTTATCCAGGCTATGCCTATGTACCTTCTTTCAGTTTTGCCGGCCCCCAAGTCAGTTCTCAAGGAAATCAGGAACCTCCAGTGCAATTTCCTATGGGCAGGTAGAGGCAATAAAGCAAAATTCACCTTGCTCAGCTAGAAGAAGGTGAGCATGCCAAAAGACTTGGGGGGCCTAGGGATCCATGATCCAGAAGTAGTGGGGCAAGTTCAAGGTGCAAAGATTTGGTGGCAATGGAGCACCCACAAACAGGAGCCATGGGCCAAGATATGTCATTTTTAGTATGCAAAGGGAATCATGGCCTGCTTCGTAGCTAGTTTGCTTCAGCAGGGACGTCGAAGGTTCCCAGATATGGTAGAAGGCAAGGGAGGCAAGCTGGATAATCTAGGAGCATAGCTTCTGGGAAATTCAGGATGGTATTCTAGCGAACATGTGGGATGACTCATGGAATCAATGACCCAAGCTGGGGGAGGATCCCAAATGGATTCAATTAAGGAGAAGATGCTTAGATGAGGGCCGGGAGAAGATGAATCAGTACTGGGAAGGGAATGACCAGGGCGACAGGCACAAATGGGTGATACCGCTTGGTCCCTTGGATCAAATCCTGAAAGCAGAACTCAAGGCCTTGGAGGAGGAGCTTAATACTCACGTCATTAAAGTTAAGGAAGGGGTTGATAGGCTCAAGTGGGGTTATTCTCAAAGGGGCATGTTTAGTATCAAGGAAGCCTATAACATAAATATTAGAGGATAGGCAGAGGATGAAAAGATTTGGGCAAAAGTTTTGTCATCCAACCCATGAATGAGTTAATACCTGTATGTTAAATAAGGTTATTTGCATACTTTATCATCCCTTTCTCATATGTATCTTCAGATCTGATAGTTCTGTCTGCAAGAGTTGTGTTGTAGCTTACAGGTTTTCCATGGCTGGAAGATATATGGTTCAGGTTTGATTCCATTGATTTCCAGCAGATATTTCTAAGATCGCGCCCCTCGGTGCTTCTCTACCAAGTTCCCTCTGCAGATCTCCTTCAACAACAAGCACCTTTCTTGCCCTTTCTCTCCTTTAAAAATTATTAAACTTTCCTCAAACTGGTTACTTTAAAGGCTTGTTATTAATATGATCTATCTCATCAAGAAAAAAACACATAGATCTAATTAGCAAGATCCCTTCCAATTTCTAGATCTTAGTATCATTTTGCACATAAAGTTCAATTTCAAGAGATCTAGCTAAAAGTACCTTATTTTCGCAAGCAATTTAGTGAAAATTCATAGCTTATTGTTAAGGTAGTTTCACTTGCTGTTCAATAAATTTAATATTCTGAAATATCATTGCATTTTAATTGGCTGCACAAACAGCAATCCAAGATCCCAAGGAAATCTTGCTTTCTGTGGTTCCTTTTTCGGTGGTTTAGCTAGTTTAATTTCATTATTTTTTGAGATAAAGTAGGCTAACCCAAAGGTACTCTTAAAGTGCTTTTGGGAATTTGTTATTCTAACATGCTCGCTTTCCTTTATCAGGTCTAACAGAGAAGAAAGGAAGCTCCTTCCCAAAGTGGCTTTTGGAGCGCTCAAAACCCCCAGGGGTCTCTCTTTTGTCACAAAATTTGTAAAATTTTTGTATAACTGTAAGATCTTGGTTTTAGCCTATATAAGGACCAAGAAAGCACTAATTTATTAGTTCTTTGATATTGTAATCACTGTAATAAAATCATTCTTTGAATAGGCTCTTTCGAGCCCATTCCCCATCCCCCCTGGGGGGATTCACGTCAGTACCATTTTTGTCATTTTTTGCTTATTTCTCTTTCACTAGAATTGATCTAATTTGCAGGGTAGTATACTTGATCTTGTTGTTAATTCCATACTCCATATCTTACATTTCAAAGTAATCATAATACTTACCCCACGATTTCCCGAGTGACCCGCAAGGGGAAAGAGATTCGTGGTAGGATTAATCAAAAAACCAGATTTGTGTAGTTGTTTTATTTTTCATCTTTTGTTTATCAGCAATTTAAAATTAACCCCTCCTCGATTCCCCGATTGAGATCCACTTGGATCGAAAGAGGTTCTTGGAGGCTTTTTCAAGACTCCAATGTGTATGCTCTGCACTTGGCTGCGGTTCGTCCGATCAGTCAAGCTGTATCAAAATCACTTGGGTGACTAGCATAATTAGGACTCACTCTCACCAATTGGCAAACCATCAGGTGAAAATCCAACACCTCAATCGAACCTCTACGGTGGAAAAATACCCAAAGGAAGCGGGAACTTACTGAAAAGTGACCTTGGGGCGCCGATCTCTGTCACACGCTAACGGGTGAATTACGAACAATAGTCCCAGAGACTCCATTTCAGCCCACATATTCCTTGCGGGTAGCCGTAAAGGTTTTGTTTTGGACATACTCCAAGTACTCTCGGGTATATCTGGAGTCCCCCCTTAGCCTAATTTAATCAATTCATACTTCAATTTTAACTTAAAACATACCAAGATGCAATCACAAAACATTCACTCCAAGAACATGTAAGCACATTGATCTCTTTGATTTGACTCCATTTTAAGGCACTGGTCATTTTTGCTTCATATATATATTGTGTATCAGCTTTGTGCTTCCGTGTGTTTATTTTCGTATCTTGTCATCTTCAATTGACTATAGTTAAAAAATTCGAACTCCTAAGTAACTCATTCAGTTTAACATCACCACACTAAATAATCATCCTTAGTACCTAAATAGGGTCTACCCCCCTTGGCTCCATTAGGAGTTGAGCCTAAACAGAGGAGTCAAGAACAAGGTGACAGCCTTGAATCGAGACTTGCCCACAAGGACACACCGAGTGGCTTGAAGATTTCTTCCACGTGACCCAGGTGTGTGAAAAGGCAGCAACAGGAAGAACCTTCCTCAAAAGGGGGAGTAGTGATGTTGCAGTGGGATTGTATCATCCCTGGGCATCTGCCCTAAATTGATCTGGTGACCTCAGTCCTCGATAATGAACAGGGATTGTATCATCCTGAGACATCTGTCCAAAAGTGATCTGGTGACCTTGGTCCTTGAGAATGAAGAGCGATTGTATCATCCTGGGACATCTATCCAAAATGTATCTGGAGGTCTTGGCCCCCATGAAAGTGGTGGATTGCATCATCCCTGAACCTCGGTTCAAAATGTATCTGGAGGTCTTGGCCCCCATGAAAGTGGTAGGATTGCATCATCCCTAAACCTCGGTTCAAAATGTATCCGGAGATCTCGGTCCCCATGAATGTGGTAGGATTGTATCATCCTTGAACTTTGGTTCAAAATGTATCCGGAGGTCTCGGCCCTGTGAATGTGATAGGATTGCATCATCCCTAAACTTAGGTTCAAAATGTATCCAGAGGTCTCAGCCCCCATAAAAGTGGTGGATTGCATCATCCCTGAACCTCGGTTCAAAATGTATCCAGAGCTCTTGGCCCCGTGAAAGTGGTGGATTGCATCATCCCTGAACCTCGGTTCAAAATGTATGTGGAGGTCTTGGCCTCTGTGAAAGTGGTAGGATGCATCATCCCTAAACCTCGGTTCAAAATGTATCCGGAGATCTCAGTCCCCGTGAATGTGGTAGGATTGTATCATCCTTGAACTTCGATTCAGAATGGATACGGTGACTTCGGTACTCGAGAACGTTTGTTGATCCCATAATTCCTAGAGGAAGGATTGTTGGAGTTCCACATATGTGTTGATCCCGTAATTGTGAAAGGAAGGATCATTAGTAACTCCATAAAGACCTAAATCCCGTAATTCCAAAAGGAAGGATCATTGACTTCATCCCGTAATTCCAATAGGAAGGATTGTCTGAGTTCCATAGATGTGTTGATCCCGAAATTCCAATAGGAAGGATTGTCTGAGTTCCACAAATGTGTTGATCCCGTAATTCTAAAAGGAAGGATCGTTAGTAACTCCGTAAAGACCTAAATCCCATAATTCTGAAAGGAAGGATCGTTAGTAACTCCATAAAGACCTAAATCTTGTAATTCCGAAAGGAATGATCATTGTTAACTCCATAAAGACCTAAATCCTGTAATTCTGAAAGGAAGGATCATGTTGATGTTTTGATGATGTTGATGTTTTGATGATAATGATCTTTTTATGATGATGATGATGTACTGATCGAAAGATCAGTGTATGATGATGATGATGTACTGATCAAAAGATCAGAGTATGATGATGATTACGATGTACTGATCGAAAGATTAGAGTATGATGCTAATGATGATGTACTGATCAAAGTATGACGATGATGATGTACTGAATGAAAGATCAGAGTATGATGATGATGATGTACTAATCAGAGTATGATGATGATGATGTACTGATCCAAAGATGAGAGTATGATGATGATAACGTACTGATCAAATGATCAGTATGTGATGATAACAACGTACTGACCAAAAGATCAGAATATCATGATGATGATGCTGCTTGACAATTGAAGTATGATTATGGTGCTAATCACAATGTTACCGATTAGGTTGCTGATCGAAAGAACAAAATGCTGAAGAAGTTGTTGTTGATTGAAAGATCAAAGTACTGAAGATGTTGCTGATCGAAAGATCTAAGTGCTAAATATGTTGTTGTTCAAAAGGTCAAAGTGCTGAAGATGTTGCTGAAGGTGTTGCTGATCAAAAGGTCAAAGTGTTGAAGATGTTGCTGAAGGTGTTGCTGATCAAAAGGTCAAAGTGTTGAAGATGTTGCTGATCAAAAGGTCAAAAGATGCTGATGCTGATCAAAAATTTGTTGTTGTTGAAAATTGAAGACAAAGACTATATGATGTCTAAAAGCTTCCAATAATTTATAGATGTATTACCCTGATGATGTTGATGATGTCCTCTATCTCTCTCCTACTATTGTTGTTGTTGATGTTGTTGTAGAATACCCTTCTCGTTAAGGGGGAGTGTTGAAATATTGTAACTTCAAATAATATTCTATATGTATCTTTTGTGGTCCCCGATGGTCCTACCGAGAGAACCACTTGTATTATCTTGTACCCCGATGCTTCTAATCGGAAGAACTAATAAGATTCATGAGGTTGTCCCCTCTAATTGTAAAGGTGGGTCATTAGCACCCCAGTGTGGTTACTTGAGCCTACATGTGTAACTCGAGCCTACATGATTCACTCGAGCCTACATGTTGGATGAGTTAATTCAAGTGAACGGATGAATATAAATAGAGGTGTAGCTCTCCTCATTTGGACACACACTCTCACTGGTGTAGCGCATTAGTGGAGAAGAGAAGTGGCTGGAGAAGGAGGAGGATCAGGCTTTGATATCCTTACTGGTTTTATCTTTTATCTTTTACGGACATCTATATTGAGGAAGCTTTTGCTGGGTTTTTTCCTTTAGATTTCTCCCAGGATAAATCTTTGTGTTCCTTTTGTATGGTTGTGCTTGTCTATCTTTTAGCGATCCTATATATATGCTTTTGTTATAAAAATGAAATGAAATACTGATGTCTTAGCTAAGAATATGAAAATTTAACATGCACACCCCCGGTCAGGCATGGCGGTGGCCCTAGGCAGGAGTCGAGGAGTGTCCAGGAGCAATGGTGGCAAGGATGGAATGGGGGAAGGGAAGAGAGATAGGGTGGGGGGTTTCCTCCCGAAAGCCTAATCAATCCCATCGATTCAAATCCAGTCAGAGGCCATTAGGGAGAAGATAGAGATGTGGAAGGAGATGGCCCTAATCAAGAAATTTGCAGGGGTCTGGTTGAGAGAGAAGGATCTAGTCCACTGGATCTAGAGTACCTAGACCCAAAAAAGGGTGTTATGACCTTTAGTTGGGGCCCAAGGGTTTTTTTACCATCATTTTCTTCAACCAAGAGGATCAGGATAGGGTTTTGGAAGGGGGGGCGTATTTTTTCTTCTCTCCGGGTCTCTATCTAAGGCCATGGAAGGAATAATTTAACCCAGATACAGAGGACATGACTGTAGCCCCATTATGGATTCGCCTGGTAGGGTTTCCAAGGGAATACTGGGACATGGACATTCTGTGAGACATTGGGAACTCTTTAGGGGAATTTGTGAAAATCACTGAGCAAACCCGCCTCCAAAGGTATACCACTTTCGCTCGGATCTGTGTGTATATGGATCTTTCAAAGGACCTCCTCGAGGCAATCAAGCTTAGTTAGGACGATGAGGAATGGATCCAGCAAATTGACTATGATCATTTACTCTTCCAGTGCACGATCTGCCATGAATACGGTCATTTCGGGAGAAACTGCGCCAGGGAAGACAACGAGAAGCTGGATCAGGCCTTGGGGGAAGCACATAGGAGCGAGGATTTCACTCCAGTCAAGAGCAGATGGAGGAGTAGGGGCTTGGGAGGGCAGAAGCAGCGTAAGGATGAAGTAGGGATTTCAAGGGGATGATGATGATGATGTATGTATTAGAGTATGATGATGATGATGTACTGATCGAAAGATCAAAGTATGATGATGATAACATACTGATCAAATGATCAGTATGTGATGATAACAACGTACTGATCAAAAGATCATAATATCATGATGTTGATGCTGCTTGAGAATTGAAGTATGATTATGGTGCTAATCACGATGTTACCGATTAGGTTGCTGATCGAAAGAACAAAATGCTGAAGAATTTGTTGCTGATTGAAAGATATAAGTAGTGAAGATGTTGCTAATCGAAATGTTGAAGATGTTGTTGCTGATCGAAAGATCTAAGTGCTGAATATGTTGTTGTTCAAAAGGTCAAAGTGCTGAAGATGTTGCTGAAGATGTTGTTGAAGGTGTTGCTGATCAAAAGGTCAAAGTGTTGAAGATGTTTCTGATCAAAAGGTCAAAAGATGTTGATGCTGATCAAAGAGTTGTTGTTGTTGAAAATTGAAGACAAAGACTATATGATGTCTAAAAGCTTCCAATAATTTATAGATGTATTACCTTGATGATGTTGATGATGTCCTCTATCTCTCTCCTATTATTTTTGTTGTTGATGTTGTTGTAGAATACCCTTCTTGTTAAGGGGGAGTGTTGAAATATTGTAACTTCAAAGAATATTCTATATGTATCTTTTGTGGTCCCCGATGGTCCTACCGAGAGAACCACTTGCATTATATTGTACCCCGATGCTTCTAATCGGAAGAACTAATAAGAGTCATGAGGTTGTCCCCTCTAATTGTAAAGGTGGGCCATTAGCACCCCAGTGTGGTTACTTGAGCCTACATGTGTAACTCGAGCCTACATGATTCACTCGAGCCTACATGTTGGGTGAGTTAATTCAAGTGAACGGATGAATATAAATAGAGGTGTAGCTCTCCTCATTTGGACACACACACTCACTGGTGTAGCGCATTAGTGGAGAAGAGAAGTAGTTGGAGAAGGAGGAGGATCAGGCTTTGATCTCCTTATTGGTTTTATCTTTTATCTTTTTGGGACATCTATATTGAGGAAGCTTTTGCTGGGTTTTTTCCTTTAGGGTTTTCCCAGGATAAATCTTTGTGTTCCTTTTGTATGGTTGTGCTTGTCTATCTTTTAGCGATCCTGTATATATGATTTTGTTATAAAAATGAAATGAAATACTGATGTCCTAGCTAAGCATATGAAAATTTAACATGCACACCCCTGGTTAGGCATGGCGGTGGCCCCAGGCAGGAGCTGAGGAGTGTCTAGGAGTAATGGTAGCAAGGATGGAACGGGGGAAGGGAAAAGAGCTGGGGTGGGGGGCTGCCTCCCGAAAGCCCAATCAATCCCATCGACTTAGATCCTGTCAGAGGCCATTAGGGAGAAGATAGAGATGTGGAAGGAGAAGGACCTAATCAAGAAATTTGTAGGGGTCTGGCTGAGAGAGAAGGATCTGGTCTGCTGGATCCAAAGTACCTAGACCCAAAAAGGGCAGTATGACCTTCAGTTGGGGCCCAAGGGTTTTTTTACCATCATTTTCTTCAACCAAGAGGATCGGGATAGGGTTTTGGAAGGGGGGGCATATTTTTTCTTCTCTCCTGATCTCTATCTGAGGCCATGGAAGGAACAATTTAACCCAGATACAGAGGACATGACTGTAGCCCCATTATGGATTCACCTAGTAGGGCTTCCAGGGGAATACTGGGACATGGAGATTCTATGAGACATTGGGAACTCTTTAGGGGAATTTCTGAAAATCACTGAGCAAACCCGCCTCCAAAGGTATACCATTTTCGCTTGGATCTGTGTGTATATGGATCTTTCAAAGGACCTCCTCGAGGCAATCAAGCTTAATTAGGACGATGAGGAATGGATCCAGTAAATTGACTATGAGCATTTAGCCTATCAGTGCAGGATCTGCCATGAATACGCTCATTTCGAGAGAAACTGCCCCAGGGAAGACAAGGAGAAGCTGGATCAGGCCTTGGGGGAAGCACCTAGGGGCGAGGGTTTCACTCCAGCCAAGAGAAAACAGAGGAGTAGGGGATTGGGAGGGAAGAATCAGTGTAAGGATGAAGTGGGGCTTTCAGGGGGATCGTCTAACCCCTTCCAGATCCTGGGCGACATAACAGAGGTTCAGCCGCAAGAGGGCAAGATTGGAGGAAGAAGTATGGAATCTGAGATGGTGGATGCAGACAAAAGTGAAGCCTGATCGGTATCCATGGAAGAAGAAGAAGTGGAAGACATGGACTTAGGGGAACTAGATATAGATGCCTTGGAAGCAAAATGTAGGAAAGATGGCTCAGGATACATCCCCAGAGAATAGATCGAGATCTTGTACAAGTGATTTTGCAGTCTAAAGGTGCACAAGGATCTGGGGCTTAGATCAGAAGGAATGAAAGCATGCAAAAGGAAAACTCTGGAGGAAGATCATAAACGAGGAGGAAGTTGAAAAAGTTGAAAGAATAGCAGAAATATGAGTCATGCTGATCAAATCTGGCCAATACCCCATGATAAAGGCGTCTTTCTCCGAGGTAAGCAGGGTTTCCCAATGAACCTATTGACCTGGAATCTTAGGGGTTGTAATCACCCTAGGAAGACTAGGACTCTTGCAAGAAAGATCAAGCAAGAACAGCCAGATATTTTTTTCTTACAGGAAACCAAATTTTCTTACAGGAAACTAAGTGCAGTTTTGAATCAATGCAAAAGATTGGGCAGAAGATTTCGAAAGGTACCCAAGTCATGGCTATAGAAGCAGAAGGTATGTGAGGAGGGATAACTATCTTGTGGCGTGATAGGGAAGTGGATCTCATTGGGTGGCGAGCGGGTCATTTTTCTCTATCAGCGGATTTTTGCCACGTGACCCAGGTGTGTGAAAAGGCAGCAACAGGAAGAACCTTCCTCGAAAGGGGGAGTAGTGATGTTTTAGTGGAATTGTATCATCCCTGGGCATCTACCCTAAAGTCATACAGTGACCTCAGTCCTCGAGAATGAAGAGGGATTGTATCATCCTGGGACATCTATCCAAAAGTGATCCGGTGACCTCGGTCCTTGAGAATGAAGAGGGATTGTATCATCCTGGGACATCTGTCCAAAATGTATCCGGAGGTCTTGGACCCCATGAAAGTGGTGGATTGCATCATCCCTGAACCTCGGTTCAAAATGTATCCGGAGGTCTTGGCCCCCATGAAAGTGGTAGGATTGCATCATCCCTGAACCTCGGTTCAAAATGTATCAGGAGATCTCGGTCCGCGTGAATGTGGTAGGATTGTATCATCCTTGAACTTTGGTTCAAAATGTATACGGAGGACTCGGCCCCCGTGAATGTGGTAGGATTGCATCATCCCTAAACTTGGGTTCAAAATGTATCCAGAGGTCTCAGCCCCCGTGAAAGTGGTGGATTGCATCATCCTTGAACCTCGGTTCAAAATGTATCCAGAGGTCTCAGCCCCCGTGAAAGTGGTGGATTGCATCATCCTTGAACCTCGGTTCAAAATGTATCCGGAGGTCTTGGCCCCCGTGAAAGTCGTGGATTGCATCATCCCTTAACCTCGATTCAAAATGTATCTGGAGGTCTTGGCCCTCGTGAAAGTGGTGGACTGCATCATCCCTAAACTTCGGTTCAAAATGTATCCAGAGGTCTTGGCCCCAGTGAAAGTGGTAGGATTGCATCATCCCTGAACCTCGGTTCAAAATGTATCGAGAGGTCTCGGTCCCCTTGAATGTGGTAGGATTGCATCATCCCTAAACTTAG
Source organism: Pseudotsuga menziesii (assembly GCA_001517045.1). NCBI lineage: Eukaryota > Viridiplantae > Streptophyta > Pinopsida > Pinales > Pinaceae > Pseudotsuga > Pseudotsuga menziesii. The sequence goes on from LPNX011134349.1 coordinate 168,540, forward strand.
GTTCAAAATGTATCCAGAGGTCTCAGCCCCCGTGAAAGTGGTGGATTGCATCATCCCTGAACCTTGGTTCAAAATGTATCCGAAGGTCTTGGCCCCCATTAAAGTGGTGGATTGCATCATCCCTGAACCTTGGTTCAAAATGTATCTGGAGGTCTTGGCCCCCGTGAAAGTGGTAGGATTGAATCATCCCTAAACCTCGGTTCAAAATGTATCTGGAGATATCGGTCCTCGTGAATGTGGTAGGATTGTATCATCCTTGAAATTCGGTTCAGAACGGATCCAGTGACTTCGGTACTCGAGAACGTGTGTTGATCCTGTAATTCCTAGAGGAAGGATTTTTTGAGTTCCACATATGTGTTGATCCCGTAATTCTGAAAGGAAGGATCATTACTAACTCCATAAAGACCTAAATCCCGTAATTCTGAAAGGAAGGATGATTGAATTGATCCCAGAATTCCAATAGGAAGGATTGTCTGCGTTCCACAGATATGTTGATCCCGTAATTCCAATAGGAAGGATTGTCTGAGTTCCACAAATGTGTTGATCCCATAATTCCGAAAGGAAGGATCATTAGTAACTCCATAAAGACCTAAATCTCATAATTCTGAAAGGAAGGATCGTTAGTAACTCCATAAAGACCTAAATCCCATAATTCCGAAAGGAAAGATCATTGGTAACTCCGTAAAGACCTAAATCCCGTAATTCTGAAAGGAAGGATCATGTTGATGTTTTGATGATGTTGATGTTTTGATGATAATGATGTTTTTATGATGATGATGACGTACTGATTGAAAGATCAGTGTATGATGATGATGATGTACTATCAAAAGATCATAGTATGATGATGATTACGATGTATTGATTGAAAGATTAGAGTAGGAAGATGATGATGATGTACTGATCAAAATATCAGAGCATGATGATGATGTACTGATCGAAAGATCAGAGTATGATGATGATGATGTACTGATCAGAGTATGACGATGATGGTGTACTGAATGAAATATCAGAGTATGATGATGATGATGTACTGATCAGAGTATGATAATGATGATGTACTGATCGAAATATCAGAGTATGATGATGATAACGTACTGATCAAATGATCAGTATGTGATGATAACAACGTACTGATCAAAAGATCAGAATATCATGATGATGATGCTGCTTGAGAATTGAAGTATGATTATGCTGCTAATCACGATGTTACCGATCAGGTTACTGATCGAAAGAACAAAATGCTAAAGAAGTTGTTGCTGATTGAAAGATCAAAGTACTGAAGATGTTGCTGATCAAAATGTTGAAGATGTTGTTGCTGATCGAAATATCTAAGTGCTCAATATGTTGTTGTTCAAAAGGTCAAAGTGCTGAAGATGTTGCTAAAGATGTTGCTGAAGATGTTGTTGAAGGTGTTGCTGATCAAAAGGTCAAAGTGTTGAAGATGTTGCTGATCAAAAGGTCAAAAGATGCTGATGCGGATCAAAGACTTATTGTTGTTGAAAATTGAAGACAAAGACTATATGATGTCTAAAAGCTTCCAATAATTTATAGATGTATTACCCTGATGATGTTGATGATGTCCTCTATCTCTCTCCTACTGTTGTTGTTGTTGATGTTGTTGTATAATACCCTTATCGTTAAGGGGGAGTGTTGAAATATTGTAACTTCAAATAATATTCTATATGTATCCTTTGTGGTCCCCGATGGTCCTACCGGGAGAACCACTTGTATTATCTTGTACCCCGATGCTTCTAATCGGATGAACTAATAAGAGTCATGAGGTTGTCCCCTCTAATTGTAAAGGTGGGTCATTACCACCCCAGTGTGGTTACTTGAGCCTACATGTGTAACTCGAGCCTACATGATTCACTCGAGCCTACATGTTGGATGAGTTAATTCAAGTGAACGGATGAATATAAATAGAGGTGTAGCTCTCCTCATTTGGACACACACTCTCGCTCGTGTAGCGCATTTGTGGAGAAGAGAAGTAGCTAGAGAAGGAGGAGGATCAGGCTTTGATCTCCTTACTGGTTTTATCTTTTATCTTTTTGGGACATCTATATTGAGGAAGCTTTTGCTGGGTTTTTTCCTTTAGGGTTTTCCCGGGATAAATCTTTGTGTTCCTTTTGTATGGTCGTGCTTGTCTATCTTTTAGTGATCCTGTATATATGCTTTTTTTATAAAAATGAAATGAAATACTGATGTCTTAGCTAAGCATATGAAAATTAACATGCATACCCCCGGTCAAGCATGGCGGTGGCCCCAGGCAGCAGCCGAGGAGTGTCCAGGAGCAATGGTGGCAAGGATGGAACAGGGGAAGGGAAGAGAGCTGGGGTGGGGGGCTGCCTCCCGAAATCCCAATCAATCCCATCGATTGAGATCTGGTCAGAGGCCATTAGGGAAAAGATAGAGATGTGGAAGGAGAAGGCCCTAATCGAGAAATTCGTAGGGGTCTGGCTGAGAGAGAAGGATCTGGTCCGCTGGATCCAGAGTACATAGACCCAAAAAGGGCATTATGACCTTCAGTTGGGGCCCAAGGGTTTTTTTACCATCATTTTCTTCACCCAAGAGGATTGGGATAGGGTTTTGGAAGGGGGGGCATATTTTTTCTTCTCTTTGGGTCTCTATCTGAGGCCATGGAAGGAACAATTTAACCCATATACAGAGGACATGACTGTAGCCCCATTATGGATTCGCCTGGTAGGGCTTCCAGGGGAATACTGGGACATGGAGTTTCTGCGAGACATTGGGAACTCTTTAGGGGAATTTGTGAAAATCACTGAGCAAAACCGCCTCCAAAGGTATACCAATTTCGATCGGATCTGTGTGTATATGGATATTTCGAAGGACCTCCTCGAGGCAATCAAGCTTAATTAGGACGATGAGGAATGGATCCAGCAAATTGACTATGAGCATTTACCCTTCCAATGCAGGATCTGCCATGAATACGGTCATTTCGGGAGAAGCTACGCCAGGGAAGACAAGGAGAAGCTGGATCGGGCCTTGGGGGAAGCACCTAGGGGCGAGGGTTTCACTCAAGTCAAGAGCAGACGGAGGAGTAAGGGCTTGGGAGGGAAGAAGCAGCGTAAGGATGAAGTGGGGCTTTCAGGGGGATCGTCTAACACCTTCCAAATCCTGGGCGAGATAACAGAGGTTTAGACGCAAGAGGGCGAGATTAGAGGAAGAAGTATGGAATCTGAGATGGTGGATGTAGACAAAAGTGAAGCCGGATCGATATCCATGGAAGCGGAAGAAGCAGAAGACTTGGACTTAGGTGAACTGGATCTAGATGCCGTGGAAGTAGAATGTAGGAAAGATGGCTCAAGATACGTCCCCAGAGAACAGATCGAGCTCTTGCACAAGCGATTTTGCGGTCTAAAGGTGCACAAGCATCTGGGGCTTAGATCAGAAGGAGCGAAAGGAAGCAAAAGGAAAACTCCGGAGGAAGATCAGAAACGAGGAGGAAGTCGAACAAGTTGAAAGAATAGCAGAAATATGAGTCATGCTGATCGAATCAGGCCAATACCCCATGATAAAGGTGTCCTTCTTTCAGAAAAGCAGGGTTTCCCAATGAACCTATTGACTTGGAATCTTAGGGGTTGTAATCACCCCAGGAAGACTAGGACTCTTGCAAGAAAGATCAAGCAAGAACAACCAGATATTCTTTTCTTGCAGGAAACTAAGTGCAGTTTTGAATCAATGCAAAAGATTGGGCAAAAGATTTCGAAAGGTATCCATGTCATGGATATAGAAGCAGAAGGTATGTGAGGAGGGATAACTATCTTTTGGCGTGATAGGGAAGTGGATCTCACTGGGTGGCGAGCAGGTCATTTTTCTCTATCAGTGGATTTCTGCCATGTGACCCAGGTGTGTGAAAAGGCGGCAACAGGAAGAACCTTCCTCGAAAGGGGGAGTAGTGTTGTTGCAGTGGGATTGTATCATCCCTGTGCATCTGCCCTAAAGTGATCCGGTGACCTCAGTCCTCGAGAATGAAGAGGGATTGTATCATCCCGGGAGATCTGTCCAAAAGTGATTCGGTGACCTCGGTCCTTGAGAATGAAGAGGGATTGTATCATCCTGGGACATCTGTCCAAAATGTATCCAGAGGTCTTGGCCCTCGTGAAAGTGGTGGATTGCATCATCCCTGAACCTCGGTTCAAAATGTATCCAGAGGTCTTGGCTCCCGTGAAAGTGGTAGGATTGCATCATCCCTGAACCTCGGTTCAAAATGTATCTAGAGATCTCGGTCCCCATGAATGTGGTAGGATTGTATCATCCTTGAACTTTGGTTCAAAATGTATCTGGAGGTATCGGGCCCCGTGAATGTTGTAGGATTGCATCATCCCTAAACTTTAGTTCAAAATGTATCCAGAGGTCTTAGACCCCGTTAAAGTGGTGGATTGCATCATCCCTGAACTTCGGTTCAAAATGTATCCGGAGGTCTTGGCCCCCGTGAAAGTGGTGGATTGCATCATCCCTAAACCTCGGTTCAAAATGTATCCGGAGGTCTTGGCCCCCGTGAAAGTGGTAGGATTGCATCATCCCTGAACCTCGGTTCAAAATGTATCTGGAGATCTCGATCCCCGCTAATGTGGTAGGATTGTATCATCCTTGAACTTTGGTTCAGAACGGATCTGGTGACTTTGGTACTCGAGAACGTGTGTTGATCCCCTAATTCATAGAGGAAGGATTGTTTGAGTTCCACATATGTGTTGATCCTGTAATTGTGAAAGGAAGGATCATTAGTAACTCCATAAAGACCTAAATCCCGTAATTCCGAAAGGAAGGATGATTGACTTGATCCCGTAATTCCAATAGGAAGGATTGCCTGCATTCCACAGATGTGTTGATCCCATAATTCCAATAGGAAGGATTGTCTGAGTTCCACAAATGTGTTGATCCCGTAATTCCGAAAGGAAGGATTGTTAGTAACTACGTAAAGACCTAAATCCCGTAATTCCGAAAGGAAGGATCGTTAGTAACTCCATAAAGACCTAAATCCCATAATTCCAAAAGGAATGATCATTGGTAACTCCGTAAAGACTTAAATCCCGTAATTCTTAAAGGAAGGATCATGTTGATGTTTTGATGATGTTGATGTTTTGATGATAATGATGTTTTTATGATGATGATGACGTACTAATCAAAAGATCAGTGTATGATGATGATGATGTACTGATCGGAAGATCAGAGTATGATGATGATTACGATGTACTGATCGAAAGATTAGAGTATGATGATGATGATGATGTACTAATCAAAAGATCAGAGCATCCTGATGATGTACTGATCAAAAGATCAGAGTATGATGATGATGATGTACTGATCAGAGTATGATGATGATGATGTACTGAATGAAAGATCAGAGTATGATGCTGATGATGTACTGATCGAAAGATCAGAGTATGATGATGATAACGTACTGATCAGTATGTGATGATAACAACGTACTGATCAAAATATCAGAATATCATGATGATGATGATGCTTAAGAATTGAAGTATGATTATAGTGCTAATCACGATGTTACCAATCAGGTTGCTGATCGAAAGAACAAAATGCTGAAGAAGTTGTTACTGATTGAAAGATCAAAGTACTGAAGATGTTGCTGATCGAAATGTTGAAGATTTTGTTGCTGATCGAAAGATCTAAGTGCTGAACATGTCATTGTTCAAAAGGTCAAAGTGCTGAAGATGTTGCTAAAGATGTTGTTGAAGGTGTTGCTGATCAAAAGGTCAAAGTGTTGAAGATGTTGCTGATCAAAGGTCAAAAGATGCTGATGCTGATCAAAGACTTGTTGTTGTTGAAAATTGAAGACAAAGACTATATGATGTCTAAAAGCTTCCAATAATTTATAGATGTATTACCCTGATGATGTTGATGATGTCCTCTATCTCTCTCCTACTATTGTTGTTGTTGATGTTGTTGTAGAATACCCTTCTCGTTAAGGGGGAGTGTTGAAATATTATAACTTCAAAGAATATTCTATATGTATCTTTTGTGGTCCCCGATGGTCCTACCGGGAGAACCACTTGTATTATCTTGTACCCCAATGCTTCTAATCGAAAGAGCTAATAAGAGTCATGAGGTTGTCCCCTCTAATTGTAAAGGTGGGTCATTAGCACCCCATTGTGGTTACTTGAGCCTACATGTGTAACTCGAGCCTACATGATTCACTCGATCCTACATGTTGGATGAGTTAATTCAAGTGAACGGATGAATATAAATAGAGGTGAAGCTCTCCTCATTTGGACACACACTCTCACTGGTGTAGCGCATTAGTGGAGAAGAGAAGTAGCTGGAGAAGGAGGAGGATCAGGCTTTGATCTTCTTACTGGTTTTATCTTTTATCTTTTTGGGACATCTATATTGAGGAAGCTTTTGCTGGGTTTTTTCCTTTAGGGTTTTCCCAGGATAAGTCTTTGTGTTCCTTTTGTATGGTTGTGCTTGTCTATCTTTTAGCGATCCTGTATATATGCTTTTGTTATCAAAATGAAATGAAATACTGATGTCTTATCTAAGCATATGAAAATTTAACATGCACACCCCTGGTCAGGCATGGCGATGGCCCCAGGCAGGAGCCGAGGAGTGTCCAGGAGCAATGGTGGCAAGGATGGAACGGGGGAGCGGAAGAGAATTGGGGTGGGGGCATGCCTCCCGAAATCCCAATCAATCCCATCGATTGAGATCCAGTCAGAGGCCATTAGGGAGAAGATAGAGATGTGGAAGGAGAAGGCCCTAATCGAGAAATTTGTAGGGGTCTCGCTGAGAGAGAAGGATCTGGTCCCCTAGATCCAGAGTACCTAGACCCCAAAAGGGCATTATGACCTTCAGTTGGGGCCCAAGGGTTTTTTTACCATCATTTTCTTCAACCAAGAGGATCGGGATAGGGTTTTGGAAGGGGGGGCGTATTTTTTCTTCTCTTCAGGTCTCTATCTGAGGCCATGGAAGGAACAATTTAACCTAGATACAGAGGACATGACTATAGCCCCATTATGGATTCACCTAGTAGGGCTTCCATGGGAATACTGGGACATGGAGATTCTGCAAGACATTGGGAACTCTTTAGGGGAATTTGTGCAAATCACTGAGCAAACCCGCCTCCAAAGGTATACCACTTTCACTTGGATCTGTGTGTATATGCATCTTTCGAAGGACCTCCTTGAGGCAATCAAGCTTAATTAGGATGATGAGGAATGGATCCAACAAATTGACTATGAGCATTTACCCTTCCAGTGCAGGATCTGCCATGAATACGGTCATTTCGGGAGAAACTTCCCCAGGGAAGACAAGGAGAAGCTGGATCAGGCCTTGGCGGAAGCACCTAGGGGCGAGGGTTTCACTCCAGTCAAGAGCAGACGGAGGAGTAGGGGCTTGGGAGGGCAGAAGCAGTGTAAGGATGAAGTGGGGCTTTCAGGGGGATCGTCTAACCCCTTCCAGATCCTAGGCGACATAACAGAGGTTCAGCCGCAAGAGGGAGAGATTGGAGGAAGAAGTATGGAATCTGAGATGGTGGATGCAGACAAAAGTGAAGCCTCATCGATATCCATGGAAGCGGAAGAAGCGGAAGACATGGACTTAGGTGAACTGGATCAAGATGGATCAGGATACGTCCCCAGAGAACAGATTGAGATCTTGCACAAGCGATTTTGTGGTGTAAAGGTGCACAAGGATAAGGGGCTTATATCAGAAGGAACGAAAGGAAGCAAAAGGAAAACTCCGGAGGAAGATCAGAAACGAGGAGGAATTCGAACAAGTTGAAAGAATAGCAGAAATATGAGTCATGCTGATCGAATCAATCATGAACAATCATTCGGGGCTCAAAGATAAGAGGAACAATCATGAACAATGATGGGCCGAGTGCTTTCTCGCAAAATAGGAGTTTGTCAATCATCTCAGATGGATTTGTGCCTCGACATCATTGGGAAATTGGATAATCGGAGGAGACTTCAATCTAATAATTTCGCTTAAGGAAAAAAAGGGAGGCAAACGGATATTGGACAAATATCAAGAGGACTTCAGGGAAACCTTAGTCAACAACTCCGTCATCGATCTAGAAATGAGGGATGGTTGGTTCACCTGGAACAACCAAAGGGGTGGTGAGTACTTGGTCGCCTCAAGGCTTGATCGTTTCCTAGTGTCAAAAAATTTAATAAGGGGGACAGGAGAAATAAGGGTGAATGTGGTCCCCGCAGCAGGTTCTGATCACTGGCCCGTGTGCCTAAACTGGGAAGGGGTAGTGGATTGGATTCCAAAACCTTTTCGTTTCAAGCAATTCTCGCTAGAACACAAGGACTTTAAGTGTCTGGTGGAACAGTGGTGGCAGGAGATGGAGGACTCACGGGGAACAAGGATGTACAACTTTCAGCAGAAGCTCAAAGTGTTGAAGGCCAAAATTCGTACATGGAACAAGAATGACTTTGGCAACATATTTGAAGACAAGAAAAGGTTAATCTTGGAACTAACTACTACCCAACAAAGAGGGATGGAAGTTGGGTGGGATCCAAATCTGAAGGAAAAGGAGAAGGACCTTGAAGCCCAGTTGGAAGCTAGAGAAAGATAGGAGGAAGTCTTCTAGAAACAGAAGTCTCGTGTTAAGTGGTTGCGGGAAGGGGATAGGAACACCAAATTCTTCCACAATGCTACGGTCAACAACCACTTGGGATCGAAGATCTTTAACCTTAAATTTCACAATGGGACCCAGGTAGGATCTCGGGCCGAGGTAGAAGAGGGCCTTGTTACTCATTTTAAAGAGATCATGACATAAGACAACAATGAGAGGGGTCAGGATATTGATCGGATCACATCCCTGATCCCCAGCATTGTTACAAGGGAGGAAAATGAGAATCTCACCAAACTGATCTCCCTACAAGAGGTGGAGAGGGTTATGCAGCAGATGTCTCAGAGGAAATCCCCTAGGCCGGACAGGTTCATAGCCAACTTTTCTCACCATTTTTGGGACATGCTCAAAAAGGAGGTTTGGGAAATAGTGGAGGAATCCATGTCCAACAAAGGGGTGCTCAAAGCTTTTAATGCAACCTTCCTAGCTTTAATCCCAAAGAGTGAGGGGGCTGACACTCCAGGTAAGTTCAGACCTATAGCCCTTTGTAATGTAATTTACAAAATAATCTTGAAGGTCATAGCAAATAGACTAAAACCTCTGCTCCTGAGGATCATCACCCCTGAACAATCGGGGTTTGTGGAGGGGAGGCAAATTCTGAATGGAATCATTACAGTCCAGGAGGCCATTCACTCACTTAAATGTACTAGAAGCCCAGGAATTCTTATCAAACTTGATATTGCCAAATCCTATGACAAACTAAGCTGGGAGTACCTGTAGGAAATGCTAAAGGCTTTTGGTTTTTGTAGTTTGTGGATAGAATGGGTCATGGGGCTGGTGTCCTTACCTTTTTTTTCCATCCTCCTGAATGGTTCTCTGACCAGATTGTTCTCGCCATCTAGGGGAATCAGGCAAGGAGATCCCTTGTCTCCATTTCTCTTCATCTTGGTGGCAGAAGGCCTAAGCAAACTTATACATGCTCAGGCAGGTCTAGGGAGGATTCGAGGCCTATCCTTTTGCGAGGGCATGAAAAAACAGACCCATCAGCAATTTGTGGATGACACAATGTTAATGGGGCACCCTTCATTCCAAGAGGTATTCCTTTAAATCTTGTCTAGCGGCCTTTTTCTAAGCCTCGAGGTTGGAGGTCATCTCGGAGAAATACCAGGTGTTCTTCTTCAATACCGTGCTTATTTCTCAGAGGAACATTGCCAGGATCTTGGGTTTCCAAAAAGGACAGCTCCCAACCAAATATCTAGGGGTCCCTCTCAGCCAGAAAATTATTAGGCATGCCTCCTGCCAAGATTTAGTAGACAGAATAAAGAGTAGGCTATCAGGTGGGGCGATAAGACCTTTAAATCTCCAGGGGAGACTTGTTTTGGTTAAATCGGTTATCCAGGCTATGCCTATGTACCTTCTTTCAGTTTTGCCGGCCCCCAAGTCAGTTCTCAAGGAAATCAGGAACCTCCAGTGCAATTTCCTATGGGCAGGTAGAGGCAATAAAGCAAAATTCACCTTGCTAAACTAGAAGAAGGTGAGCATGCCAAAAGACTTGGGGGGCCTAGGGATCCGTGATCCAGAAGTAGTGGGGCAAGTTCAGGGTGCAAAGATTTGGTGGCGATGGAGTACCCACAAACAGGAGCCATGGGCCAAGATATGTCATTTTTAGTATGCAAAGGGAATCATGGCCTGCTTCGTAGCTAGTTTGCTTCAGCAGGGACGCCGAAGGTTCCCAGATATGGTAGAAGGAAAGGGAGGGAAGCTGGCTAATCTAGGAGGATAGCTTCTGGGAAATTCAGGATGGTAGTCTAGCAAACAAGTGGGATGACTCATGGAATCAACGACCCAAGCTGGGGGAGGATCCCAAATGGATTCAATTAAGGAGAAGATGCTTAGATGAGGGCCGGGAGAAGATGAATCAGTACTGGGAAGGGAATGACCAGGGCGACAGGCACAAATGGGTGATCCCGCTTGGTCCCTTGGATCAAATCCTGAAAGCAGAACTCAAAGCCTTGGAGGAGGAGCTTAATACTCACGTCATTAAAGTTAAGGAAGGGGTTGATAGGCTCAAGTGGGGTTATTCTCAAAGGGGCATGTTTAGCATCAAGGAAGCCTATAACATCAAGATTAGAGGATAGGCGGAGGATGACAAGATTTGGGCAAAAGTTTTGTCATCCAACCCATGGCCAAAGGTGGCCATCTTCTGTTGGCTGGTAGTACGAGGGACAATTCTAACAGGGGAGAACCTGAAGCGAAGAGGGATTCTTGGACCATCTAGGTGTGTCTTGTGTGCCGGCCAGGAGGAAAGCATAGGCCATCTCCTAGATGCGTGCCCTTTTGCGGCTGGATTATGGGATAAGGGAGCCCTGATGTTTCGAAGAAGTAATAGATCCAGGGGGAATCCGACTCAGACCCTCAAGGATTGGAACCCAAAGGCCTTCAAGAATAATCTTCTTAGCTTTCTATGGCTTGCGTTTCCTAGAATGGTTCTCTGGGTTATTTGGAAGGAGTGAAACAGCAGGATTTTCGAGGACCGAGAACGGTCTCTAGAGGTAGCTTGGAAAACCATTTATTCTAACCTGCTCGAGACTATTCGCAGCATGCAGTGGTGAGATGAGGATAAAGAGTTTTTAGGATGGGAGAAATCAGTTGCAGAGGCATGGGGTCTGGATAAGGGGGTCACAAGTGACCTTCCTCGAAAACCCAAGGTCTGTAGAATGGAGATCCCTTCATCTTAGTCTCCCCCTACGCCTCAAGTCTTCAAGGTTAACTTTGATGGGGCGACTAAAGGAAATCCTGGAATGGCAGGATTTGGAGGGGTCTGTTGAGACCACAAGGGGGAAATTTTACAGGTTTTTCATGGGAATATAGGCTTCAACACCAACAACTCGGCGGAGCTAGAGGGGATGATCCATGGCATACATCTTGTCGTCCAGAATGGCTGGCTCCCAGTGATCATGGAAGGGGACTCTCGAATTCTCATCCACATGGCTCAATAGTTGGCAAACGGGAGGTCAGCAGAGAAAGTGGCATCCAATTGGCACTTGGTAGGGAGAATTGAGGACCTTCGAGCTCTGATTTTGGGTTTCCCGACACTGCCCTTTCACCACGTCAAGTGAGAGGCTAACAAGGTGGCAGACTTCATGGCCAACGTTGGGGTCACTGAAGTTAGGAACATCAGGTGGGGCCGACTTGAAGATCTCAAGGGAGAACAATGGATGCCTCACTGTCGTCAACTCGCGAATCATGATGGTGATGACAGAGGGCAGAGGCAAGATCATATAAGTAAGGAACATGGAGGGCGGAGGTGGCGGCAAGATCTTCCCATGCATCCCCTTTGTTAACATGTGCCAAGCAGGTGGGCTTAGATAGAGGCAATCGAAATACCTTCGGCCTTATCATTAGTTTTAGGTATAAGAGTTTAATGGCGAAGATAGGTAGTACTACTCCCGATGGGTTAGATGATGTAGTAGTGATGAAGACTCCTTTGAGGATCCCCAGGCGAGGTGCAGGGCTGGGTGGTGGCCAAACTTGGATTATCATGATCCGTGACAAAGACACTAGTTCAATCATGGGAGTGATCCTTATTAATTGGGACAGGATAGACATGGCTGAAGCATATGTGCTGGATAGAACGCAGGCTAATAGGGTAAGTGCAATTAGGGAGACGGAAAAATGTGCGGAGCGTCTGTTAAAACAGCGTTCAAAGCTGATCTTAGGGAAATGGCTCCAACTCATGGAAGCGGGGGTGGGAATGGTCGTCGAGGAAAAGGTGAAGACTCTAGTGATAAAGGTCAGAGGGCGGCGACCTGTGCCCAATTACAGGCTCAGGCTGCGACGGAGGCATTTAAAGACCGCATCCCACTTATCTCCAGGCTTTCCATGGAAAACATGGAGAAGGCCCTCTGGGAGCAAGTTCAGTCGAAGCCAATAGAGAAAGTTTGAGAGGAGGTGGATGGGTGGGTCTCCGACCCCAGGTCCACGGCGGGGAGAGCGTCAGCCCATGTTCATCTGGTGATGATTTATTGGGTTCTTATGAACCTTGTCTCCCAGGTGAACATCAAGTCCGCGGCCATAATTGGTAAGCAATTTGAGGCAATTCTAGCAAAAAGAGAGGGAGGTGAGGAATCCGTAAGAGCTTGGAAGGAGCATAATGTGGAATGCAGCAAGTTGCTCAGCAAAGCCGAAGCCCTTAGTGTGGACTGCCGCCTCATGCACAGGAAAATTGACCAGATTGCGTATTGCTTGGGGATTGCGCTTTATCACTGGGGGATGGAGCAGCTTGCGTTGGGCGAGTCTCGTAAACACGCTAGAAGGAGGAATGCTAGCGCCCCTCCTATAGGGAGTTCTGTGGAGGTAGTGCAGCAGGCGGACAGGTGCGATCTATCAAGGAGTCGGGGCCAAGTTGTCTCGATGCTGCCTTGAGGCGTGGTGCTGCTTTTGCTTTTCTTTTTTGCTGACTGCTATCAAGAGGCTACATTGTCGGCCCTTAGGTTCTGTAGTTTTTTGTCAGTTAGGTTGTTTAATTTTGTTATATTGTCTTGTGATGCAAGTATATCGGATATATGGCTCTGTAAGTAAGACTAGGATTGAGATCTCCATAGAGGGAACTCTCCCGGCTTATGGGTGGGATAGATGGCGAATTTTGGTATGTAATTGGGATGGGTAGTTCCAAAGGCGGGCTGGACAAGGGCTACCTGTTTTGAGGATTCATCTATTCTCAGTTTTTAAGCAATAATACACTTTTATTTACAAAAACTAAAACAAACCCTGGAAAATCTTTACATAAGTTATAATCCAATTGCAAAGAGGCTTGATACAAATGGGTAAACAAACTTAACCAAGTATGCAAAAATGATACCAGAATCAGAATATGCATAATGATGATCCACTGAAGATACAGGCATGATCAGAATATAAACTTATAATAGATTTTAACTATGACCCATTCACATTGTAATATATATTTCAGCATTAAAGAATTAGTTTAAGTAATTAAGGTTTTAACAGTATAGTAGTAGTAATAATAATAATAAAAGAACTGAAATAAAATCTAGCGAATTGAAAAACATAGCATTAGTTAGCATATGCGCATAAATAATTTCTGGGAACTAGTTATTTCTGAAAATTAAGAGTAGAATCCTCAATTTAACAATTTTGGAAACTAAATAAACGATTTCAATCGCTCTGTAATAACATTCAATTTAACCATTATGCAAACTAAACAAAAGATTTTCAAATTCCTCTGCAATAACCCTCTACTGTTACTCAGTCATCTGTTCTTTCTCCCCATCCTCTCCAGCAATCTGTTCTTTCTCCGCATCTTCTCCAACATTCTGTTCTTTCTCCCCATCCTCTCCAGCAATCTGTTCTTTCTCCGCATCTTCTCCAACATTCTGTTCTTTCTCCCCATCCTCTCCACGTGGTTCTTGACTGTGCTGTTGTTGTTGTGAAGTTTCAGGTATTTTCTTTCCTGAAGAGCGAATCGGTTCGATCGCTTCTCTCAAGAGGCGCAGGAGCTCCGTATTTTGTCGTAGAATATTGGGTACATCGAATTTATACGGCGGATATGGGATGTTCGCTGCAGCCTCAGCTTTCAGTTTGTTTAGGATTTCCGTACCAGACTTCATAATGCCATCAAACCAAGTTGAATGTGTTTGACTAGGGTTGTCGGTATAGGCAGAGCTATGCGGTCCACCCATAAGAGCCTGTGTTTCATGTGATGAGGAATTAGGAAGGGGAGTGTTTGATGAACTTAAGCATTGTTGATTGGCATATGAGCTAAAAGAGGAAGGCATGAACATTGAAGTTGGGACATTGGGAAGTTGGGGACGTGGTTGAACAAAACTGTTAGTGGGAATATGATGTCCATAAGTGGGATACTGTCCATAAGTGGGATTCTGGGGACGATTAGGGTTTAAGGGATTCCGGGGATAATTAGGGTGTAAGGGATTCTGGGAATAATTAGGGTTTAAGGGATTAGAGCTAGGATTCTGAGGATAATTAGGGTTTAAAGGATTCTGGGGATAATTAGGGTTTAAGAGATTAGCCCTAGGATTCTGGGGACGATTAGTGTTTAACGAATTATGAGGATAATTAGGGTTTAAAGGATTATGGGGGTAATTAGGGTTTAAGGGATTCGAGGAGGGAAGACCAGTATGTGGCAATGAAGAAGCAATGAGATTGGGATTGGGAAGACCAGTATGTAGCAATGTAGAAGCAATGGGATTGTCTTCCCTGTCCCGCTTGTTTCCTACTAATTGTCCACTGTCCGAACCGAAACTTGAAATGTTTGCAGATTGAGTCGAGCTTTTCCAGCTTCTGTAGTCCTGAAAATAGTTAACTAATTCACTGCGATCACGAGCTAACTCGTAATCATCCAGATCCGAAAGAATGTCTCGCGTCCATGGTGAAACAGGCTCCTCGCAGATTTGCGTATTTATCTCGGAAGGATAAGGCTCTGCCATTCTCCAATAGTATCCACGAATATCCTTTGCCAATCTCATTACAATATTAACCTGCGAGAATCAAAGTTCTTTCACTGGAAGATTAGGCCCGTCGCCAAGAATGAAAGTAGACAAGCTTCAGGTTTGGTTTCGACTACCTCCTGATAGATTGATTTATAACATTAAATGCCCAAGCCTTGCGACGATTCGAAACGGACGGATGAAGCTAACCGAGTCTCATGTTTGACCAATATTTCTCTATCGATTGGGTTACATAATAACATCGCTATCGATTGGGTTACATAATAACATCGCTAAGGCTAACTGCTACCCAAAACACGGTCAACAGGTCGGTCCGAATTAAGCGGACCAAGAACAATTCTGGTTTAAATCATAATTATGGCAATTTTAATGATTTGGATAGTTTTAAACCAGTATAAATCCAAATCCTAGGCTTTATCAAAAGTGGAGAGGGATCAAATCTTCACGTGCAAACCTCTTATGAAGTAAACGTAGAGGGACAAGTGCAAACCTCTTATGAAGTATTACACTCAAGAAGCTATTGATTTGATTCAAACCAAAAGACACATCTTTTTATTTAAGGTCATATAATATTTTTATTATTAATATTTAATATTATTTATGGCCTACATATAATATTTTTTATTTTATTTTTATTTTGTTAAGAGCCAAATTACAACATCTCCTTCATACATGGTTTTAAAACCATGTGCAAGGCCCTCCTAAACCATGTACTATAAAACCATGGGTTGTTTATAAGGCCTTGCACATGGTTTTAAAACTATTTGCAAAGCCTTCCTAAACCATGTACAATAAAACCATGGGTTGTTTAGGACAAGGCCAACATTTTTTTTATCATATTTCAATTTTTTATTTTTTTATTATTTTGTTAGGTAGAAACATTATAACATCTCTCCCATATTGTGTTTTTTTTACCTATATTTTTTTAGCGAATAATTTTTTTTCAATTTTTTATTGTTTTCTGACGGACATAAAATTTTATTTTTTATTATTTTGTTATTAACAAATGTTACAATAAAATCTTCATACCAACTAATATAACTACCAATTTTCTTTTTCATATTTAATATGATAAAGTTTTTATGCTACATAATATAAAAAAAAATTATATCACAATCTTTGTGTAAAAAGAACTTTAAAACATGTGCATAACATATCAACGAATTACCTACATATCATATTACTCGTAAGAGAATTTATAAACAAATCATAAATATATCAATTGAATAACTTAAGTATATAGGTTTTCTTGGGGTAACATAATGTATACAATGGTTGTGAGGACTCACACTTATAGGCAAAACGTTTCCCCACATATATATAGAGTATTATCTTATTAAAATATCCACTCATCCAATGCCGGGCATGCATCGTTTTTAACCTTTAGTCCATTCATTAGAAGAACACCCAATATTAACTTGTATCCATCACTAATGTAAACAATCTCACCCATACAATTATTAAATGCACAATCCTTTCAAAGAAACCCATTTATTATATTGGCTATTTCAATTCTAATAAAATTGACGAGTGATATTTTATTATGGTTTAGTCGCTTTGTAAACGGGAAATCATTATTATGGAGAGGGCATCGAATGACCACAAAATGCCAATCGAAAGCTACAGTGAAAGAGAAAACTCATTGTCACACCATACGTTAATTCGGCTTTGCAGATTTATCACCAGATGCATCTAAGTATATTGTTTGATTGAGGAGATTGCTTTTAAATTAATACAAATAGATAGAACCTAGTTTCAATAACTGCCCCCAACTAACAGCAGAAATATTTAATGAGTGGTTGATGTTAGATTTTTATCATTCTAAGCTAGCATTATGATCTTAGGATATTTAACTGAGAGAATAACATGCACAGCAATAAAGCACAAGAGACAAGAGACACAAAGAATTTTCCTCGAGGAAACCATAAAGGAGAAAACCCTCCAACTTCCTCAAAGATAGAATGAGCACCAATGGCAGCAATAAAACCCAAAAACATAAATATGATCTCCACAGCTTCTGTCTCTCTCTCTCTCTCTCACTCATGCACCCCAATGAGTGAGCGTGTGTGTATAAAATAGAGAGGCTCACTCTCTATTTATATTCTTTCATTCACTTGAAGTGCACTCCAACATGTCGGCCTCACTTAACAATTACTTACTAGAGCCGACATCTCTAGGAGTGTCTAAAAACCCTAGGGCCCCATAACTCTGGGGACTTTAACCCTTGACCAATAGGAGAGTTACCCACAATGACTTGACATGACTTTTACATTATAGAAACTTCCCAGTCAAAACATCAGGGCATGACATGACTCAAGTACATTACAGACACATCTCGAAATAAACATCGGGGTACAATACATAAGAAATACAAGTGAATACAGTCCAAAGTTACAATTACATCAACACTCCCTCTTAACTAGGAAGGTATTCTCTCAACACAATTTATCAACACAAGTCTTCTTCTCTGTATCATCTGGATCATCATTGAGTTCTCGTCATCTTCAATTCATCTTCATCTTCAGGTTTTCTTCATCTTCAAGTCATCTTCATCTGGATCTGAATCATCACTCGATCTGGATCATCATCACTCGATCTAGATCATCACTACTGGATCATCACTTGATCTGGATCATCATTGTTGGATCATCATCAAGTCTAGATCATCACTTGATCTAGATCATCATCGAAACTGGATCATCACTGAATCATCATCATCATTACTGCTTCTGCTATCTCAATCAAATGGTGCTATCTTCTTCATTCTTCTCGTCATAGGAAGTTCTACAGAGTCAATCTTGTAGGCCTACCCTTCATGTAGGTCTTCATCAGCACTTATATCTGACACTTAAGTCAGAATGTCCCACCCAGCTCTTACATCTAACCTCATCTTGTCAGAAAGGCACGCCCAGTACTCACATCTAACCTCATCTTGTCAGAAAATCCCAACACTCACATATGACCATGTGTAAACACATCGTGCCAGAATGGCTCAGTACTTATATCCGATCATGTGCAAGCACATCGCATCGGAAAGGCTCTGCACTTACATCCAACCTCATCCTGTCAGAAAGGCACAGCACTTACAGTCGACCATGCTTGAAAGCACTGCATCGAAAGGGCTCAACACTTACAATTGACCATGCTTGAAAGCACCGCATCGAAAAGGCTCAGCACTTACAATACAACCATGCTCCAAAGTACCACATCAGAAAGGGCATGAACTCACATCTGATCATGGAGGAACTAATCCTACCATCACATCAGAATGGCCCCCAATCCTAGACTAAGCTACCTGGTAACTGACCAGGTGCCTCCATTCCCAGAATGGAAGTTGCCCTTACATTTGACCTACTCGTCAGAATGGCCAACACTCACATCTGACATGGGAGGAACTTAATCCTTTATCCATGATAGAATGGTTCAGGCCTTACATCTAATCAAGTGGGAACACATCCCTCTATCACATCAAAGTGGCTTCTCAGTCCTGGACTGAGTTTTCCTGGTAACTAACCAGGCACCTCCATTCCCAGAATGGTAATTTCCCTTACCTCTATCCTACTTGACAGAATGGCCAGCACTCACATCTAACATGGAAGGAACCAATCCTCTCACCATGATAGAATAGCTCAGCCCTTACATCTGGCCATGGAAGGAACTTAATCCTCTCCCATGTTGGAATGGCTCTAGGTCTCATCATTTCCCCTTATGGGGAACCTCAATCTCGAGAACACTAAGCTTCTTCTTGAAGTACTCAAACTTTACTTTGGCCATTTCTAGCAAAGAATCAAACGAGGGCTGATTATGTCCAAGGATGACCCTGTTAGCTTGAATATTTCACCTCCTACGGACAGCAAGGTGTTCCACTGGTCTGAATGGTTCAGATCCAGAACAAATAGAGGACAGAGGTTGAAGACTCTCCCTAGACACAGTAGATACCTGGAATGTAATGCTTCAATCATTATCCTGTGTACCTGCAATAAGCTTCAACATGCAAACATATCGAAACCACCAGAATATAATCTACTAATCTATGTTAGTGACTAAGGAATCTAACAACACACATGTGAAATCAAACAACAACAATATATGTGGGACAGAAATCAACTTCCATTAAAGAAATATGAAGAATTTTACAACCAAGCCCTAGTGTTGACATGCATCTCCATGAAACCAAGCATTCTCATCCCCATAAGCTCTGACTCTAGGTCTCTCTATGTTCTCCAATGATATGGACCAAGTGATCAATCCAATAGCATAACAATACCTTAAGAGTTCTTCCCCCTTAAGCATGGCCATAAGCTTGTATTTATAAGGCTATATGGACAGGGATAGTTGAGAGATTAGTGGGTGAGGTGGCCTCTAAGACCCTAGGATGAAGGATCTCGAGCTCAACTAACCCACAACACTAGGGATAAGGGAGGACACGAGGCTTATCATCTAGAAGAATCAAGAAACGTCTATTTTTCCCTTTTTACCTAGGGTACCGCGTTTCTCCTTCAATAACAGAGTAGTTCTGGTAATAACCACTTATGGACCAAGGGCCATAAGCGGTGGCACCTCTTGTGGCTAACAAGGGATGGGCGGTGCAAACAAGGGTATCGCTTCTAGATAACAAGGTAAGCGTGGTGCTGGGAATTTGTATGAAAGATTGACATTTAGTATGGGTTTCCACTCTAGAAGCTGGGATTCATGGCAAGTAGGTATGTCAAATATTTTATCACATGATGGTGATAGGATTTTGGTATAACAGGATGCCCCCCAAAGCATGAGTCTTAGAGGGATATGATAAATGAGAGCTTCGAGAAAACAAGTCATCGCCATGAGATGAAAATGTCGGCTCAATCGGAGCAAGTTGTCAAGTAGGAATCTGTAGTACATCATTATGTTGACTCATAGACACAAGTAACCAAACTCATGGCTGCAAACCAATACAAGGCAAATCCATGAGAGGAATAAACAAGCATGCCTACTAGAATACAACATAGATCCATGTGATAGAGGACTCAAACTTGGACATAGCTACCAGACATACAACGTAGATATATGTCATACAGACGCAAATTTGAGCATAGCCACAACCATACAAATGTGGATCCATGCTAGATATACAAAAACTCCATCGCATCCTGGGGAAAAGCAATGACCACTTTAAACTAACACCCAGGGTCTTCATCTCGTCTTCCGCAAAGTACGATTCTATCCATGTGATTACAATGATTTGAAGTAGAAAATGGTAGAAACGACTTGATTACCGGCCAATGATGTGAACCGTTAACAAGTGCGAGGGAGATCACCATTAATGTCAATGATTCTCAAGGTACTCTAGTACAATCTAATAAGTGTGAATAGATTTCCTAATGTCGAACACCTAGTCGACTCTATCGATTAAAGGTCAATGATGTGAACTTATGTCGAGAGCGAAAGAATCTGTCATTAAGGCATACACATATCAAGGTACCAAATATTGTTTCTAGGACTATTTCTCGGATAATGAGCTGATGTTGACGGGAATAGCCTCATTGAAGGAGGGCCATGATGAGTCCCACATCAACGACACAAAACTCGGAACATAGTTCTGGAATGATGTGAATGTAGTAACCATATGACTGACTCAAAGATACTGACACAAATACTGTGCATACTGCAGAGGTAAAACTTTTTCAAATCCCCTTTGAACATCGGGCGACATGACAAGAATACTTGGTAGCATGACTGAACGGGACAATCACACAATGTGACAGTGGACAATGCATTCTTTTGAAAGACTCAAAGGAGTGACATGACTCATGAAAGTGGATCGTCATAGAGATCAGTTGAATACCCAATTGACTGACATGATTGTGCAGACAAGTGCCATGTTCAAAGGTAATGACAAACAACTGCCATTATTTCCAAAATGATTCCCTTCCCATTTCCCCCATCATGATTGATGAGTGCCTCTTTTCAGTTTTACGAGTTCAAAGAGGATAACAAACAATCGATATAGCTTGTCAAAAGACAAGTCCAGACTCATATGTTTTATGAGCCTGAGAGAGGAGGGGTTCGTTCCCAAAACGGGTCTCTCAATGTTTAATATAATGAGTCCACTAAAAGAAAACTCGGTATCGTTCATGTTTAGAGAGTCTGAACAGATACGAAAGAAAACTCCAAAGGGTCATTTTTTGTATGATTTAGTCTCTAAGGTCCGAAAAAGTATAAAATCATACCTTAGAGAACTCTTCCATTCATGATTGGCTGGAGTGTTCATTTTTCGTAAATAGTCCTATTCGAACCGAAAAAGAGATAACCTACCATCAGAAGGATGACTCTTCAAATACTTTTACGAGTATGAACTAGACAAGTACTCGACAATCTTTTCATATTTAAGGAGCCTAAAAAGAGTTTAAAGAGGACTCCATGAGGTTTATTTACACAATGTCACTTTTTACGAGCCTAGAAAGATCCGGAAACGGACTCGACAATCTTTTCATGTTTAAGGAGTCTGAAAAAAAGATGTGAAAAGAAGACTCCATGATGTTTCTTTACACAATGTAAAATATTATGAGCCTGGAAAGATTCGGAAACGGACTCGAACCTTTGATACTAGGTTTAAAGAGCATGATCAAAGTGTCGTAATAAAAGCTCATCGACCTTTTCTGTTTTATGAAAGTGCGAAAAAGCCATAAACAAACTTTCAAAGATTTTTACTAGAGTTCTCCTATCCTGCAATAGTCTCAGGAACAAGTGTTAAATGCATTCAAAACTAGCATTAGGGATTATGACAGATAAATTTTGACTAAAACATGATTTTACATCAAAAATATAGCAAGTCAGACCCAAAAATGCCTATATAAGTCAAGTAAATAGTAAAAATCTAATCATTTCACTATTTACCTCTAACAGAGAGCACTTGGAGCATTTTCTTAGCCATATCTTCTACAGTTTATATCGAGAGTTTCCACCATCCATTTTTAGCATCATCAGTTGCAGGTAATAGATAAAACCCTTATCTTTCATTTCATGGCATTTATTTTGAGATTTGGTGGGGTTTTGGGCCCATATGGAAATCCCTAAAATTCAAAATGCGAGCACCGCGACTACCCCTTGCAAGATACGCAGTACCACCCAAGAATTGCACCAATAACACAGTGGAAAGGTGGTGCCACCGCCTGTCTCCAACGGTGCACAGGAGGTGCCGACCGTGGATAACTTATACTAATAGTATGGGAAATATAACTTCATTCTTTTGATTTTCAATGATTTAAGGATAATTATAATGCATACCGTTATGGTTTTTGGCAGGTCTAGGTTGCTCAAAACATGGTGATATGAAAAGAAAGAATGCACGACAATGAGGATGCTACTGCCGAGAAAAATGTGGGTTTTATTGCCACACTACGGGACTGTGGGCTCCTGAAGTTCTTCTTAACCCAAAGCATGGTGTCGCATGAAAGGTTACTGGAACACATACTGCAAATGTGGAATCCAGAGTAGCAGTATTTTGAGGTGGGGGCCCATATACTTACAGTGGAGGTAGAGGATATCTACTTCCTGACGGTTTTCTTGAGATGGGGTGCCCCCATCTCACTGACAGGTTCCCGTGGAGGGGACATTGCTACAAGAGATCTTATAGATCAACACTACGCACCAGGGATAGGTACGTCAGGGAAGAAGATCTCCATCAAGGCAGTGATGGCTAGGGATCTATGGACTGTTCTGTTTACCATGTAGAGGGTGGCCAGGAGTCAGGGTGTGCACCAGGCTTCCAAGGCACACATGTTGTATGCCATAGAGGCCATGGAACCCATAGTGTTCAACTAGATGGAATCAATGCTTCCAATCTTCAAGGATCAACTGACTAACTGTCGGCAAGGAGAGCTGAAGCATTTTGGCTTTGGTTCCATCTTATCCTACTTCTTCTTCGAGCGGGTTCCACAGATGAGGCCTCAGGTGACCTTCCAGAGTCTGAGAGCATGGGACCCCCATATGTTGAGGTGGGTCTAAGTCATGGCTTGCATAGGAGAGGGTAGGGGAAGGGTGAAGTTCGGTGATCCATTCTTCAGATGGCTTCGAGATCAGATCCTCATGGTTGAGGACTATGCTTATGCAGGAATGGACTTCACTGGAGATCCTGACCTACCACTCCCACCTGGCGGCCAGTGGGGCGATATCGGTAAGAAGCAAGAAACACTAAAATGGATGAAACATTTTTTTTTATGTTTTTTATTTTTTATGTTAAGTGACGAGACCTGTATATTCTCATGCAGATGTTGGAGCAGCGAGACCTGGAGGAGAATCTCCATTGGATAGGCAAGCTAGATCCCTCTTTATACCACAGGGTGATGACATCACCGGGGAGCTGGAGGAGAACCTGGAGAGGTTAACTCTAGATATCCCAGATGCTAACATAGATGACCTCCCGATGATATATCAAAGATCTACAGCAGGAGTACCAGGCCGATTTAGTAGGCTGCTACATAGGGTAGCTCGAGCAGTGATGTGCTATCACGAGCACCACTAGTGTATGAGATATGTACTGAAAGCTGATAGTTTCAGGATTTTGTATGATGATTTTTCTTGAAATCCTACATGATTCAGAGGAGGTCTCAGGACCTATTTTTTGTAAACTTTTTCGTATATATATATATATACTTTTACACGGTGTTTATATGTTTCAAATGACAAATGTGTTTTCTATGAGTTTTATGTGTCTGTAAATGTTTATTTACAATGGACCATGTTTGATTTACCGTCATGAATGGGCAATATGCCAGTCTAGGATGTAGTTAGCTAATGAGTCAGCGACTACATTATGTTCCCAAGGGATATGCCTATAAGTAATAGTTTTGAATGATATTTATAACAAGCACACTCTCTGGAAGAGTCAGAGAAGTACCGGGTTCCTAATGGTGTAGACATGGTTCAAATGGCAAACCATGAGCTATGAGTCCATCAAGACTACTAGATCACGAACATCCTTGGAGGCAGCTTCACTTAGAAGACCGATGACTGCTTCATACTCGACGATGTTATTAGTAGTAGGACCTATACAAATTGCTCTTGAACTAACCAAATCTTCAGCTGGGGAATATAGGACCCAAGCAGCCAAGGCGAGATTCAAGGTGTGGTGGAAAGCACCATCAGTGAAGTTGTAAAAAGCCATCTGCATGACCAAAACATGGTATAAACAAATGCAGACACCAGAACTCAAAACCTTCTTGAAAATACTAAAAGCACACTGAAAGTCAATCAATATACATATATACAAGATACTATCCAAGAAAACCTAGGCATAGTACCTTTTCAGGTACAACCCATTGTGAGGTTGTCCCAAAGGGATTCCATCGTAATCAATGACCTCATAAGCTCCTTTCTCTAACACCTTAGAAATAATGAAAGGTCCATACCACATGGACTCAAACTTACCCTTCTCTAGTTTGTCATATCTCTAGTCATAGGTCAAGACTAGGTCACCCTCGTTGAAGACACAAGGTTGGACAGATTTATCATACTGCACCTTGATGCATTTCTTATGTGCCTCATTAGCTAAGGCAGCATATTTGGGAGTCTCATCAAGGTTACTCAAGTACAAAAATCTGTCTTCCTCTGCAAAAGTGTCTGGGAGAAGTTCGACTACAAGTTGTAAAGATGGAATCTGACATTGGATCGGTAAGACGGCTTCAAGTCCATAGACAAGATGAAATGGCGTGAAACCAGTAGCTATTTTCAAAAAAGTCCAATAATCCTAAAGAACGGAGAAAAGAACACGGTTCGAGTTGGATTTATGGTCTCCAACCATCCAACGAAGCATAGTTTTTAAAACTTTGTTAATGGCCTCTACTGGACCATTATCTTGTGGATAATATGGCGTAGAGTTTTCATGGTGAAACCCTTGCTTGGCACTCATTTCCTCCATCATCTAATTATGGAAATGGAATCCATGATCAGTAACGATGGACTGCGAAACTCCAAATCTAGCTATGATATGATTGAACAAGAAGAGAGTAGCAATCTTACCATCTTTCGCATATGTAGGCATGGCCTCAGCCCATTTAGTGAAATAATCAACGACTACGATGATGTAACCATGCCCCTCGACTGAGGTAGGCTTACAATGCATGAATTCAATCCCCCATTTGGAGAATGGGCCAACGGAAATGACGGGGTGGAGCGGAGCAGGATGGGAGCACTTTTTAGGATAGAAGTGTTGACAAGGTGGGCATTTCTTTACAGCCTCATGACAATATTTGAAGATAGAAGGCCAGAAATAGCCAATGGAAAGGATTTTTTAGGCTGTAGCCATCCCAGATAAATGACCGCCACATGCTCCAGAGTGGCAATCATTCAACACATGTCAGCCTCCTCATGAGTGAGTCATCGCCGGAGAATAGAGTCAATCCCACGTCTATACAAAGTATCATTCAGGATGAGAAGGTATTTTGCGTGGTGACGGATACAGCAGCGATCACCATGAGATAAATGCAGCTAAAAATGCTGTGTCTGGAGATATATAAGCAAATCTCCATACCAAGGATCAGTAGTGCTTATCAAGAACAAGAATTCATCCGAAAATGAATTACTAGGCTTAGATTCCGTCGAAGCACAGGGAAGATCACACATAAGCTCTGCAAAGACCAAGGATTTCTTTGATGTAGCCTTGGTAAACTCCAGATCAAACTCCTAAAGGATAACAATCCAATGGGATTACTTGCCACCGAGCACCTAACGAGTCAGGATGTAGTACATTGGGTTCTGGTCTCCCAATACGGTGGTAGTGCAGAGCATAATGTAATGATGAAACTTTTATACAGAAATGACTGTGGCCAATGCTAACTTTTCCACATGTGAATAACTAGTTTCAGAATACAAGAGATTCTTACTGGTGTAATAAATCACGTGCTCCTGACCGTGGAGATTGTCTTGTGCTAAGACCATAGCGATGGTAGTAGCAGAGGTAGTAATATACAAGAGAAAGTCCTTTGAATAATCAAGGGGTTGTATCACAAGTGAATGAGTCAGAACGTGCTTAATATTATCAAAGGCGCGTTGGGCCTGGTCATCCTAAAAGAATGGGGTGTTCTTCTTAAGGAGACGCATATAACCGTGTGTTTTCTCGTGAAATTGCACATGAAACGGTGGAGAAATTTTGCCTTACCCTGCAAATTTTAGAGTTTAAGGAGATTAGTTGGGGCTGGTAGATCAAGAATGGTGGCAATTTTTAAAGGATCTATCTGGATGCCATCTTTGGATACCACAAAGCCTAGAAGGCGTCCCATCTCAACACAAAAAACACATTTATGTGGGTTGAGTCGTATATTATAATGATGGCATCTCAGGAATATCTCTCTAAGATGACCAGGGTGGTCCTCCCGTCACTGTGAATGAGTAGGGAGGTCATCAAGGTACGGTTCAACAATGTGTTTGACATCGTGAAACGCATTGGACATAGCACGCTAGAACGTAGATCCAGCATTTTTCAAGCCAAACAGTAACTTCTTATATGCAAAGGTTCCCCATGGGAAAATGAATGCCATATTATGCTTATCGGAGGGTAATATCTCAATCTGATTATAGCTGGAGAAGCCATCCATAATTGAAAAGATGACACTTCTAGCACAGTTGTCGATAATCTGATCGATGTGCAGGGTAGGAAAGTTGTCCTTGTGACAAGCTTTATTGAGATCCCTAAAGTCGATACAGACTCTAATGGTGCCCTGCTTTTTATTGACAAGGATAATGTTCAATACCCATTCCATCAGGGGTACAGGATAAATAAACCCAGCTTTCAGAAGCTTCTCAATTTCAGCCTTTATAGCTACGGCCTTCTGAGGATGGACTTGCCTAATTTTTTGCCTTACAGGTTTGGCCGAGGGATAGGTTTTAATCTCATGGACCACTATGGATGGATCAATCCCCAACATCTCTTCATAGGACCAGAAAAAAATATCACAGAATTCTTTAAAAAGTGCTTTATAGGCCTTCAGATTCATCTGCGGAGCAGTTCTTCCCAACATGAACATGCTCGATAGTATCAGGCTTGGCTGATATGTCAATTGGGTTCGTCTGTGTAATGTTGCAAAGGTTTCCTTCAGAATCTGTATTTTGCAACAATATAGGACTTTAGGGTACGTTGACAATATTATTAGGAAACAAGGATGCAAAATCATGGTGAACCAAACTGGTGTTGGGGAGGAACATGGATCTATGATGGTGATCCTCCCAAATGTAATCATCCATGCTCATGATCTCAATAATGGACTCATCGGAAGGAAAAGTATCAGAGAGATAACCTAGAGTGGGAAGAGAAGGTTCTAACCAATACGGTAAATGGTAGGGATCCAAAGCCACTAGATGAAGGTGTGTGATCATCAGAAGAGGTTTCAATGGTGTCATACATAGCTTCGTGAGGAATTAACGAGGTATACTCAACAACATGTTTTCCCCCAGGATCACAATCAAATGAGCCGATCATATTGACTGACGCGGAATCCATGCTAGGAGGAGTGGATGGAAAAACTCCCATGAGGGATGAATCCTTCAACACGCCTACCCCAATCAACTGGTAAGGAGGAGGGGACTAGCCTAACATGGGGATGTTATTATCCATGGAGGTAGTAACATTCGGCGTACAGAAACCAAGCTGGTAAATAGTAACGATTCTCCCCAGATGTGGAAATTGGATGGTTCAAAATACTATTGAAGCAACAACAGTCATAGCATAGAACCAATTTCGTCCTTGAAGGAGATTATAATCTAAAGGGGCATCTACCACTTCTACTTGGATGGAAATGGTTTTGCCCCCCAGCTTGACCGTGAGGGCTTATATGAGACCATGGGGTTGAAACCCCATCCGTCAAAGGCCTTAAGGGTCGTAGGTGATGTCACAAGCTGAGGAGAGCCAAGGGCTTTCCAACAAGACAGAGACAAAATGGAAGTCGAAGCTCCTTCATCTAGGATTGTTCGAAAAAATTTCTTTCCAACCACTTTCGTAATGAATTGAAAAGCAAGTTTATGTGGTAACCTAGGTTTATAGTTCTCAACATTGAAATGAATCAATTTGGTGTTATCCGGGTCTAAAGCTCCTAATGCAGTCAACAGGTTTCGGCGCTGTGTAGGGCAACATTGGAGCACTTCTACGGTAGACATTTCATAAGGTTCCTGAGTGAGATCTTCAACCACATTATAAAATTGAGCAGCTTGGGCATTGGGATTAAATACTGCCTTCCGAAGAGTATTCTTAGGTGGGCGCAAAATCATTTTGAGAGTAGACTTCTCAATAGAGAAGGGGACAGTAGATGAGGACTCAGGAGAACTAGTAGAAGGGGCTTTCCTCGAAGATGGATGATCTTCATTTTTATCTGCAATTTTAATATAATTCTGACTTCAAGTTTGCAGATGGATGGTATCTGAGGACACCATATGAATTTCTTCTGATGAACTAGAATTACCCTGATTAGACATATGGTCTATCAACTGTTGTTGAGAGGGAGAAGGATCTGTAAGTACCGTAGGTGTGGGATTGGACTTCAAAAACTGGGAGATTTCATCCCGATGAGGAAACTCCTTTGAAAAATGGTCACCACCGCAGAGCAGACACAGATTTTTCACTTTTCTTTTCCCTTTGTTGCTATCACCATTGGTTGGTCGTGGAGTCTCCATCTAGTTTCTAGGTTTTTTATTTTGATTTCTACCTTTATTTTTATTACCCTAAGTTTGAGTACTTTGAATAGAATTGACCTCGGCAGAAACCTTAGGAGTCAAAGGAGTATGGGGGGCAGTTTGGGTTTGCTTGGTAGGTTTCACTGCGGATAGGGACTGGATTGAACCAACAATCCCATCAATAGGTACTTCTGTTGGTGGCTTGGCAGGATCGATGTTGGGGGAGGAGCTTGAGGAATCAGGTCATAAAGAGTTCCAGACTAGGAATAAACCAAGTCTAGGTAATCATCCCGACTAATAGCCTACTCTTCAGTGACGGCACTGCCCATAGCCACATCTTGGGCAATAGGAGGCAAAAAAGATTTGGTGAACCAATTAGCTAGTAACTGATATGAAATAGGGGCATTAATAAGCTTTCTCCTCCTTCTCCACTCATGAATATGATCAGATATGTGGGTGGAGGTGTTCTGTTGCAGAGAGGTTAAAATATCACTACCCATTTCATAATAAATAGGGAGTTGAAAGTGTCTAAGAAACACAGTTTCCAACGAGCCAAAATCCACAAACAAATGTTGTGGGAGTTCAATGTACTAATTCGCGGCCGTACCGGTCAAAGTTCGCTGAAAGAGTCACAATCGAACAGTCATCCATGAGGGAGTTGGAAGAACACCATAAATGGAATGTCATAACATGGTTCTTCAAATCATCTCCCTACTTCCCATCGAATTTTGGAATATTCTATGGTAACTTTACCAGAATGGGTGGCCACGAAGGATTGTGTCGAATGGGGTCATTAATCCACTTAGACAAATCAGGTAAGTCCAAATTTGCTAGGAAAGGTAACTGTCGATTGGGCTACACATACTGGCAATATTGATATGGCATATAATTACCAGTAGGACCATAAGTAGACTGATAAATAGGTTGCTGTGATGAAGAACTACTGGAAGATCCACCCACAGGGGGTTGATTTTTGGGATTAGGACCGCTAGGACCATAGGGCATCCAGGAGGAGGACCACCAGGGCCATCGAGACCACCATGGCCACCAGGACCACCGAGACCACTAGGACCACCGAGACCACCAGGAGGCGGACCACCAAACCCTCTAGGGCCACCAGGGGGAGGTAAACCTCCAGAGCCGTCGGAACCACTAGGAGGAGGGCTAAAAGGTGGAAAGCCACAAAGTTCCCCAGGACCACTAGGGTGACCAGGACCATAAGGGGGAAATTTTCTAGATCCTCCAAGGCCATTAGGTACCTTAGGGGGAGGACCTCCATAAGGCGGTCCTCTGCCACCTCCCGCAGTATGTATAGGTATCCCCCCATAGCTAGCATGTAAGACTAGTTGGGTTGCCCCCATGGTGTAAAAGTGTTACTAGGGTATGGATTTCCAACATAAGGCATTCCTGTAGGATTGAGTGGATGACTACCTACATGTATTTGATAACCATAACCTCCAGAATATTGAATGGTTACGGGTTGAGCCCCGGAGGGTTGACTTGAACTAGAAGGGGGATTAAGCACATTAGTATGGGTGGGAGGGACATAAACTGTAGATGGTTCTATGTTAGAGGTATGTCCTTGGCTAGGAACAATTCCAGTGTCAAATAACATAGGTTGTGCCGGGGTTTCCCCATGGCACTAGAAGGTGTAGACGAAACAAGAATTGAAGATTGAATCTCAGGTGCAGAAGACCTAGGAAGATTAGGCATAGACATAACATGAGAGATGATAGGGGTGGTAATTTGACCTAGGTTGTGGGTTGTTATTGGGTGATCTATAATCAGTTCAATGGGTCTCATAGAATCAGCCAATGAACGATATCCCATAGGAAGAGATGTGGAACATGCTAGTGTCGAGCCTAATAGATCATCGATCTACTTGTCAATCTCCTGTGCATGGAGAATGGCAACACGACATTGCCTACATTCTTCTTCATCTTCAGAAGAGTTTACACAGGTGCCAAATGAGGCAATGGCCTGTCCTATAGGTGTCTCCCAAAGCAGATCATTGGGACCAAAATCTAGACGGGTTGTATCGTCAACATGACCTTCCGTGGGAGAATGGAAAGATGTATTTCCCCTAGAAGGTTGTTGGACCAAGGGAGGCAAGTGTGAAGAATATGGTACTCCACTTTTTGAAACCACATTGTCTCCCACTTGGGAGGTGGTAGCAGCTCCTTGGTCGATAGCTTCCATGGGATTTTCTCCTAAACCAGGAATAAAATCAGGTGGCAAGCCCCATACTCTTCTAAACTGTCTTAACTTAGCTAGTTTGTATAGTTCCTAACTAACATAGGGTCTGAAAATCTAGAAAACACGCCATTAAGAATTTCCCTACATAAGCTATAGGTCAAAACAAGCACACTTAAAATGATAGGAGGAGTTCAAAAGTCAGGTCTCTCACTAGGTTTGTCAAGAAGGCGCCACTCACGATATACCTTGAGGGTACATGCGTAGTAATCTCCCCAAATGTTGTTTTTAGTGTATGGCTCCAAACAAGATGGCCAAAGGGCTTTTCTCAGATGGATAAGGTACCCTAGTGGGGTCTCCCGATATACTCATGCATAACCCTACACAAGGGGCCTTCCGATATACAATCGAGTACGTGAAGTACCTTTCTATATACCTCAAGGGTACATGAAAGGCTGTTCGATATACCGATGGTACGTGGAAGAACTGGGTGAGTCTTGGAATGTAATGCTAACAAATAACGACAGCTCCTACGCTTAACGACACCTGAACACGTCTCTAACCTATCACTCAAGTTACTATGTAAATTTTAACTTACAACTACTGTTAATTTTAACTTGTATGGTTAGGTGAATGCATGATGTTTTGACAGAAAAGTAAAACCATGCAATATGCTAGTGCAAAATGTTCACTTTACCGTTCAGGATGCCTACTTATGGGAGGGAAAGAGAGTGTTTTATTTTTGTTTCAAAACCAAAAATACTTCCACACAACAGTCATGAACATCAAATCAAAGACAAGCAATCACTTTTCCAAACTGATTTCTTCTTTTTGAAACCAAATGAGAAGGGGAAGAATCTCTTTTCCTAAAAGAAAAACAAGAAGCACACCTATATGCAAATGCACTCTATTTTTTCAATTTTCTCAAAACATAAGCAAATCTAACTTAAAACTACCATTTTTTTTATTTTGATCGAGATGGTTCTAAATGCATGAGAGATGAAAGATCATGAAGGTCCTGAAAGCTTGTAAAGCCAATCAAAAAACCAATGTCCAACGCTCAATGATAATATCCTAGTCTCAGTCAAAAAATTTCTTTTTTAAAGGAAGGAAAAAGAAGTTTACTATGCAAATAAGAAATGAAACCTAGAAACTAATCTAGTGTTCTTCTTTTAGTCTATGCAACAGAAACGAAAAGAGATTTTAATAACACCCTGAGCTTTTCAGAAAACAAGAAACCCTTTCGCAAACACAACCAACAAGCATAGAAGCGAATGAACAATCAAAATACCTAATCAAAATTTAGAAATTCCACTCAAATCAATCTTAAACCATAAAATTATCACACCACAAGCATCAGATTCAGTAACACAAGTCTGATAAGCAGAACTGAAAGCAACAAAATCCAAATTTTTTCAAAGAAAAATGAGGAAAAAAGGCTTTGGAATGATGCCTACTTGGCACCGCACTTCGCAGGTGTTAACAAAGCGTTTCCAACACAACACCGCTTCTCGCCGACAAGTTACAGGCGATGGCACCGCATACTACCCACTTTGTTCAAGAAGTGGCACCACTTCTCGTACACAGCATAGGCGCGGTTCCCTGTAGATGAAGAAAACACAAGAAGAACGATGGATCAAGTCAGAAAAAGACTAGATCAGGGAAAATACTGTTGAATTGAGTATGGAAACAGAGCATAAAAGACCGAAATGACTCAGATCTGAACAGATATGGAAGTTTCAAACCCAAATGAAGCAAGTCAGAAAGTAGATCTGAATGAAGAGAGTTCAAGAAGAAGGATCCTGGATTCAGACAAGAGTTGCAGACTAAGGAATATCAGAACAACTGATATAACTACTCCCCAGTGGAGTCACCAGATTTGTTAGCTGGAATATTTCACCTCCTACGGACAGCAAGGTGTTCCACTAGTCTTAATGGTTTATATCCAAAACAAATAGAGGACAGAGGTTGAAGACTCTCCCTAGACATCGTAGATACCTGGAATGTAATGCTTTGATCGTTACCCTGTGTAACTACAATAAGCTTCAACATGCAAACATATCGAAACCACCAGAATATAATCTACTAATCTATGTTATTGACTAAGGAATCTAAAAACATACATGTGAAATCAAACAACAAAAATATATGTGGGACAGAAATCAACTTGCATTAAAGAAATATGAATAAGTTTACAACCAAGCCTTAGTGTTGACATGCATATCCATGAAACCAAGCATTCTCATCCCCATAAGCTCCGACTCTAGCTCTCTCTATGCTCTCCAGTGATATGGACCAAGTGATCAATCCAACAGCATAACAATACCTTAAGAGTTCTTCCCCCTCAACCATGGCCATAAGCTTGTATTTATAAGGCTAAATGGATAGGGATGGTTGAGAGATTAGTGGGTGAGGTGGCCTCTAAGATCCTAGGATGAGGGATCTCGAACTCAACTAACCCACAACAATAGGGATAAGGGAGGACACAAGGCTTATCATTTAGAAGCCTCGAGAAACTTCTCTTTTTCCCTTTTTACCCAAGGTACTATATTTCTCCTTCAATAACAGAGCAGTTCTGGTAATAACCGCTTATGGACAAAGGGCCATAACCGGTGGCACCGCTTGTGGGAAACAGGGGATGGGCGGTGCAAACAAGGTTACTGCTTTTGGATAACAAGGTAAGCACGGTGCTGGGAATTTTTATGAAAAAATGACATTTAGTATGGGTTTCCACTCCAGAAGCTGGGATTCAAAGCAAGTAGGTATTTCAAATATCTTATCACATGATGGTGAAAGGATTTTGGTATAACAAACCTGCCAACTTCGCCAGGAACAATTACATCTGAGGGCAACCTGTCTCATCAGCTATGCTAGAAATCCTTCTTTCAAGAGATCTTGATCTGGATCACTGCTCTTCTCTGCATCATACAACAAATGCAAGTCAAATCAACCAAATCAAATAGTATTTTTTCAAAAGAAACATACTACCTCCCAAATAGCAAGTTGCAACATCTTTTGCCTCAGCTGTACTCAACACCATGCAGGACTGAATCCTACCAAACCAAGAGATCACACTTGATCCCATACTGAAGTAGCACCTCAAAGTGCTCTTCCTATCAATGGCACTACCTGCTTTGCGACCATCAGGTGAACATGTCTCAATGTGTTCACAGCAAAGCAAATATCTGGTCTTGTATTCATCAGGTACATCAAGGAATAAATCAACCGACAACACATTGTGGCATCAACCATCTATGATGAATCATCACTCAATAGCTTCATGTTTGACGCCATAGGTGTTGTCATGTCCTTGCATTCCATCATCCTGAACCTCTTCAGGATATCTACTGCATACTTCCCTTGTCCACACCTCTATGCCTAGAAAATAGTGCATCAACACATGACAGGAGCATCACTAGTCTTCTACCTTCAACCATGAAGCAAAGGTTGGAATCCACTTTACTCTCAGTAAATCCTAGAGTCATCAGTAATATTTCCATCCTGTTGTACCATGTCAAACCTTATGATCTCCTGCAGTCACTCCCTCTGAAGCATCATACTCCCTCTATCTTTCGTACTCTATGCACCGAAACATTATGTATTGGAGTGACGAGTAGCTTCCTCTACTACTAATATTCTATGTATCCATCTAGGATCACTAGATACCAAGATCCTCTATCTTGAAATTTTTCAAAAGTTCTTCTCACACCCATCTGTGAGCTTGTCATCCTCTATCAACCTTTTAGCAAAGGTTCAGATCTTCATCAAGCTCATCATGTATGTGTTATCCCATGTGTGTCTTATGAACTTGTACAAGGCCTTCTTTCATTTTCACACATGATATGTCATGTGACTTCACTTCCAGTGGCTACAAATGTCTCTTCATAGTCTATGCCTTGTATCCCATGATGTTTCCATCTACTGCATGATGGAACTATGAATTTCCCTTCATGTATCGATACTGTATCCTAGACATCATTCTTCTTAAACAGATCTTCCCTTTTTTCTTGGAAGGTTCTGCATGAATGATGCTACTGCATTCGTCATATTGTTCTTCATCTTGACCTATTGTCACTTGTTCTTTGGAACAAGTCTCATTCTTCTTTCCTTATAGGCGATTATGTATGCAATTTTTCCTACAAGTAAAATACAATTGTATGCTTAGAAACATTTCATAAGGTATATTCATAATGAAAAATGTTGGAGACATTTACCATCATACACACTCTTTTTGGTCAAATTGGCCTAGTTAAACCACTATCCTAAGTATAATTGACATTAATTGACATCAATGGAGCATTAATTGCCATCATCCAGTCACACCCACACCTACCTACAGTCAAGGAGGATAACTTAGCCTTATCCTACAGTCAAGGAGGCTAACTAGATCACTTTGGGGGTGATCTGAGTGATATTAATGCACCTAATTGCTAACTGGTGGTTACAATCAGTTCAACCAGTCAGTTAAGGCACCTCCTCTCATTAAATATATTATCTAATGATTATTTAATATTATTTAATGATCTGGAGTCAACAGGGGCACCTCCACCAACTTCTAATGATCAGTTCAGCTTTAGTTAACCTCATCGGGGTTCATTGAAGTCATGGAGCACTAGCACTTAATGGTTGGCTTGCTATGACATGTGTTTGATCTCCTTTAGTTAAGATTCAATCATTTATTGCACTTCGACTTCATTTAGGGTTTGATGAGTCAATTAGGGTTTTGGTCAAGTGGTTAACTAAGTGTGATTGAATGGCTTATAGTTAGTTAAGCCAGACTCACTCATTATTTTGAATTGCCTCCTTAGGTATTCAAATTTCTCATTCATTCAAGCTATTGCTTGACATTCATATTGTAACCATTCATTGTTTATTAAACATATAGAGAGGAAACCAATTCCAGTTTCAATTAACACCATTTCGTGAGTTATTTGTTGATTATTCTTTGATGAGATTGATGCTTTGTTCCTAGATCAATGTGCAAGAATAATATGGTATCAGAGCTAATGGCGGGACGAAGATCTATCTCTCAAAAACAAGCTTTTTGAGAGATTTCTCCATGAAAAGTGAGTAATAGCTCAAAATTCCAGCACTGCACCAGAAGCCAAGGCTTACCACTCAATATTCCAAGTAAAGAACTTGTTGATCAAGCTTGCTTGATTGACTATGCTGGGTGTGATGAAAGCCTAGAATGTGTAGGCTGTCCGGCCTTATTTTTCCCTTTCTGTTTTTATTTTCAGGTTTCTACATGTGAAGCATTCGCTACAGCACATCGAAATGGCCTCCTCAGTAGATCTCTTAACTCCATACAATTTCCACTCATGGAAAAATAAAGTGGATATTCAGTTGTGCTCCAAAGTACTTTTTAGAGTTGCCATGGACACTGAAGTTGAGCCTGGATCCACCATATAAAAATCAAGATTCTTGAACAAGAAGGATGAAGCCTTCGGTTTCTTGTGCCTCTCTATTTCCGAAGACCTTCTCTTCCATCTTATGGATTTGAAGACACCGAAAGAAATATGGGACAAATTGGAATCTTTATACGGAAAGCATGATGGCTTAAGATTTTACCAACTTGAAAATGAACTCATGTCTCTCCAACCTTCCAATTTTGAGACTCTGAATGATTTCTTTACAAAGTTCAAGCATAATATTTTACTCTTGAAGCAATGCAATGTAGAGAAGGAGGATGATCAGCTCATCCTTGCCATCCTCTCCAAACTCGGGGCTGATTATTCAGTTTTTGTTTCTACATTCTGTGCTGGGAATCTCACAACCCCCAGATGGAAGATGCCTACACTCAATGCCTTCATTGAGTCCCTAACTAATGAACATGACAAGCTTGTCCAGATGGGGATCATCTAATCTTCCCGTGATCAAGCCCTCCATGCCTTGGAGCCCAAATATTTGAATTGTAAGGGAAAGCAGCAGAAAAATCAGAAAACTAAATTTGATTCTCCCAAGCCTAGAGTTGAAAACCAACAGCATGGTGAATCTTTCGGTTCAAGGAAGAATAAATAAAAAGGGCACAATGGGAAAGAAAAAGTCAGGTATTCTTACTGTGGGAATGGTTTTCACCCTGAACATGCCTGCATGAAGAAAAATCTTGATTAAGAAACCTCGCTCCTTGAGAGGAATCACATCAATCTTCCAGAGAGCTTTCGAAGGATAGATCACCAAGATCGGGAACCACAGCATGAGAAAGGTCATGCGCTCATGGAAAGCACTTCGAAGTCCAAAGAATTGCTGATTGAATTTGGAGCTTTGAACCACATGATGGCTGAAAAAGAATCCTTTTCATCCTTGTAGACCAGCAAATCAATCCCCATCCACATGGGAGATGACTCCACCATCATTTCCGAAGGACAAGGTACTGTAGATCTAGAAAATGGTTTTTTCTCTAATGTTTTGTATGTGCCGTCTCTAGTAGCAAATCTCCTTAGTGTCTATTAGATGACACATTTAAGAATGCCTAAGAGAGTCTCTTTCATCTCAAATTATGTTTAGATAATAGAAATTGCATCCGGGAATCTCATTGCTCAAGGCCTTGCAAACCATCCTGCAAAAGCCTATGAGTTCTCTCACTTTGTTGCAGATGAAAAGCCCACCGCTCTACTAACTCATGGAAATGAGGTTAGTAGGCTGTGGCATGAGAGATTTGGCCATATTAATTTCAAATATTTGCAGCAATTACAGAAACACTCCATGGTTGAAAGCCTCCCGTTCATCAAGGCAAGCACAGGAATTTGCAAGGGCTGTGTGATTGGAAAACACCCTGAGCACAAGTTCGATCGGAGGAAGGAAAACCGAGCTACAAGCATATTGGGGATGATACATTCTGATATCAGTGGTCTGATGCCTATCACATCCATGAATGGATGAAGGTACCTCCTTAATTTTATTGATGATTTTTTAAGGTATACATGGGTTTCCTTTCTCCAAAAGAAATCAGAAGTATGTGAAAAATTTTCTGAATTGAAGGCCTTGATCGAAAATGCCTCTGGGATTAAGATCAAAATATTGAGATATAATAATGGAGGAGAGTATGTCAGTATTGAGTTTCTATACATATGCTCCCAAAGTGGTATTCAGGTCCAGCATTCAATTCTCTACACTCCCCAACAGAACGGAGTAGCGGAAAGGAAGAACCGGTCTCTCAAGGAGATGATCACCTGTATGTTGGAGTCAAAGAAGCTTGTTGAAAAATTGTGGGCTGAAGCCATGCATGCTGAATAATACATTCAAAACATGGTGCCACACTGATCCATGGAAGGAAAGACTCCTTTCGAAGCATACTTTGGACACGAGCCAGATGTGTCAGACCTACTGGTGTTTGGGTCCACTGCATGGGCCCAGATTCCACTTGATAAAAGAAGGGCTTTGCAACCGCAAAGCATAGAATGTCTATTTATTGGGTATCCTAATGAATCTAAAGGATTCAAGATGCTATATATCAATAACAAACATATCATCATTGAAAGAAGTGTCAATTTCGATGAGCCTCTTCAGGAGGTGGAACTAGTGAAGGAGAAAACTGTTGAATTTCCTTCCTATTCTACTGAATATTTGGATGATGAAATTGGGGGTGATGACCCTGATTTGGATCCTCTGATTTTTTATATCAGTGTGCAGCAATCATCAAATGCTGAATCAGAACCTAAAGTGCAAAATCATCTTCCTACATGGGCCCAATAGACACTCTCCTCCGCAGGAGAAAACATTGGAAATCCAGATGATCCAAGGAGAACCTAGTCTGATTTCTAAAGAGCAGGTATTGCACTCTCTTGTTCTGATAATTTGTTGTCTGAAACTTGATATTTTATGATTGTTTTATATCCAAAATCCTACTACCATTCTTGGAATGATATGATAAGGCAAGTTTCTATGGATGAAGAGATGAATTCTCTTCAGAAAAACACTACTTGGGAGCTAGTTTCTCTTACTCCGGGAAGGAAATTGGTTCAATGCAAGTGGTTGTATCAAAAAAAGGTTGCTGATGATGGAAGCACCTACAAATATAAGGCAAGGCTGGTATAAAAAAGTTTATCTCAGGTCCAAGGAGTGGACTACCATGAGACCTTTGCACCGGTTGCAAAAATGGACTCCATCCGCCTTGTTTTGGCTATCTCAACATCCAAGCACTGGGAGGTGCATCACATGGATGTGAAGTCAAAATTTATACATGGAGATATTCATGAGGAGATATACATCAAGCAGCCTGAGGGCTACATCACTGATCCATCTTTGGTTTGCAAGCTAAAGAAGTCACTGTACGGGTTAAAACACGACCCAAGAGAGTGGTATTCCAAGATGGATGCCTTCCTTCTCTCGCAAAAATTTCAGAGATGTAGATCAGATCCAAATGTGTATTTATAGTATAATTATGGTCATATAATTATCATTTTTTTATATTTTGATGAATTATTGATCACAGGTAGCACATTTTCCTCCATTTCAGCCATCAAAACTGCTCTCCACAATGCCTTTGAAATGAGTGATTTGGGGCTTCTAAAAATATTTTTGGGGCTCAAAATCGAGCAAACTTCTAATGGGATTATGGTCACTTAGCAAAAATACACTTCAGACCTGTTAGTCAAGTTTAACATGGATGAATGTAGGCCTACACCATTCCCTTTCCTTTTATGGATCAGCCTTGAAGAAGGAAAACACACACCTTCCATGGACTGCACTATCTATCGACAGCTGATTGGTATCTTGTTGTACTTGACACATTCTAGGACTGATATTTGTTAAGATATGAGTGCTGTATCAAGATACATGTAGCAGCCTCATGATCTTCATTGGAAGGCATCCAAGAGGATCCTCGAGTATATTCAGGGAACCATGACCTACGACATTCACTATGCTAAAGACTCCGGGCTAGAGCTGGTTGGATACACAGATTCTGATTGGGCGAGTGATTCTATTAATCAGAAGTCAACTTCCAGATATGTATTCATGTTTGGTGGTGGCCCCATTTTCTGGTCAAGCAAAAAGAAGGCTTCCATAGCACTATCTTCAGCAGAGGTCGAGTATCGAGGAGTGGTGAATGCTTGCATCCAAGTAGTTTGGTTGCAAGGCATTCTTTCAGAGTTTGATCTTGGTAGTAATTTGTCCACTGTCCTCTTTTGTGACAACCAGAGTGCTTTTAAGATATCCATGGATCAAGTTACCAGGTAGAGGACCAAGCATGTAGAGATTCACATGCACTACATCAAGGAGCTAATGCATGACATGACCATCATTCTGCAATACTGCCCGACTGATGAGCAAATTGCAGACATATTCACCAAGATATTTTTAGAAAATAAGTTCACTTACCTCCATTCACTGTTGGGGGTGAGTTCATCAGGGTGATCTAGACTACTTTCACTGTTCATCTTAAGAAGGGGTTTTTCCCACTAGGTTTTCCCTCTTTTCCTCACTTAGTTTGTTTTGAGCATTGTTTCAGTTTCAGCATTGTACAAGGTGACCTATGGCCTTAGTTGCTGGGGCCCTAGCATTTTTATGCATCTATGTTTTCTAACTCTTCTTGAGTATAGCTTAAGGGGGGGTGTTGGAGACATTTACCATCATACACACTCTTTTTGGTCAAATTGGCCTAGTTAAACCACTATCCTAAGTATAATTGACATTAACTAACATAAGTGGAGCATTAATTTCCATCATCCAGTCACACCCATGCCTACCTACAGTCAAGGAGGCTAATTTATCCTTCTACAGTCAAGAAGGCTAACCGGAGCACTCCAGGGGTGATCTGAGTGATATTAATGCACCTAATTGCTAACTGGTGGTTACAATCAGTTCAACTAGTCAGTTAAGGTGCCTCCTCTCATTAAATATATTATTTAATGATTATTTAATATTATTTAATGATCTGGAGTCAACAGGGGCACCTCCACCAACGTTTGATGATCAGTTCAGCTTCAGTTAACCTCATCGGGGTTCATTGAAGTCACGGAGCACTAGCACTTAATGTTTGGCTTGCTATGACATGTGTTTGATCTCCTTCAGTTGAGATTCAGTCATTTATTGCACTCTGACTTCAGTTAGGGTTTGGTGAGTC
Organism: Pseudotsuga menziesii; assembly: GCA_001517045.1. Taxonomy (NCBI): domain Eukaryota; kingdom Viridiplantae; phylum Streptophyta; class Pinopsida; order Pinales; family Pinaceae; genus Pseudotsuga; species Pseudotsuga menziesii. The sequence continues at coordinate 209,488 of LPNX011134349.1, forward strand.
AATTAGGGTTTTGGTCAAGTGGTTAACTGAGTGTGATTGAATGGCTTACAGTCAATTAAGCCAGACTCACTCATGATTTCAAATTTCCTCCTTAGGTATTCAAATTTCCCATTGATTCAAGCTATTGCTTGACATTGGTATTGTAACCATTCATTGTTTATTAAATATACAGAGAGGAAACCAATTATGGTTTCGATTAACACCATTTCATGAGTTATTTGTTGATTATTCTTTGATGACATTGATGCTTTGTTCCTAGATCAATGTGCAAGAATAATAGAAAATTCCTATGCATAAATATATAATCATGCAACTACTTAGCCAATACAACATTCATCCATATCTCACGGAAAATTTTCTAGATACCTTCTATCTCTACCAAGACAACATTGAGATTGTGCACTAATCCAATATGTCAGCAAAGAGGTTTCATTCTAGATAAGTAGCAAAGGAGAGGTGGAAGAGATTGTTGAAAATGAAATAGCTGGACACAAAATCATTGAATTAAAAAGTAATTTCATCCCAAAAGGTTTGGTACCTTTGGAAAGGATATTTTCAAAAGATGATACACTCTTAAAACCTGTTGTACAGTCCTCAGAAGAGAATGTGGTGGATTGTAACATTGGCTCTGCAGAACAGCCTAGAATGGTAAAAATTTCTAAAGCACTTACAGTTGAACAAAGAAACAGGTACATAAAATTGTTAAAGGAACATGTTGATGTTTTTGCATGGTCTTATGAAGAATTGAGAATGTATGACACTGGAATTATACAACATAAAGTCCCTTTAAAACCGAATGTTAAACCTTTTCATCAGAAATTAAGGAGTATTATTCCAGCCTTATTTCCTGTTATTGAAAAAGAAGTGAAGAAGTTATTGGATGCCAAGATCATAGTGCCCCTCAGGTACTCTTCATGGGTGGCTAATCTAGTTCCTGTTAGGAAAAAGAATAGAGAAATCAGGCTATGTGTTGACTTTAGAAATTTGAACAGATCTTCACTAAAGGATAATTATCCTCTGCCTAAAATTGAGCAAATATTGCAGAAAGTGGTTGGAGCACAGAGGATCTCAATGATTGATGGTTTCTCAGGGTACAATCAGATTTCTATGCATCCTGATGATAAGGAGAAAACAGCCTTTACCACTCCTTCGGGAACTTTCATGTATGATAAGATGCCTTTTGGTCTAATGAATGCTGGAGCCACTTTTCAGAGGGCTATGGATATAGATTTTGTCAGAGAAAAGGATAAGTTTGTGGTAATCTACTTAGATGATATTACTGTTTTTTCACAATCAGATGATGAACATCTAAAGCATTTGAAGCAGACTTTCTTGAAATGTAGGAAATTTGGCTTGTCCTTGAATCCAAAGAAGTCACACTTTGCTGTACAGGAAGGAAAATTACTGGGTCATTTAGTTTCTGCTGATGGTATAAGGATTGACCCTGAAAGGGTGAAAGCAATATTTAAGATAAGTCTACCAAGAAGTAAAAAGGATGTCCAATCTTTCATCGATAAAATTAATTTTCTGCATTGGTTTATACCAAACTTTGCTGAGATTATCAAGCAGATTACAGCCATGCTAAAAAAGGATAAGGAATTCAAGTGGACCACTGAAGCAAAGAATGCATTTGAAAAAATCAAAATAGCTCTTACTGAAGTCCCTGTATTAGTAAGTCCAGATTTTACCAAAGAATTTCTAACATTCTCATTTGCATCAGAGGATACACTAGCAGCTGTTTTGTTGCAGAAGAATAAGGAGGCAATGGAACAACCTATTGCATTCTTCAGCAAAACTCTCAGAGATTCTGAATTAAAATACAGTATCTTAGAGAAGCAATCTTATGCTTTGGTAAAATCTTTAAAGTTTTTCAGAATCTATGTTTTGTTAGACACTGAGAGGGGGGGTGAATCAGTGTAGAGCAATATTACAACTTTTCTTAACTTGTCACAATTAGCTACCAATTCATCATTCCATTATTCTACCAATATCATAATCATTCCATAAACTTCATCATTCACATATCATAGCATTTAAATCATCAAGAACCATAACACAAAAGAACACAACACCATATAATTTTGTAATATTTTTGTATTAGTTTTGGTTCGGCTACAACCGTTAGGTAAAATCAGCACCTACTGATATGAAGAGCACCTACTCTACATCCAGGACCCTGCCTGGTTTTCTTAGACCCTGCTAAGAAGGGTTTGAGGTATCCTAACCTCAAAAGCAAGTCAAGCTTGCATTTACAATTAAAGTTTCTGTCATGTCAACATCATCTGTTTCTTCAATCTATTCTGCTACTGGTCAATACTGTTGATCATCTGCTCATCATCAACGCTGCTCATTGTCTCAATCTCTGCTCATCATCTCTGCTCCTCACCTATACTCATCTAGTCATCAATCACCAAGGTCTGCTCATCTCTGTTGTTCACTGTCAAGTCATCATACAACTCCTATCATTGATCATCAATCTCTGCTCTTTATCAACACTGCTACTGCCATTCTATGCTTGTCAACCTCTGCTGCTCAAGTATATCAGAGACACTTCTGCTCTCACTAATCATCTCCATAGTCAACAACATCATGTCATCAGACTTCAAGTGTGGATGCTATAGCAAGCTTTACACAGAATGTAAAGAGATCATCACCAATAGGTAGACATCAAACATAGAAGTCCATTATAACATCAAGGTATCATCATAGTGAATCAAGACATCATCATAGTGTAAAAGACATTATCATCAACATCATATCATAAATGTGTATAGACTATGTGTATCTATGGAAGATCCCTAATCAAAGTCATAACTCAGACTCAGAAAGGCTTCATGGAAGTATTACACATCCCCAGCCTTCTTTACCTTCTTTCACACTGTTCTTCAACAGTTCTTTGTTGCATCTCTGCTTCAAACCTCAGTCACCACAGGCATATTGCTCTTATCAACAAATTTACTTAAGTCTGTCACAATCATTGCCACCAAACTTAACTGCAGATAACTTCACTCATTCCTAACTAGAGTTACATACCTTGGATGCTCTTGGAGAATGCCAAGTCTAAGTTTCCTCATCTTTCTAGGGAAGATACCTTCAGCTTTCACTTACCTTGGTTAAACCCTGAATTTTCTCTTCTTATATTCAGTTAACTTATTAAGGTCTTCTTAAGCTGTGCATGCGTCACCTTAAGAAATCAGGGATTCAAGCTTATCACAGGATTTTGCTCATGCCCATGTCATAGGTCTGCTCTTGTCAAATGTCACCAATCACTATCAACTATCCAAGTCAATTAATCATCACCGTCAAGAACATCTCTGCTACTGTCAAAGAAGCCTATACCACTGTTTTGTAGTTGTCACAACCATGTCACTGCTTATTACATACTTGACTGTTTCATAATCATCACACACTTGTTCCAAAAGGTTTATCCATTCAATAGATCTGGGTTGTATGTGTATCCACACTTCAACTCCAAACAAGTCTTCAAAACAAACTTACCCTATGAATGCCACTATACATACAACTTTGCTTCAAGCTTGGGCTGCTTCAGACACTCACAATACACTGATGCTGTCAATAAATTCAGACTATATTATTTATTGTATATGCATCATAAGGTAGAAGAATCATTGTTTCACCACCTCACTATATCATTGTATGCAAATACTGCTGGTCAATTATATATATATACTAAATATACAATCACTGTATACTGTACATTACTGAACATGTTCATGTATCACTATTTTATCTACCTCAACATCATCATCATCACTCATGTATCAACATCACTGGTTGGAATTAGGGCATCATTATAAAGTGTATCATCAATATCTCCTTCACCTGGTTGCACCAAAACCACTCCTAACGCGACTGATGATCCATCAACATGGACGTGGAATTCCTTTGTCCAGTATGGAAAGACCAATATTGGTGTTGTGACCATCTTCTCTTTTAGAGTGTTGTGACTCCCTTGACACTCATGACTCCATTCAAATTTTGAATCCTTCTTCAACAGCTTCTCCATTGGTGTTGTAATCGGGCGTATCCTCTTATGAACTTCCAATAATATCCCATATGTCATAATTTAACTCTTAGTTGTTTCACATTCATCGATGGGGGGGAATTAATAATAGGTGCAACCTTAGCTGGATCGACCAGCATCCCCTCCTTACAGACAATGTGCCCCAACAAAATCCCGAATGGCGCACAAAATATGCATTTCCATGAATTCAGTGCGATCTAGTGTTGTCGACACTGCTCCAACATCAGTCGCAGATTGGCAAGGTGATCCTTTACCATCTCGTACATCGTCCAATCATCCATGTATATTGCCAAAAATTTCTGAATAAAGTCCTTTAACGCATCAACTACAGTCCTGGAGAATATCGCAGGTGCATTTCTTAGTCCAAACAGCATCACTGTATACAGAAAGCATCCCCATTCAGTTACAAAAGTCGTCTTATGCCGATCTTCCTTCGCAATCTTGATCTGATGATAGCCTGAAAAATCCATCTATGAATGAATAGATCTCCTAACCACCTACACCTTCTAGCACTTCGTCAGTAAATGGAGTAGGAAATGGATCATGAAGGCATGCGTCATTTAGCTTCCAAAGATCGACATAGATCCAGACTTCGCCTGTCTTCTTGTCTTGAACGGCCATTGGACTGATCCATTCCAATTCTTCAACTGGTTCAATGATTCCTACATCCAACATTCTATCAAGTTCAACCTTCACTCGCTCCTTGTATCGCAGATTTAATTGATACGGACACTGCTTCACTGGCTTCACATATGGCTAGAGTGGGATTTTCATTTCTCCCAAGTCCCCGAGAATCCCTTTCATTTTAGAGAATTTGGTCGGAAACAAGTCCTGGAAATCATGCAACAAATCGGTAATCTTCGCCATAGTCTCTTCATCCCAATAATCTCCATTATTGGCGAACTTCGGTTCCTCTTCTGTCCCAATGTTGACCTTTCGAATCTTCAGCGACTGGTGAACTTTGTATGTCGGCATCTCAGGTGTTGCGATATTCCAACTTCATTCAGATTATGGAATATTGATATTCCTTGGGTCCTCCCCATCACCAGGTCCTCCTGTTACATTGTAACATTCCATCATCGACTACATCATTGGTACCTCATGTGATTCCTCAATAAATGCGACTGGAATTATCTCCAATACGACATCACGGATATGTTGTAGTGCGTTGTGAATCATTGGATCAACATCCACAAAGCTGAAAGTGTGACTAAAATAGATCGTCAAGTCCTCCCATGTCATGATCTCCCTCCGAATCTCTGCTGATACATACCACTTTCGCGACATTTCGTCCAATGTGTGTACAAAAGCATGTACCCACTCATCCTTCGGTCATGACACCCATGCAGTCTGACATGCAATCAAATGATCATTGAGATCATTTCATCCATCATACTTCTCAACTTGATAGCCCTCTACTTCGCCGAAACGAACTTCCATCATCTTGCGACACAGCTGCCATCCATCGATCAATTTCTTATGTGTCGCGCACCATCATGTTGGAGTGGCCTTCAGCGCTTCCTCCAATGCCAACAGTCTCTGTGGCTCTAAAACCTTGTCTTCAAATTCACTGATGAACTCAACCAAGTTGGGTAATCCTGCGTATGTTGGTATCTCAACAATCTCCATTGTGACCCAACGCATTGACTGAGTGGCCTGTCCGCACTTATGGATGGATACTTCATCTAGCCAATTATGCCAGTGCATCGTCAGAATCCAATGATGCAGAGCTCGAGCTTTGCCATCCCATCTCTCTTTCTATAGTGGGATGGAAATAATCCTCTGAAATGTTGTATGCATGGTCTCGTCCTCCTACAACTTCTTCCTTGACTGGTTTGACATGTCATCTTTTGTCGCGGTTCGACATATCCAGTGGGGCTATGACCCTTATGTGGAGATTCTTGAAAGTCATCACCCACTTCTTGAATTTAATCACCGCCAGGTTTTCGTTAGCCCATCCAATCCCTAGCAGTGCAGGATATGAGCCTCCTTCGTCAACGATATCGATAACATCAAAATCTACATATGTCTTCATTCCTTCTACTTCCACCATTAAGCGTGGTACTCGCCCAATTAGCGACACCTTGGCCTGATTGGCTAGTCTCAGTTGCACAAGGGACCAAACCAGCTATGGTTTCTCCATCTTCTCCCATGTCTACTTTGTCAAAATGTTGACATTTGATCCCAGATCCAGAATAATTGAATCCACATCATTATCACCAATTTGGAAATTCCTCCTCGTCTCCTTTTCGGTTTTCTTCTTGTGTAAGGAGTTAACAGCAGAGTCCTTTCGACCTTTCTCTCGTCAATATAGCAGACTTGTGATCTCAGCTAGTGCATTGAGATCTTTTGCTAGAGACAAGAAACTCTGGAAAGAAACTTTGCTATGTGCCATGCTTTCATGATGGTTCTTCTACGAGTGTTGAATCAAAAACATGCGGCATTTCATAGATAAGAAACTTACTGATATCTCGTTTCATGGTGTCTCTTGCATCAAAGAACATATCCCTTTCAATGTCCACATCGAATTGCACCTTTTTTCGAGCCACCAATCGAACCTGTGGGATTGGACCATCATCCCTGTCACGCCTCCGTGAGTAATGACTCCAACATCCGCAGGTTGAGTCTTGGGTTCCGCTGAAATATTCCTGACTGTTGGACCCTGGAGTCTGATTTTATGGAGGATTCATAGGCTGGTTCGTATTCTAGTTCACATTTTGATCCAGGTTCTGTGGTGGCAGAACATTCTTCCTTTTCCATTTTGCAATCAGTTGTGGACAATATTCAACAATGTGATCTATAGTGGTATAGTAGGTACATCGCGACTGAAGGTTTGGAAATCTCATTGATAATGCCCCAGTACTCCGCAATTGTAGCACTACATCGATCCTCGACCTTGTCCTCCTCCTCGACCAAAACCCTTTTTTTTTCTTCCTTGGAATCCTCTACAAAATTCTCCTTGTTGTTGATACTGCAGTTGATTAAACTGCTACTGCTGCAATGGATTCGGACGTGGTGGAAAAAACTGTGGTTGAGTATACTGCGGGTGAATATACTACGGCTGATGCATAGCATACTGCATATGATTATACTGTGGCTGCGATGGAGCAACCTTTGGTTTCGGTTGCGCAAACTGTGGTGGTTGTTGCGGTGGTGGTCTCTCTATCAATCCATTTTCTTCTCCTTTCATATAGTACGTATCCATTGTCCTTTCTTGGAGCAGTTCATATGCTCGAAAATCCTTCTCTTCATGGCCAACAGAACGACAAACATTACAAAACAAGTTCGCAGGATTGGATACCATCTTTTGGAGATACACACTTTCCTCATGTCGATGTCCATGAGTTTGATAGATTCAGCGCCATGGTAAGCCACCTTGACTTAGCAGATTTGGAGCTCCCAAAAGAAAGTAATTGCAGAAGTTCGGGAATTGATCTTTGTGATGTCCTTTCGTGTGAAATTGGGTACACCATACTTCTTCATGAATTTATTTTCCTTTCTTGATATATTGCAGTTGAATCGTCAGATTCGCCAATTGCGATTGGATCTTATTCATTCCAACTCCAGTTTCGCCGACTGGTGAAGCTTCTAGCTTCATTGCAATCTCCAAAGACTCACTCTGTGTCACGATATTCTGCTGCATCAATGGCATGTAGATATGTGGTACTAATGTCATAATGAACCATTCTTTGTGTTGCACATTGCTCATTCTGAAACTAACTGTTTCCATCTGTGTCTTGAATCGTTGGTCGAAATCCCAAACCGATTCATTCGGATATTGCTTGATTTCTTTTAATTTCATGATATACTACGACTCAGATTTGGGTTTCCTGAACTCTTCGATCAATCATGTTCTAATATCCACTAAAGTATTATTTTGGTTCCCTGTCGGAACTTGTACTAACTTCATAAACCAATCCAACGCATGACCTCAAAAAGTTGTCGCCAACTGACCCTTCTTAATGTCTTCGTCTTGGACTTGCTTCACAGTCCATACTGCTTCGCAGAGAAACCAATATTGTTCGGGATCCTCGGTCCCATTCCCATGGAACAAAGGTAATTTCACATTATTTCCCACCATCCTGGGCCTTCTTCCTGTGTTCGTTGATCCGCAACTATTATTGTGTTGATGACACACCAGGAAGTCTTGTGATGATCTGGTGTTTCTTCCTAAATGTGGCGCAGTGCACGGAGGTGTAGGTACATTGTTGCTCTGGGTTAGTCCTTCCTCGGGCTCAGGTGTATCCTGGTCATCTCCTTCATCATTGTAGGGTCGCTTAGTCCCTTGTGATATTCTCTCGTAGTTTCTTGTCCCAGTCACAGCAGGACTCTCCTCAGTCCTCTGCCTCTTCTCTTGTCAGAACCTCACCCCACTTCATAGAATACCACACTCTTCCTCGAATTCCCTCACAGTTTCATCGTAAATCCCATCCATCTACCCCTTATCATTCCATCCAACCCTCGTCTCTACAGTACCCGTAACCTGCGCACACTAGAACTCTACTCATCAAAGTTCATTTTTAATATGCCCATTTCACAGATAAGCATATTAATCCACAATTGAAAAGACAATAGAAACCTACCTCTTGGTCCTTTGAAGAATTCCCTTTCTGCGTCGCTATAGGACTTGACTGTGTCGATCGCAAACTCAGTGATGTATCCTTCCAAAATGTTTTCGAGCCACATTTTGACGGCCCTTGATGCTCTATTTCCTACCTCCTTCAGTTGTTGGATCAGCTCTGGGGTCCAACAAGTAGGTTCGCCTCCTTGAAAATTTGTCTTCGGATAGGTCAGTTGCGCCAACCACTCGTACAAGATAATCAGAAAATCAGTGAATAAATATTCGTGGATATCATAATAGATATGCCCTCCCAGCCACTCTTATGTTGTTAGTCTGGAACTCATATTTTCTTCTGCTATGAATTCTCGAGCCTTCTTATTGAACTAATCTTGAATCTCCAATTTTGTCGGATGCCACAACATATCCTCCTCTTCCTTGCACTATGTGTTAGATTTGTATCATTTCGACAATATGATCTTAGGATCTTATCTGAGAGAATAACATGCACAACAATCCATCACAAGAGACAATAGACACAAAGATTTTTCCTCAGGGAAACCATAAAGGAGAAAACCCCACAACTTCCTCAGAGATAGAATGAGCACCAACGGCAGCAGTAAAACCCAAAGACAAAAAGATGATCTCCAATAGTTTTTCTCTCTCTCACTTGTGCGAACTCCTCTTCTCTCACCTATGCACTATAGTTGGGTGAGTGTGTGTCTCAAATAGAGAGGCTCACTCTCTATTTATACTAGTTTTCGACTTGACAATTAATTACCAGGGTCGACTTCTCTAGGAGAGACTAATAACCCTAGTGCTCCTCAACTGTGGAGACTTTGTCCCCGAATTAAAAAAAGGAGGGTTAATCTCTATGACTTTACATGACTTGATTAGATTAATGATTCTCCTGATAGGAACATCGGGGACCAATGAAATACAATATATAAAATATACAAGTGAATACATTCCGAAGTTACAAATACATCAACACTCCCTCTTAACTAGGAAGGTATTCTCTTGATACAATTCATCAGCACAAGTCTTTGTCACTGGATCATTCATCAAAGCTGGATCATCATTGGATCATCATCACTCGATCATCATCAAAGCTAGATCATCATTGCTTCCGCTATCTCGAGCAAATGGTGTATCTCTCAATTCTTCTCGTCACGGGAAGGTCTACAGAGCCAACCCTTTTTCATGTTGGTTGTAGGCCTAGCCTCCATGTAGGTATTCATCAAAGCATCTTCAACATCATCAGGGTGATACATCTATAAATCATTGGAATATTTTTCTTCATCTTTGACATATAGTCTTCATCTTCAATTTCAACAGCAGCAACACTTTGATCGTTCGGTCGACAACATCATCATCAATATTTTAGTCTTTTTCAATCAACAACATCATCATCAACAATACTTTGACCTTTCGATCATCATCAGAAGCAATACTTTGAGCAACATCATTAGCAATACTTTGAGCAACATCATCAACAATGCTTTGATCTTTCAATCAGCAACATCATCATCAATACTTTGAGCAAACATCATTAGCAATACTTTGATCTTTCGATCAGCAACATCATCACCATCATCAACAACCTACAATCCACAATACAAAGACGAAAGTCTACAGATCACTTTAGAACTTAAGTCCAGGGATGATACAATCCTACCACATTCTCGAGGACAGAAGTCTCTGGATACTATTACAGAATAATCACTCCCTATCACTTTAGGACTTAGGTCCAAGGATGATACAATCCTACCACATTCTCGAAAACCAAAGTCTTCGGATACTATTACGGGATAATCACTCACTATCACTTTAGGACTTAGGTCCAAGGATGATGCAATCCTACCATATTCTCAAAAAACTGAAATCTCTGGATACTATTACGGGATAATCAGTCCCTATCACTTTAGGACTTAGGTCCAAGGATGATGCAATCCCGCTTCTTTTTCGGAGACATAAGTCTACCAATCACTTTAGGACAAGTTTCCAACGATGATACAATCCCACTTCTTTCTCGAAGACATAAGTCTACAAATCACTTTAGGACAACTGTCCAAGGATGATACAATCCCACGGCAACATCACTGCTCCCCCTTTCGAGGAAGGTATTTTCGAACAACACCAAGCTTGTCTTGAAAGTATTCAAACTTTATTCGAGACAGAGGATTTTTCAACACATCAACAACTTGTTCATCAGTTAAATAGACCTAACGTCAGCTTCCGAAGCCATATAGATTCACAACTAGCAGAGCAAGCTGCTATGTATTCTGCTTCCACCGTGCTAAGAGAAACACTTGATTGTTTCCTACTAAACCATGAAATCATAGCAGACCCCAGACAATAACATCCACTTGATGTGCTTTTTCTGTCTGAGACACTTCCAGCCCAATCTGCATATGTATAGCCATACAATTCCATCATAGTATATACCAAAGTCTATAGTTCCTTTCATATATCTCATCACATGTTTTGTAGCTATCAGGTGAGCACATCTAGGTTGAACTAGATACTGACTTAAGGTGTTCACAGCAAAACAAATGTCTAGTCTGGTATTTGTTAGATACATCAACGACCCAATAATATGTATGTATTGAGTCACATCCACTAATTTTAATGATTCATTAGCCAGCAACTTCAGGTTGGTATCCATGAGTGTGGCCATGGCTTTACATTCCAACATGTCAAATCTTTTCAAAGTTTCTACTGCATACTTTCCCTGATTGAGAAAGATTCCTTATGAGTTCTGCCATACCTCCAGACCTAGAAAATAATGCATTAACCCAAGGTCTTTCATCTCAAACTCAGCAGCAAGTCTCCTTCTTGCAACTTTAATGAGTTCCACTTTTTCTGTCAGGAACAAGTCATCGACATATAACAGAAGCATCACTGGTCTATCGCCTTCATCCTTGGAGTAATGGTTGGAGTCCGCTTTACTCTCAGTAAATCCTAGAGCCAACAGTAATCTGTCCATCATAGCGTACCATGTCAAACCTCAATATCTTATGCAGTCACTCCCTCTGAAGTGGAGCATCATTCTCCCTCTGCCTTTCGTACTCTATGTATTGAACATTCTTTACTGGAGTGACAAGTAGCTTCCTCTACTATTAATATTCTATGTATCCATCTAGGGTCACTGGATACCAAGATCCTCTATCTTGAACCTTTTCAAAAGTTCTTCTCACACCCATCTGTGAGCTTGTCATCCTCTATAGGCTTTCATCTTCAACCTTGTAGCAAAGGTTAAGATCTTCATCACTCTATGTGATTTTCAAGCTCCTCATGTATGTGTTATCCCATGGGTGTCTTCTGATCTCGTACAAGGCCTTCTTTAATTTGCACACATGAGTCTACCTTTCATGTGTCTTAACTTCCAGTGGTTGCTAACATCTCTTCGTAGTCTATGCCTTCTTTCTGTGAGAGGCCTTGTGCTACAAATCTTGCCTTGTATCCCATGATGTTGTCGTTTACTGCATGCTGGATCTTGCATATCCATATGGAATACACTACGAACTTCCCTTCAGGTCTCGATACTGCATCCTAGACATCATTCTTCTTGAACTAGTGCACTCCTTCCCTTCCTTCTTGGCTATTTATTCATAGATGGAAGGTTCTGCATCAATGATGTCGCTCGATAGTGTCACATAACTGCACCGTGTCTGAGACCTCTTTCTTTCTTTGAAAGTATCGTCATATTATTCTTCATCTTTTATTATTTATCGAACAGTCATCACTTGTTCTTCGGAACAAGTCTCATCCTTATTTTCTTGTAGGCGATTGTACGTGATCTTTCCTATAAGTCAAATGCATTAGTTGTATGGTTAGAAACATTTCATAAGGCATATTCATAATGGAAAATTCTTATGCATAAAGATATAATCATGCAACTATTTTAGCCAATACAACATTCATCCATATCTCACAGAAACTTTCTAAATGCCTTCCATCTCTACCAGGACATCATTGAGATTGTGCACTAATCCAATATGTCAGCAAAGAGGTTTCATTCTAGATAAGTAGCAAGGGAGAGTTGTATAGCACCATGAGCTACTTACCCATCACATGCATATTAGTAGTATATTGTCATTAATGCAAACATTCTATCATGCATAACACATCAACTAAATATAAACAAATGCATAACAAAACAATATCATGAAATGACAAGTGAATACTTATCTTTTATTCGTTCCATGGGTAGACTCCTTCTTGATCCTTTTGCTTCATCATCTTCTTCATTCATGACATCATCATTTCTTATCCAAATGCTAAGATGGATAAGAGGTTCTTCAAGAATTGAGTTCTCCATGTTCCTCATCGCTTGAGGGATATTCTTTGAATCGAGAGCGCTTGATCTTCAGTTTCTCCCATCTTCTCTTCTCTGATTATGATACGAGTTTCTTCTTGTGTACACTCTTCCCAGAGTCTGCTGAAGGTAATCACTTCCTTCTGGCACACATTTCTTGAATGAATGAATCCCATGATCCTAGGAGTCCATTCAAGTTGGTTATCACTGTAGCTAGGGTTTTACCCCTAGCTTGTGCAAATGAGCACCTACTAAGGAGAAGTGACTCCTTAGTAGCAGTTTAGTAAAATGTAAATAAAAATGCTAAACAGAAAAATGAACTACTCTAAATATATGCATGAAACAAAACAACAAAATGTAAAGAATGGTTTTTATATTGATATTACCTCCGATGTGAAGGTTGGTGAAGCTCTTTGCAGTGATCCAAGACGGTTGCTCCAAGCTCCAGCCTGCTCCTTCTCCTTCTCCGATGGTGGAAATGGGCCAAAATGGGCTCTCAATGGTGAAAGTAGCTCAAGGGTGAGCTAGGGTTTCCAGAGCTGTTTTGGCAGAGTAAGGATGTTTATGATTGTGGATGTGAAATAAGGGGTCTCCATCACCTATTTATAGTTTTTTAGTGGTGGAGTGCTGGCCCATGGTTTTGGAAACCATATGGTTTAGGGCAGCTGCTTAGGGTTTTTTCCTCCTTTTCCTCATTATTTTATATTTTTTCTTCCCTTTTGGGGATTTTTGCTATTTTAGAGGAATTTTGGATATTTTTGGAGGAAAAAAGGAGTTTTTTGGCCTTTTGGAGGCATTTTAGGCCTTTTGGAGGCTTTTTAGATGGTTGTATGGCCTTTTGGAAGCATTTTAGGCCTTTTGGAGGCTTTTTTGTGGGATTTTCAGGGTTTTTAAGGGAAATATGGTAGGAAAATGGACAAATGAGCCATGTAGTGGGGTAGATGAAGTAGTGAACACTTTTTGGGTGTTAACAATCACAATTTCTGCATTCTCTACTTCTTCATCCACTACTTCAAGTTGTTCTTTGATTTGAGAGACCCTTGTAAAGTATGACGGTATGGTCTCTGCATTCTGGATCTTTACATTCTTCAATCGGTTTCTCAAATTCATCTTCCAATTTATGTTCTTCCCTTAAAATAGCTTGGTCAAGGAATCAAACATCTCTTTAGGTGTCTTTAGAGAAGACACTTGTAGTATAAAGTGATCCTTGATTGAATCAACAATGATCTTCTTGGCCTTGACCAAGTTCTTCTTGTGTAAGTCTTTAGCCCCATCTCCCTCTGGAACTGAAACCTATTCACTTATGTAGGTGTCCAATTAATTTTCTTCAAGAACTAGTGAAATCCCATGCTTCCATGCTTGGAAGTTTCCAGCTTCACCAAGCTTGTCATCAAGCTGGTCGTTTTGAAATGAGAACCTCAAATGTAAATAGCAAAAGATTAGATCTTACCGGTTTGACGTGTTCGTCCTGGTTCTGGATCTGGTTGATCTAGGGTTTGTTAGAGAAACCCTAATTTTCAAAACTTGGAATCTTTTAGATCTGATTGGATAAAAAGATGTGCCTCCTAAAGGTGAGCTGAGCAGCATATTCATTTTCCCAAAACTGTGATCATAATTGCAAAATATTTGATGCCCCAGTTTTCTTCAATTTCTTCTGCAGAAATGTCTGATATGGTTTATGAGGTATCTCCGAAAGTACTCTTCCCCTATGTCTGAAATCTCGTACCGAGGTAGCCTCGTCTGTCCTCTTTCCAACACCGCGGGTTTGAGCAGAATTGGTTTCACCAATTGGGACTTATGAGGGTTTTCCTAAGGTGAATTCTTTCAAGAATGTTCATCATAGCGAACTTGTACAGACTGCCACATGTCATTGTTTCATCATCAGGGTCTGAAACTTTTACCACACAAAGTATAGTCTATTCCCTATATGGAACATCTTGAAAAATTGCATTTTTACCTTCGTAGCCCAAGATATAGCAATTCTCCCTAGGTGTCATGTTTAGGGATGAATCCTGGGAGATGCTGGAACCCTGATTTGGAGGAATCATATCTCCAGAATACAGCGAATCTGAGGCTGAAATTTTTACAGTGTTCAGAACAAACATTTCTTTGGCCTGTAAAAATTTCAGTTTCTGAGCCTTCTCCAATCTCGAGATAGAGCGAATGTACCAAAACTACTAGTTTTAGTATTTTAGGGTTTTCTTGGTCCAGGGTCAAATTAGGGTTTGACTTTCCCAAAGTTTTACCAAGCAAAAATTTCGATCTTGGTCTCTAAATTTCGATTTTGATGAGGAGAGCAATCCTATGTTGGGCTCACTCAAAAATTCATCTTCTGTGAAAAGCCCTAATTTCCAGCAAAAGTGACGAGTCAAAAACTGAAAATGCCCGGAATCAAATTATGCTTTGACAGAAAGATGCACCCTTCAATGGAGAGTTAGCCTAGCCTCCTTTTGCTGATGATCTATGGAGAGAGACCCAAAAAGTAAGAAGCCCTAGATTCTGTAGGTGCACAATGTCTTCTTCTCAAGTAAGCTCTGATACCATGTTAGATTTTTATCATTTAGACAATATGGTCTTAGGATCTTATCTGAGAGAATAACATGCACAGCAATCAATCACAAGAGACAATAGACACAAAGATGTTTCCTCGAGGAAACCATAAAATAGAAAACCCCAGAACTTCCTCAGAGATAGAATGAGCACCAATGGCAGCAGTAAAACCCAAAGACAGAAAGATGATCTCCAACAGTTGTTCTCTCTCTCACTTGTGCGAGCTCCTATTCTCTCACCTATGCGCTATAGTTGGGTGAGTCTGTGTCTCAAATAGAGAAGCTCACTCTCTATTTATACTAGTTTTTGACTTGACAATTACTTACCAGGGCCGACTTCTCTAGGAGATTCTAATAACCCTAGTGCCCATCAACTGTGGGGACTTTGCCCTCGAATTTTAAAAAAAGGAGGGTTAATCTCTATGACTTTACATGACTTGATTACATTAATGATTCTCCCAATAGGAACATCGGAGACCAATGAAATACAATATATAAAATATACAAGTGAATGCATTCTGAAGTTACAAATACATCAACACTATGGTCCCGACAATGGAACCATTTGTTGACACAAATCTGTCGACAGGGGTCCACACACTGTCGACACCCCTTTTCACCGCGATCTCCCTTAACACCGACCTAGACAGGTTTACCCTGTCCAGCAACACCTGCAAAGCAAATGAAGTCTCACCCGAGATGTTCGAGGGAGAGATGTAGGAACCAAGTTTCCGCAATAAGGAGGAGGATTTGCGCACCTATTTTCCCTCTGTCGTAGTGCTAACCATGGATCCTAGAAAGGGTTTTAACATCAATCGTTCATATTTGACCGCATCAAGAACCATTCATATTAGATTTAGTCATTGCATTTATAAAGAGATCGACAAACATGAAATCATTCAGTATGCAGAGGCATCGCATCATTCAAGAATATAAACCAAATTGCAACAGTAAATCATTCAGATTGCATCATTAAAACCATAAAACATAAGACACGGAGTTTCCAGCCTCATCCGTACTTGTTATATTAATCTGCAGGCCAAAACAAGTTTCCAAAATACATCTCCAGGTTCGCAAGACGGAACCGAAATAGCAGGTACACAGATCAATCATCCAAAGATGTCAAAAATATGGTCTAAGAAACAATCCAAGATATCTCCTACTACATTTATAACTCTATATATAGGTTTGCACCTTTACAAAATGGTCCACTTCTAACTACTTTCTAACTAGTTTGTACCAAAAACTACAAAATCATGACTAAGCCGACTCTTGTCGACTTCCCCGCCTTGCACACTACTCTTCGACTTTAGTTTCTTGCGCACCATGTGCATCCATATCGCCTGCCAACAAAGATTTATCCTAGGAAACCCTCAGGAAAAACCCAACAAAACTTCCTCTGTATAAACTTCACCCAAGTACAGTGTAAGAACCAAAGAACAAGACTAGATTGCTTCCTCTCCTCTAAATGGTTTATTTCTTCTCACTCTAGCGCAACTACTTGAGTTCTTTGTGTGTCCAAATGAGTGAGGCGCCTTCCCTATTTATACTGATCAATGGAGAATCCTAATAACCCAACAGGGCCAACTTCTCTTTGTTGTCAAGGCCGACTTGTCTTAGGAGACTCAAAAATACATTTTAATAATACTTTTGTGGGTACTACTGACCTGACTTACAACAAAGGTTTTACCTCAAGATTTTACATGACCAATTACATCAATGACATCCCTAATCGGAGGAACAACATCTCTAAAAGGAGTAATAACAATAATAGTACAAAACAGAATATCTTTCGCAGTTACATTTTATTAACAAAAGTGAAACTTACAGTCATGTTAGGGAAGACCCGTAGTCCACACTAGAATATAGGCTCACGGTCACAGTGGTGAAGACCCATGGTTCACACTATAGTAACAGGCTCACGGTCACGATGAACTAAAAAACACAGTCCACGCTTCAATACATGCACACGATCATAGAGTGGAGGAAAGCCACAGTTCACACTATCGTACATGCACACGATCACATGGTGGAGAAAAGCCACAATCCACACTACCGTACAGACACACGATCACATGGTGGAGGAAAGCCACAGTCCACACTACCGTACAAGCACACGATCACAGTGGAGATTCGCAAAAGGGTCACAGTGGACGATCTAGAAGGATCATAGATCAGTCATGCTGGAGGAGCCTGCAGTCACAGTGGAGGGTCATGAAAGGGTCTCGATGGAGAATCTGGATGGATCACAGATCATTCAGCCCTGGTGCAGTGAAATACCACGCATACAAGCGGAGGTAAGACAAGCGGGAGGTGGATGCAGAGACAAAACACGGGATAGTTCTAGTCCCGGTCCACAGAAGCAGTTACGAAGGAGAAGAAGTCGCAGTCAGCAACAGTCATGGTGGAGGGTTGCAGAACTGTCACAGTGGAGGATCCAGACAAATCAGTTACGTTGGCGCAGTGAAATACCATGCAGACATGTGGGAAGAGAGCCATACATGATAGTTAGGAGCAACAATCACGAAGATGAGTCACGCGAGATGGTCAGCAGCAGCAAAATGAAAACATTCACGAAGATACGTAAGTAAGATAACTTAATGGATGATAACATGAAAGATAACATTTTCTATTTATAAGGTTTAGGGGTGATATTAGGCTTACTTTAGGATAGTGCCAAAGGTCTTAAATAAAACCAAAAAATAAAGTGGTCCAATTAACAATCATAAAAATAGATAAATGAAGTAATAATAAAAGGTGGTCAAAAAGGTAAGACATAAAAGGTCAAATGGTTTTATAATAAAACCATAACAATAAATGGTCCAATGGTCCTTTAATAAAACCATACAATAAATGTACTTAGGATAGTGTACCAAAAAATAAAATCCACAAGGTAAGAGTCATCACAAAGGTACATACAATAAGAGTGCTAGAACCAAATAAGATAAAGGACCAAGAGTCAACCAAAGGGAGTCACAATAAGACAACCCACATACCCACAAGATCAAGGTGAACCATAATGGTGGACAAACATTTATCTTTAGGGCCAACAAGACCAAGTGCTGTGATCTTTTCTCTCTCTCAAGGTACATTGTTTTATATATTTTGTCATCATTATATAAGGGAAAGATCCAAACCGGATGGTACAATCCTTTGGTCCTTAATACTGCTCTTAAGGATTTGGTGCTAGTGACATCATCAAGGAGTGGCCAGTCCCTTGAAACAACCTAGCAGTAACGATTAGGAGAGAGGACATCATCTTCCATTCTTAAAGAATGTCTCTCAGCCCTAGGCTGAGTTTCAGTCCCAGATTGAATCATGTTGATCAACCCCTGGACCTTGATCGGGTCCTCTGGTCTCCCAGAGAACCGTTCTCAGTACCAAGTTGAGCTTCAGTCCCAGAATGAAAGTTGAGCAACTTCCTGCAGGACTTACTTGGACATCATGTCCCTGGTCCCAAACCAGAATATGTCTCTGCCTATACCTACAGGATCTACTTGGACATTGCGTCCTTGGTCCCAGACCAGAATACCCTAGAGGCATATAGGGGCCCTAGCCACATGTTAGGGGATTTTCCATGGCATCAACCTGCTTGGTCCCAGACCAAGAACCCCAAGAGACTATTGGGAGGCCTAAGGTACCTTCTAGGGTCTTACTCTGCCATAGTTAAATGACTAGGGTACCATCCTTGGTGAGAAAGATCTCGTAGATGCAATAACTTTAACAAGATTGTACCCTAGAAACCCATATCAGAAAACCATCAAATAATTACCTTTGCCAACACTGCATCAATCAAGGAGTTACATGCAACTCACCACAATCTTACCGAGTGTTCTTCCTCTCCTCTTGCATTTTTGGAGACATTTGTTATCACTCTAAGATTGTCTTCATGACCATGGACAAGTTGCCTTTCACTTGTTTGGCCTGTAAAACAATCCTCTAACATGGTTTCTATGTTTTTGTTCCTCTAAAATAACAACCATTTTGTTTGTGCTTCAAGGCATAAACTTAATGAAATCATTGCATGCTTAATCTACTCATGGACATTCTTGCTCTTGGCATGGACAAAATCAATGCTTGACTCTTCTTCTCACTATTTTTGGAATTGTCTCTACTTGTGGAGATGGGAGTGCTAAATTCTAGAACTCTTAGTCTCAACCTTCTTTCATACCTTCTACTATGAAGGCCACGAGATCAGCCAAACAACCAAGACTACCTTCCCATTGTCTTCATGTTGTCTCAAATTCTCTTTCTCAACTCTATTTTTACCGTTCTCCTCCTCCCCCTTCTTCTTGGCTCTTACCTACCTTTTTATTACCTTTCTCCCCACGATTCATCTTCATCATGGTAGGTAAGTCCCTCCAACAATAATTGTCACTATTCATCCAATCACCTTCCCGATGGTCATCACATGCTACTCGCTAAACTCCACAATCATAATTATCTCCTCCAAATTCCTAGTGGAGAAAATTATAAATATTTTCCTCAAGGGTCACATGCACCCACATGGATGCCACATAGTATTATTTGATTCCTCGAACAACCATGTTGACTATAGGGCATACATGTCACCAACGTATGTGGCCACATCCCTCGAGGATAGGCATTGACCTTTTTTTTCTTGGGGTTCTTTATCCTCTATTCCACAAGCCCTATCTTATGCTTTTGTTTTTCAATGCAAAGTTTGAAGCTAAAGTCCCCCAATACTTCCACATTGCTTAGGAATTGGCTACATATTGTGGAGTGCGAGGTTAAACTCCCCTCCAACTTCCTCTGATACTTTCACTCTACATGTCCCTTTTGCCTTAGCCTTTCTTTGATCTTTATTGCATAGTGCAGAGGTAACTTTTCCTCCAAATCCTTCAATCCTCTACATTGTAATGGTCGTTGAATCTATCAAGCTCCACATGTCACCCACATCCTTATCCACAACATGCAGAGTGCGAAGGTAACCTACCCTCCAACCCCAATCTTACACATGCCAAAGCCCCACATGACTAAAGCTTTCTAAAGCATTGCTTTCCTTAGCCATTTTTAAAGGCTAACAAGTGATTACTAAGGTTTTGAATAAGGCTTTAAAGCCATTTAACATATAAATATGGTATAGTTTTGCGTATTGAACTAAACACAATCCTTAAAGTGGCACTAGATTCAAAACCTAAACCCATTTAGGATTACTTGTTATTTACACAGGATTGTTTGGGTTATTTAAATATAGTATAAAATGAATTTAAATTTAAAAAAAATTAAAATGAATTAGGTTTAGAAGTTTTAGAAAATGATAGAAAATGTTTGAAGTTTAAAATAAAATACAACACCAAATAACATGAAAGACCCAATATGTTTCAAATCAAACCCATATGAATGCAAGAAAATGAAAAAGAAGATTTTCTACCGACATCACAAAATCACTCATGGCGTTAAATAATAGTGGACGTCGGGGATATGTTCCAATTAAGGGTTGAATTGAGTATACCAACACACAATGGAAGCCGATATTGTGGACAAAGTTGAAGATATGATGTTAAAAGTCGTTGAGTGTATGTGCATCTTAGTAAAAGAGCTCCACTTGCATGGATTTGTCACATATGGGCCTTCATGTTCCCAAGAATGTTGTGGCCCCCATTGTGTCCGCTTGTTTAATTTTGACCTGGAAATGGAACCACACAAATGGCATAGAATTTTATGCCATTTTCTTTGTTGTATTTTCATTCAGTCACCTTTTTTAAAAGTGAGATTGTTGTATTTTCATTCAGTCACCTTTTTTAAAGTGAAGAATGTATTTGTTAGTCATGGAGGAGCCATGAACTTTGTATGCTTTAACACACCGTATATAAATGTGGAAACTCTGTTGAACATTATACAATATATTTTGAACAAGGCTCTAGGCCCGTGGAAGTTTGAATCTGAATCTTCTAAATAGCAACGACAAAATCTCCACCACTTGACCAGAGCGTTGTCGACCATAGTCACGACTCACCTCCTCTTTGAACGCGAAACAGAAACAGATTTATATTATAAGTTTTTTAGTTGCAACGCACAAAAGCTCAGCGGGATCACATGATCACACTTGGGCGCCAAAATTGACTTTCGTGAACAATGATGCTATCACATGATGCAAACCACACGGACTCGATTGAGATGGCTTGGATACCGAGGGAGCCAACTTAGAGAAATACTTTAGTCCAATTGTTCAAACCAAATTTAGATAATTTAAGTGAAATTAGATAATGTATGTGAGAGAGGAATGCAATGTAAGGGAAAAATTGTGAGCACCACTATAAAAAGACATGTTTGAAATAATGCTTTTCATTCTTTAGCTATATCTAGGGCAACAAATCCCATTTGTTCAGCCCAGATGTAGAGAAGCACTGGCATACCCTGCCCGTAACATAGTGGAAAGAATGGTAGAGTTTGACATGGTGAATTCTCTTTAGATACCAGCACCAGCCTACCTTTCCCGGTAACATAGCCGCAAAAATGGTAATAGAGTTGACATGGTGATTTCTCTTTAGAAACCACGAAAATCCAAGTAGTTAACCAAGCAAGGTGCTTTTTTTGTACTGAACAAGAAACGCCAGGTTATTGATATAAAATCATTGAAACAGAAAAACAATTTTCCAATAAATGGCAAAATCTCATGTCACAGCTTTGTATCAAAATGGAGTAATAAGTTTTTTTCATTGGAAAATAAGTAAATAATGTACAAAAAAAAACGATGCAAAATGCACTGTGATGCATACCAGCCACTCTGATTCAAAATCCAGCGACAGTTTGGGAATGGGAACATTTCCGACATTGGAAAGTCGAGAAACATGTTCCATGGTCTTACAAAGCAACAGTGCTGATAGAATGCTATATTATGATCTCTGGCTTGCATCCGAGTTATTCACAGCATTCGTTGTGCTGTATATGCCCAATAGTCACACGGAGAAATTGAAAGATCAAAGGGCAGGCATGCAAGGCCAATCAGAAAGGCTGCTACTCAGATGGAGGAGAATTGATCAAGAAGAGTTCTGTTCACTAACGAGTTCCAATAAGTTCCCCTAGTATACTACCAAAATAAATAGATTTAAAATAAGGTCAAGAGATGAGCATATCCCCCAACCATAGCTCTATAACCCTATAATATCTTCTTCACAGTTCTTGTATTTTTCAGCCTACTGATACTCAAAGACTTTTGAGCTCCCTGAGCGAGTATGCTGGCCTTCCAAACGGGCTTCCATTAGTTTTGCCTTCAAAGTGTTCTCCTGTGATCCCTTGGCCCAATCTGAACCACCTTTCGATCTTCCAAGCCTTGCACTTCCAGGATCTGGAGGTGGCCAGTGAACACCCCATTGTCGTGTTGGGCTGGCAGAGCCATGTTCAGCTGCTAAGGCAGAACCAATGAGGTAGTCTCTGCCACTACCAACAGACCTGAACCTCCTTGCCTTGTAATCTGGATCCTGCTTTGAACTATTGAATTCAGACTGAAACAGAATCTCACCTCTGGCAAGACTCTCAGTAGCATTCTCTGAGGATCGTCCATGATCTCGGCCATCATCCCATGATCCGATATTTCTCTCAATCCACTGAGAACTACTTGTAAAATCCCACTCATTTCCCTCTGCCATCCTCTCTCTGTCAGAATTGTTGTTTCCCTTTAGCCTGTCCAACAGCTGCGCTTTGCTACCATGCCATGATTTCATACTTCCAGTTCCTACCTGATCTTCAATCTGAAGCCTTAGGTCACCAGATCTTCGACCTTTTAAATCTTCTTCTAAGGTCGTCCTCTGATCTGATCTTCGGCCCTTTGTTTCTTCTGTCCTCCCACCAGGAGCATAGCTCCACTTATAGCCTTTAGTATTATCCTCCAATGTTTCCCTGTTAAGTTCAATTGAATGTAGATCACTGTCAGCCGAATCTTCATCATCCATTTCCTGAGGTGCACTTTTAGCCTCGTTCAAGTGCATTGACTCTCGTTGAACCTCTGCTTCCCTTGCATCGATCCGGTTCCTTACCTCATTCCTCACATCGCTTGCCCTTTTGGCTCTCAAAAATGCCTCGAGCTCATTTCTTAGCTTGTCTAGAGTTGAATTTTTCTCTTCAAGCTCAAGCCGAGCTTCCGCTAGTTTCATCTGAACTCTTTCTTCCCTCCAGACCTCAGCCATTTGTAGCATTTTCCTCTCTTCTTCAACTTCTTCCCACACCTTCGCAGACTCACGCTTGAGCTCCTCTACCTCAGCCTTGTCTTCCCCAATTTCCCTTGCCAATTCATCACAAACTTCTTCCATTAATTCTCGAGCTTTTCGCTCCCTTTCAAAATCTTGAAATGCCTTTGCAAGCGAGACCTTTGTCTCATCCAGCTCTCTTGTAAGCTTTTTATTCAGACTCTCCAGTCTCTTGCGCAACTTCCTTTCATCTTCAAGCTCATCTCTCGTTGATTGAACAGCAGCTCTAATTTTCTCTTGTTCCTTGCTTCTCCAAATTGTCTTCTCTTCTGCAATTCTTTTCATCAAGCTATCAATCTGTTGGCGGTCCACTTTCTGTTCTTGCATCAATTCTTGGACTCGAACACGTGCATGTTCCAATTCAGAACGCAAGGCAGATACCAAAGACAAACTGGATGAATGTTGCTCTTCAAGGCTCCATATACGGTTCAAAATCTTCAGTAATTCGGTAGAAGTTGTGGGATTGTAACGTGAATCCCCTGACTTGACTCTCAAACCCAGCAGAGAGCTTGTGGGAGTGAAAGCTCGCTCACGAGCTTCGATCTGCAGGGCATGAAAAAGGTTAGACTTTAGAATTAGTTTACATCCTTTTTTAACAAAATCTCAGTTAATAAAAGGTTAGAAAAGCCATTTTATGAAAACTTTCCTAAAAGTCTGTAGGTACAGAAAAAATCCAAGCAAAATTTCCGTACCATAATCCTTATTTGTCATAAGATAATTCATTTAAACAAGTGATTGAGGATTCGAAACTATCAAGATTGAGTGGAAAACCATAGCAGGATCATTAAGACTTTTTAATATGGATGATAAAGTATGGTATATCATATTATAGATGGGAAAGATTGCCAACAATCAATCACTTGGAAGGCAGCACTTGTTCCAACGTTCCTCAAACCAGTTTTACAAGAACGTCTGTCTAGACTCTATTCCCTGGATTTTAGCCTAATCTCTATCCATTAGACCAGTTTAAGCTTATACCAATACGTGATGAAGTCTATCCTTACCTCCATGGAGCTCCCATTGCTTGGAGATGGTAAAGGCTGAAAAGATCCACCATTTTTTCGAATAGAGCCATGTTTCTGTGTCAACATTGCTATTTGCCTCCTGAGGCTGCCTGTCCCAGAGCGATCTACTATCTGTAACCAGAAGTAACTGTAAGAAGCGCAAAGAATAAAGCAGAAAAAATCGTTTTCAAATACAATTATTTCTCAACAATGCATCCATAGCTTTATCTTCAAATCAATTGAATTCAATGCTATCTTAAAATCCCATCAGCTTCCCTACTCCACAAGGTCAGGACATGCAGAATAACAGTCATGAGGAAAGAGGTAAGAAGCACTGAGAGCCCAAAGGAAACCTTGGGACCAAAACCATGCCCATAGCTGCCATTCTTTCAATCAGGACCTCTCCAAAGAAAAATAGAGGCAAGATCTCAAGGATAGAACCTCTGGAATATGTAAAGTCAATTTTTTTGAAGATTAAGGGGCTCAAATTCTAATAAATGAGAAATTTGGGGAGGTTTCACGACTCCATTAGACTCTTAGTGACTCAATCAAATGTAGAGCTCTGGTCTCTGGGAAACTAGATTCTTTCGTAGGCTCGTCGGAGCTTTAGAAAGCTTCAGATATAATTTTTTCAAAAAATTTATAGAAAGTTTTGATTTATCATTAAAAATAAAATAAAAGGTAAAACTGTTAATGGGGTCATGGGGTTCAAGCTGTGAAGAGGGAGGCATATAATCCCACCCACCAAGGTTCAATTACCCTGTAAGCACCATTAAGCATTTCGGGCGAGTTGCATGTAGCGAATGATTTCTACAAGGAAGAACACCCCCTTGTCACCACCTCTTTGGGCCAATTATAATTCTTCTTTTGAACTTAGAGAAAGCATTTTCTAAAGCATTCCTTACAGCTAAAAATGGGAAAAAAAATCATAGGAAATTTGAAACAACATATTTGTAATCTCTGAAGAAAAGAGGCGAAATAATTAATTACCAGCTAAGAATGTTTGAAGTCGTGAAATAATCACAAAATGCATAAAATGGAAGCAAAACGGTTACTTACCAGCTGTTAAAACGTCTAGCCTCAGACAAGAAATATCTTCAGAAATAAAAGAGTCACTTACATCTCAAAGACTTCTCGATTCAAACAAGTTAAACATATAATATCGTGTAGGTGCAGAGCCATAAAACGAATCGAATAAAAAATATGAACATTCAGGCGTTCAGAATTCACAAAAAACAAACCAGAAATGTTAATTTCAAAACATAGTTGTCCAGATCCAAATATAATAGTAAAAACCTCTAACATGTAGAAAAAGTGTTTTGTTGCCGATCTAGCATAACTGTTAGCATAACTGTTGACAAATTGATGGCTGAAATGAAAAAAGATAGTACTAAGCTCCAAAATAAGATCAGAAGAGTGTCTTACAACAAAGTTTCGAACTAAATATAGGCTTCTTTCAAAAAAATTACACACAAATCTAGCCATATATAACAAAAAATGTGGAAAGAATGTTTACCGGAGAGTTTGGACTGTGTGATGGATCAGATAAATGCGGAGGCAACAAATGAGACTGCAATGGCGTTCTCTCGCGACTTGTATTCTTCTCTTTGTGATACTCACTGTTCCTTGAGCTTTTCTTCACTTTTCTATCTTGCATATCCCCCTTTGTAGCCAAAGCTGGAATTTCCTGAAGCTCCCATAGAGTAGCAGCTAGTTTCCTTGCAGAAACAGCAACTCTGTTCCCCTGAACTCCACCGAGTGAAGGCTGACGGGGGGAAGATACCATGGCAGGCGGCGTTTCCGACGACATCTTCCATGTCGGAACGGGCGTGCTCGATCCCCCTCGTTTCCTCACCAGAATCGCTCGCTTCAGCTTCACATTGTGCAATATAGAAGAAGACGAAGACGATGAAGAACATCCTCTCTTCCGAACCTTTCCTCCTCCGCGGATAAAATCCTCTATGCTTCCCTTCTCCCTCGCCATTCAAAAGATTTGCTTGATACAAACTCAAAACTTAATCACGACTCCATATTTGAGCTCGTTTTGCAATCTTTACATCAATTTTCTCCAGACCTCAGAGTTCGCTGAATCTCGAGATTATCAATAAATTATCTCCATAATTAAGTGGAAAAGCTCAAAGTCGAAGCTTGTATTGTCCACTTGACTCCATTCTTCAGCGGAAACCTAGAATAAAGTCGACAATCTTAAGCATTATTTTCTCATTTCATGAAGTTTCGAGCTCTTATCAGCAGAATTTCGCTGGCTGAGAAACGATTCGCGCCTACCTCGGTTTCCAGCCATATATGCACGGCTATTGTTGGCAAAAGTTCGAATTTGGAAGAACTTCCCTTGTTTTTAGCCTAAAGAATCCAAAAGCTGCTCAAGTTAGCTCATTTTTTGCACCGACGGTAACCAAAACAATAACAGCCTACTCAAATTAGCTCGTGTGCATAAAAAAAAAAGTCAGAATTCCCCGTATACCTCAACGCTTCAAATTCTCAAAACCTTAACGCTTTCCGCGGAATTAGGGCGATTCCGTGTTCTTTTTTCGCTCGAATTCGATCTAAACCCTCGTGCTCTCGAGGCTCCGCAGCATTATCGCAGAATCGAAAATTGGGATTCAGACCACGGACTTCGAAATATTTATGAAAGCGCTGGCGTCCGTCCGGCTAAAGAAGCTTGGACACGGTCGACCGCTGTAAAGCATGATAAGTTGCATTTAGTCTTTCTGTAACCAGAAAAATACAGGTGACAGAAAGCGGTTGCCATTAATTAGGACAAAATTGGTTCGAAATAAAGCTGCTTTGTATGAACAAATCAGAATGGGTTACCGTCGGTTGACAGAAAGTAAAAGCCCCCGTACCATTCAATACTATAAACTAATTTACACTGTTTACGGCCCCCTTTCCCGTTCTCAATTCAAATTTACCATAATTACACTCACTATTATACACTGTACTATTATCACCCCGATAGAATATTTAACTTTATTTTAAAACTGCTTTATTTTGAATTTTTCAACTAAATTTTGGTTCTGGTATTATTTATTGGGATTATAAGTTTACATTATGTTTTTTGGTTATCGAATTTTGCCAAGCTCATCCCAACATCCAACTCATTGTGATGTGCTTACCACGATGGCATGTTTGCTAAGAAGATAACAAATTGTACACTTTATCGAGTGTATTAATTGTGTCTATTTTGGAGTATTATGGCCTATGAAAGTGCTAGATTTGCCCTACCAACTAGTGTTTTTTTCTATATCTATTATATCTATTATGCTTTAATAATGAGTGAATGGTAAGAAGCACACTACAAGATGAGACCTTCAAAGATTGAGTGTCCTAACATCATTTATTAGGCATCTAATTAGCATTATATTTGAACTTATCATTTTTATTATTGTGATCTAGCTATGTGGGCCTTGCTTAGTCTTCATAAGGTTTGGGGCGATCAAATGATTGTCTCACGTTTAATATCACTTCGTAAGGACTTTCTAATGTAACCAATACCGATACTAGTGATGATGTTGTTGAAAATCCTTTGCAAAATTTGCTTTAAAGTCTACCACAAGGTTATAAGATTTATTTCGACAATTTTTTTGTTGAAATTCATGTTAATGAATATGTTGTTCTATGTGAAACTCTAAGTCATTGAACTCTTTTAGGTTTTTCATAGTAGAGTTCCTCCTAAGTCTGTCATTAGGGCCTAAGTTAAATAGGCTTAGGAGACATACAATTGGATTTTGTATAGTGGCTAAGACCCTGATGTTAAGGGCTTTTCTAATTCCCGTCAAAGAAGAGAATCATGCTTCTGAGGTGGTTGTGTGTAGCCCTAAATGAGACTATGTTAATCGATGGCATTTATCAACTCTATTTTCTCATCTAGGTTGAGTTTATGTACCTTCCTATGGAATATTAGGACTTCCCCATGCACATTTGGCACCCCTTGGGTAGATTATTTTCCACATTTCCCTACATTTATTTAACCCTCACCCTCATAAGCATGTTTGTATTTGTGTCAACCTATCTCAAAACCTTCATGGGAAAGGTTTTATCAAAGCCAACCCAAAAGTTAGTTGTTAAGCATTTAAGTATATCGACATTTTGAATACTTGTTTCTGTTGTCAAAGTCCTAACCATGGGTTTATGGATTGCCCCTTCTCGGTGAAGGTCAACTACTCTCACATCCCCTCATCTACTACTTCGATATCTCAAAGTTAAAAGGGTTTGGGATCCACTAACAATGGAGAATGGATTCAAGTGGTAGAAAAGGGCAATAAAGGCAATGTGGATCCCATGGCTCCACATAAGAGCACAATCACTTCTAGGTCAACTCCATCCAAGCCTGCATGCAAAACCGCAAGTAAAGAACCCATCATTGGATCCTCATGGTGTCTGAAAGGTTGAATGTCTTCCTGTAATGTTGGATAGGAAAATTAATGACAATGCTAAAACTGGACAAAGAATACCTAAGACAAATTCCCTATATAGATCGGCAATGTACACATTGGGGAAAATTAATTTTGTGACTCCAAACTCTTGGTAGAGGTCAAGTGGCAAGGATGGGGAGGAGATAAGTGTCATTGCATAAAGTTCTTAATGAAGGTTGTATCATGGAATGAGAGAGTTCTAGCACAGCTAGCGAGGAAGGCCATTGTTCATAGAGTACACTCCCTGGTTTCAAAATTGAACTTCAAATCTCTATAGGATGTGAGAGTGATTTGTTTGACATTGAAAATTATGTAGAATTGTATTTTTTTTCATGTACTATGTTTCATACTTTGCATGAGGAAGGGAATTGGTGGTTAGTCACTTTATCGTACATATGTGGCTATAATTGGAGCCATCAAGCAAAGTGGTGTACAAGTGCTCCTTAATCTTGACAACAAGATATTTGACCTTGCAATACTATATGTCCCTAATGAACCAAAGAAGAGAATAGTTTTGTGGGATTAGCAATCTAAATACCCCTTATAGGTAGTTTGGAACTGTTATGAGGTGACTTTAACAATGTGGAGTATCATGATAGTGTGATTGTAGTTGAGATTGTTTGCTTGACCCAATGAGAATGTATAGCTTGGATGGGCCCTACGGCCAAAGTTGGCCCTTATTACCTCAACAAGCTCCCAAAAGGAGATACATTTGAGTTGTAGTTCACTTGGTCTAACATTAGTGTCGACTTTGAGAGAGTCATGAAATCTCTTGACAAATCTACACTATGTATGGATTGAACTGTGAACCATGCCATAGGTTGAATTATAGCATTTGTGAGAGGGTTTGGTTGAGAGTGAATGATGGCTTGACACTCATGCCACAAAGTAGTGAAGGAAGGTTTCAAAGTAGTCTCTTGGTATCTTCAATTCAATCCATATTATGAAGCTATACAATCAAAAGTGACCAATCTTAGGCATTTATTGAAGGTGGATGAGATTTGGCAAGACCATGGTGCCCAAATTCATTATCGACTTCACTAAATTGAGGACCGACCCACTAAGCCCTTTTTTAAAATGCCTTCTTTAAAGGAGTCTTTTGAAAAGGTTAGAGACCTAAAGATGTCATTGGGAAGGGTAACCAACTAAGAAAGTAATAAGTGGGAATTTTTTAGGCATTATATGATATCATATTTGAATCTCAAGTTATGGTGGATGCACAGAGGGTGGAAAGTTTCCCTATGATAGGAAAGAATACATGACCATGAGTTGACTTTGTTGGAATTGACAAAAGTTTTGATGGCAATTTCTCATGTGGTTTTTTAACTCCTCATGTGATTTTTTAAATCCTCATGGGATTTTGTTGGGCCTAACTCGCTTAAGGTTTACAAAGATGATGGTTAAGAAAAAATAACTAGGTTTTCTCATTAACAAAGGATTTATCATATATCCCTACAGACTTTAACTCATAATCGATTACTAGTGCGAGATCAATCACTCTCCTCGATGTTTCCTACAATATCTTAGCTTAAGATATTTCCCTATGGCATCAATATATCTTACCATTTAGCATTAAGCAATAGAAGACATGGTTTATCAAAGGATGGATTATCTTTGATAATGTAGTGTTTGTTTGGGAGGGTATGGAACAGGTTAGACACATGGGGTTGAAGGCCTTTTTCATCAAGGTTAACATTGAGAAAGCTTAAAGTTGTGTTAAGTGGCCTTTCATTACGGCCATACTACAAGGGTTAAACTTTGGCCAATTTTTTATTTAGGGTGTGAAAACTTTGTTTTCAGATCCTTCAACTTGTATGTTTTGTTAATCAATCTATTTTTAAGGGCATGACATAGGTTGATTAGAAAAGGTTTATGTTTTCCCCTGATCTTAAATGTGTTGCCATAGAGGCCTGGGCTACTTCCTCCACAATTAGATTGCTCAAGGACACGTTAAAAATGTTCCCCTCCTAAGACCTAACATTAGACATATGGTCAATGGGCATTTTAATGATGACTATTTTCTTACTATGCTAGAGGAAAAGGATTTAGCGAATAACACCATGAACAATATTTAAATTTTTCTAAAACTTCAAACTTCAAGCTTTGAATGGTAAAATGCTTGAATCTTATAAAATAGCTTAGGAAGATATGTATGATTGGTTAGTTAGTCAACATTAACAATGGATCTAGCATGGCCATGGTGGTGTTGCATTGGATATGAAATAAAGTTGATGAGTGGATTTTGCAGCCTTTATGGTTAACACTTATATCCTAGATTTCTCTAAAGTGTTCTCTACTACCCAAGTGTATTATTCATCCTATTGTATTTCATTTGTTGAGACCTGTCAAAGGATGGAGAAATTCCTTTGAAATTTTCTCGAAGTCAACTTGTAGGGAAAAAAAGGCTCCATTATGTTAATTTGGGGCTTTGTTGAAGTATGAAGGAATGTGATGGTTTGGATATGATTGGATCATTTTTTCAAACTCAATGTTCCATGCAAAATGGGTGATTAGGGTGTGGATGATCATGAGAGTTGGAAAATTCTCTTGCATAAATACATCCACAAGGGACACCACTAGGTAAAAAGGGCAGAGGAATGTTTTCTAAAAATTATTGTTAATATTAGTTAGATTCCAAATCTAGGGAACTTTATGGGTCAATGTACTTGGAAGGATTGGAATTTTATCAAGGACTACCTTTCTTGGAAAGGTTAGCACTTCTAGGTTGGATCTTTTGTTCAATGATCATAGCATTTGATGGTCTCTTCTAGTACATTATAAATGTCTGTCTTTGGTAAACACCACTTAGCTTTTCACTAAGTATCTATTCAAAATAGGCAATCTTGTAAAACCAAGATATGTGTTTAATTGCCACGAGCACAAATGGAATAATGAGATAGATTAAGTAAAGTTTCTATAAATCACATCAGACAAGCATAACATTGAGAGGGTACACGGGTTGATCACTGAAATCCCATTACATAAGTTGTGGATGCCTACTCTTATTGTAACAAGGTGGAAAGAATGGAGGTGGAATTTCTCAAAAGGACTCAAAAAGTATAAACCAACATATTGGTGGCTCAAACCCATGGTAATCCTTGATGCAGTGCTAAAAATTCTCTAGAGGGTGTTCTCTAAACACTCTATGTAGTTGTTTCATCTCCAAGTAGAGTGGTAGGTTTTTATTAAGCCACATAGAGCTATTGATCCATGATTCTCAACAACCTTCTACTTGGTTGACACTTCAAGCTATGCCTTGGATCTACCCAACCCAAATGTCATTTCTATCACAAAGATGAAACAATCAAACATCTATTCTAGTTTTGTCCCCATGCCAAGTCATTCTAGCAATGGTGTATTGTTAACCCCTCCTAGCGTTCATACTCAAAAGTTTTCTCTCGTTGATGATAATCTCTCATGGATAGTGGAATTTCATGAAAAATGGAAGCCTGCTATCTAGACTATAGGTTTTTGTTCTTATATCGATGAAACATGATGAATGCATTTTTTAAAAATGCTCAATTCAATAAGTTCACTTGGTATGATGGAGTTCATGAATATATGTGATAAACTTCACTTGTAGTGTAGGGACAAGTTGGGAAGGTGGACCTAGAGTTAACACATCTCATGTGTGTTCTAGAATACTTGGAAGTGGATTCATTCATAATGAGTAGGATTCCCCTAGAGGTTCATTCTCTTAGTCTCACATAGGGCCAGTAGCATACCACCTGGTTCATGAACATAATGAACATCGACACCAAAGTTGAGAGCATCACAATTCGTCCCTTCATTGGCCCTGAAATGATAAGTTTCCCAATGTTTCCCAAGCTTGGCTTGGACATCATGATGGAAAAATATCTCGAGTAGTGGAATGTGTTGGCAAGCGGTTTTGATGGAGATAAGTTGCGCAACACAAAGGGTGATGCGCAAGGAAAAAGATGGCAGGAAAGGAGAAAGATGGTGCGCAAGGCGAAAGATAGCACGCAAGGCAAGAAAGTCGACAAAGAGTCGACTTGGTCATATTTGTGTAGGATTTGGTCATTATTTTGTAGTTTTGGTCCAAGTAGTTAGGAAGTTGATCTAAGTGGACCATTTTGTAAAAGGCACAAGATTATAAATAGAGATAGGATTGTAATGTTGATGGATCCTGGGGGGGGGATCTTGGGATCGATCAATGAAGGGATGAATGTAATGATCTTATGTTGAATTGTGCTATGCGGAAGAGTGTTGTATGTTTTGTCGCATCTATGGAGATGTTTTTGAGAACCTGTTTTGATGCATAAGTAATATGACATGATGGAGTTTTGATGGAAACACTATGTTTTTATGTCTTTCTTCTTTCCTGTTTTCTCTATGATGTGATGCGAATGAATTGATACCACAGTATGATGGTTCTTTTTGAATGATGCAATGTTTTTGTGTTTTAAATCATGTTATGGTGGTCGATATGTTTATAAGTAACTATCTTGTTGTGATCTGAATGTGTTAATGCGATTTGATGATTGATGGTATGGGTCTGTGATAATAAAACCTTGTTTGGATCTCTAAAGTAATAATGTGATAGATAGACAGTAGATGCACAAACCCTCCTTCTTACTGCGGAAATGTGGTTCCAATAGTTCTTTCTTGAACACCTCGGGTGAGACCTCATCTGCTTCGTAGGTGTTGTTGGACATGGTAAAACATGTCTGGGTTGGTGCTCAGGGAGATCAATGAGTCAAGGGTGTTGATAGAGAGTAAACCCATGTCAACGGATATGTGTCAACAAATGGTTCTGTTGTTGGGACCATAGTGCAAGGAGAATGAGGAAATGTTGTGGCATCTGATAAGACCAGAGATTCAAGATTGGTTCAACCAAAAGGCTCGTGAGTTCATAGCAAGAGAGAATCAGAACCCTAGATTAACAATAGAAGAGTGGTTGGGAAGGTATCTCTATTCTGATCTCCATGAATATTTCTTCTCTGAGTTTCAGATCATCTTGTATGAATGGTTGGCATAGTTGACCTGTCGAAAGACAAATTTTCAAGGAGGCGAACCCACTTGTTGGACCCCAGAGTTGATCCAGCAACTGTAGGAGGTAGATAAAAGAGTGTCAAGGGTTGTCGAAGTGTGGCTTGACAACATCTTGGAAGGCTACATCACTGAGTTCGCAGTCGACACAATCAAGTATTACAGTGACGTAGAAAGGGAGTTCTTCAAAGGACCAAGAGGTAGGTTTCTGTTATCTTTGCAATTGTCGATTAAAATGCTCATCTATGAAAAAAGCATATTGAAGATGAACTCCGACGAGTAGATCCCTGGTGTGTGAAGGTTCGGGAACCGCGGAGACAATGGTTGGATGGAATGATATGGGGTAGATGGATGGGAGTTATGATGAGACTGTGAGGGAAGTTGAGGAAGGACGCGGTCTTTTGCGAAGTGGGGCAAGGTTTCGATAAGAAAAAAGGCAGAGGACTGAGGAGAGTCTTGCTGTGACTAAAACAAGAAGCTACGAGAGAAGATCACAAGGGATGAAGCGATACTACAATGACGAAGGAGACAACCATGCTATGCTTGAGCTCGAGGAAAGACCAACCCCAAGCAACAACATACCCACACCTCTGTGCATTGCGCCACACTCAAGAAGAAATACTAGCTCGACACCAAATTGTTCGATGTGTCATCAACACTCTAATAGTAGCGGATCAGCAAATGTAGGAAGAATGCCCAGGATGGAGGGAGACGATGTAAATTTATCTCTGCTTCATGGGAACGGGACCAAGGATCTCAAACAATACTGGTTTATGTGCGAAGTAGTTTGGACTGTGGAGTAGGCTCAGGATGATGATGTTAAGAAAGTTCAGTTGGAGAAAACTTTTTGAGGTTGCGCACTGGACTGGTACATGAAGTTTGTACAAGTTCCCATAGGGACTCCAGCGAAGACTCTAGTAGAGATCAGAACTGGATTGATCGAAGAGTTCATAAATCCTAAATCTAAGGCACAATATATCACGAAGCTAAAGGAGATCAAGCAATATCCAAACGAATCCGTCTAGTATTTTGATCAGCGATTCAAGGCTGATGCTGAAAGTCATCTTTGGAATGAGTGATGTACAACACAAGGATTGGTTCATTGCGGCATTAGTAATGCATATCGGGATTCCCTTGATGCAGCAAAAGATTGCGACACAGAGCGAGGCTCTAGAGATCGCGATGAAGCTGGAAGCTTCACCTATTGGCGAGACTGGATTTGGCATGAATCATATTCAATCGCAAATAGCAAACCTGACGATCCAATTGCAAGATATCAAGAAGGGAAGGGATCATTGTGAGGAAATATGGTGTACTTGATGTCATGCAGAGGGACATCATAAGGACCAGTGTCCAGATTTCCAAAATTATCTATTGTCAGGAGATCTGAATCCACTAAGTCACGGTGGCATGCCATGGTGTCGCATCTATCAAGTTCACAGACATCGACATGAAGACTGTGTGTTTATGCAGAAGATGGTATCGAAGCCCACAAATTTGTATTGCACGTTTTATCAATTTGTTGGGCCTGAAGACAAGGACTGTCGCGCATATGATTTTCTCCAGGAGAAGATGATGGATGCATATTACGTGAAGGGAGAAGTCCATCGACAGATGGAGAGATCACCACCATAGCAACCACCACAGGCGGTATAGCCATAGCCACAACCACAACCGTAGTTTGTGCCACAACTGCAGTTTGCTCCGACACAGCCATAATACAACCAGATGCAGTACGCCATGCAGCAGTCGCAGTATACTCAACCATAGTATGTGAAACCACAATCGAGTCCCTCATCGCAACAACAATTCAGTCGACCGTAGTATCAACAGTAGGGAGGATTTCGTAGAGGATTCCGAGGAGGACGAGGCAGAGGTTTTGGTCGAGGAGGGGGATGAGGTTGAGGACCTGTGTAATGTTACAATTGCGGAGTGTTGGGGCACTGCCAGAGAGATTTTCCAAACTTGTAGTCACAATGTACTTACTGTACCATTGTAGATCACACAATTGAATACTGTTCGCAGGTGATTGCAAAGTGGAAAGCAAGGAATGTTTGGCCACAATGGAACCAAAATCACAATGTGAATTAGAACGTGAACCAGCCAATGAATATACCACCTAACAAGAACCAGGGACCAACAGTTGTGAAGATCTCAGTAGAACCCAAAGTTCAGTCTGTTGATGTTGCTATTATTACTCATGGAGGTGCAATGACCGGAGATGATGGCTTAATTCCACAGGTTTGATTGGCAAGACGGAAGAAGGTGCAATTTGATGTCAATGATGAGAGGGATACGTTCTTTGAAGCATGTGACGCTATAAGAAGAGATCCAGGTAAGTTGCATGTTTATGAAATGCCACCTATTTTTTATTTGACTCTGGTAGCAGGACCATCGCGACAACATGGTACCTTGCAAAACTTCTTTGAATGTTGTCTGTCGCTGGAAAAATATCCTGATGGGCTCATCGAGATCGTGAGTCTGTTGCATCGACTAGAGAAGGTGCGGAAGGAGTGTGCTGTGAACTCCCTACAAAAGAAGAAAACTAGGAAAGAAACGAGAATGAATATCTAGATTGGAGATTACGAGGTACATTCAGTTATTTTGGATCTAGGCTCAGATGTAAACATTCTGACGAAGTAGACATGGGAAAAGATGGGGAACCCATAGCTGGTTTGGTCCCCTATACAACTACGATTGGCTAACCAATCCAGAGTGACACCGATTGGGCGAGTACCGCGTTTAGTAGTGGAAGTTGAAGGAATGAGGACATATGCGGATTTCAATGTTATCGAGATTGTTGATGATAGAAGCTCGTATCCTGCATTACTGAGGATTGGATGGGCTATTGAAATCTTGGCAGTGAACAATTTTAAGAAGCAGGTGATGAATTTCGAGAACCACGATATCAGATTCATAGCCCCGATGGATTATCCGAAGGAAGAAGGTATGTTGAACCAGTTAAGGAAGAAGTTGTAAGAGGATGGGACCATGCGTACAACATCTCAGAAGAATATGTCCACTCTACTGCCAACGAAGAGCTGGGATGGCGAAGCTCTAGCTCCACATCTTCGTATTCTAATGATTCCTTGGAGAATTGAAAGAATCAAATGCATGAGGTATCAATTTGGAAGTGTGGCGGAATTACTCAGTTTCTACGACGAGTCGCAACAGAGATTGTTGAGTTACCAACCTATGAAGGACTTCCTGATTTACCTAAATTTTTGGTTGATTTCGAAGATAGGTGTCAGAACCACAAAGGTTATTGGCGTTGGATGAAGCATTGAAGGCTACTCCAGCACGGTGGTGGGAAACACATAAGAAATCGATCAATGGGTGGTCTCTATGTCGCAAGTTGATGGAAGTTCGCTTCGAAGGAACATAACAATACCATGCTGAGAAGTATCATGGGTGTAATGATTTTAATGATCATTTGATTGCATGTCATACCATGTGGGTGTCGTGACCAAAGAATGAGTGGGTACATGCTTTTGTGCACACGTTGGATGAAATGCCACAACATTGGTATGTATCAGTCGAGCTTAGAAGAGATATTACAACATGGGAGGAGTTGTCGATTTGTTTCAGTCACACCTTTAGTTTTGCGGATGTTGATCCAGTGATTCATAGTGCGCTACGACATATCCGCGATGTTGTTTTGAAGGTAGTTCTAGTTGCATATCCTATGGACCTACATGAAGCACCAATGATGTAGTCGATGATGGAGTGTTACAATGTAACAAGAGGGCCTGATGATGGAGATGCCCTAAGGAACATCAACATTCCAAAATCCGAAGGAAGTCGGGATATCGCAGCACCATAGATGCGGACAGACAAAGTTCATCAGCCTTTGAAGATTTGGAAGGTCAACATTAGGACAAAGGAGGAACCAAATTTCATAAATATTGGAGACTATTGGGATGAAGAAACCATGGCAAATATCATTGATATATTGCATGAATTTCAATACTCGTTTTTTACGAAGTTTTTTTAAATGAAAAGGATATTAGGAGATTTGGGAGAAATTAAAATCCCACTGAAGCCCAATGTGAAACCTGTAAAGCAGTGGCTGAATCGCCTGAATCTGCGAGACAAGGAGAGATTCAAGGCTGAGCTTGACAAAATGTTGGACGCAGGAATCATAGAACCAGTTGAAGAATCGGAGTGGATCAGTCCTATGGTTGTGCACGATAAGAATATAGGCGAGGCTCGGATCTGTGTTGATCTCAAAAAGATGAATGATGCATGCCTTCATGATCTGTTTCCAATGCCATTTACTAACGAAGTATTGGAAGGAGTGGGTGGTAAAGAGATCTATTCATTCACGGATGGATTTTTTGGCTATCATAAAATCAAGATTGCGAAAGAGGATCGACATAAGACAACTTTTGTGACTGAATGGGGATGTTTTCAGTACACGGTGATGCCATTTGGACTCAAGAATGCACTTGGGATATTATCCAAGATCGTATTTGTTGC
The DNA here is from genome assembly GCA_001517045.1 of Pseudotsuga menziesii. Taxonomy (NCBI): domain Eukaryota; kingdom Viridiplantae; phylum Streptophyta; class Pinopsida; order Pinales; family Pinaceae; genus Pseudotsuga; species Pseudotsuga menziesii. Next base: position 248,097 of record LPNX011134349.1, read on the forward strand.
GTTTAAGGATTTTATACAGAATTTTTTGACAGTATATATGGATGATTGGACGGTGTATGGGTTGGTAAAGGATCATCTCGCAAATCTGTGAATGATGTTGGAGCGGTGTTGACAACATCAGATTGCGCTGAATTCGAAGAAATGTATATTTTATGCGCCATTCAAGATGTTGTTAGGGCACATTGTTTGCAAGGAAGGGTTGTTGGATGATCCAACAAAGATTGCGCTTATTTTCAACTTGCTGCCACCCACGAATGTGAAGCAACTTAGAGCGACATTAGGCCATATGGGATACTATTGCAAGTTCATCAGAGGATATGTCATGATCACAAAACCTATGGAGAAACCATTGAAGAAGGATGCGTAGTTCAAATGGGGTCATGAGTGTTAGGGAAGTTTTGACACATTAAAAACAAAGATGGCTACAACACCAATATTGGCTTTTCTAGATTGGACAAAGGAATTCCATGTTCATGTTGATGCATCGTCAATCATGCTGGGAGTGGTGTTGGCACAACCAGGTGAAGGGGATATTAATCACCCGATTGCTTTTTTCAGTCAGAAGTTGCATCTGTGGAGAATAATTATACCACGACAGAGAGAGAAGGGTTGGTAATGGTCTACGCATTAAATAAGTTCTGACACATCTGTTGGGAGGTCATTTCAAGATGTTCATTGATCACTCTGCATTGAAATACCTAGTGAATAAGCCTGTGTTGGGGGGGAAGATATGTCATTGCCTACTCCTCTTCTAAGAGTTTGATTTCGAGATCATTGTGAATCCAGGTCGCTTGAATGCAGGACATGAACATTTGTCGCGAATTGAGACAGGTGAAGAACCGATGAACATTGAAGATGGGTTACCTTATGTGTAGCTATTCAGGATTGGAATGGTTGATGACTACTGTGAGTAAATAGTTCAGTTTTTTTCCATAGGAACAACACCGAAAGGGTTAACTACAAATTAGAAGAATCAGTTGGTTGTCTGGGCCACGAATTTTTAGTTGATTGCTGGAGAACTCTATAAGATGGGACCTGATGAGATATTATGATGATGTGTCCTACCGCATGAGCAGGAAAGGGTCTTGGTGGAAGCACATGCGGGAATTGCGGGAGGACACTACGGAGGTCGCGCAACTTCCAGGAAGGTACTCTATGCAGGACTATGGTGGCCAAATCTCAATGGGGATGCGACATACTATGCGCAAACTTGTGATGTTTTCCAAAGAAATGGGAAGCCATCACGAAGGCATGAGATGTCGTTAGTACCTTAGGTAACATTGTAGCCATTTGATAAATGGGCAGTGGATTTCGTGGGACCAATCAACCCACCAAGAAGGAGAACCGATGCGTGATATATCATCCCAACAGAAAATTATCTGACAAGGTGGGTAGAAGCCGCACCAGTTGCAGATTGCACAGCAACGACGACAACAAGGTTTCTATTTGACAATGTTGTCACTCGCTTTAGTTGTCCAAAGATCTTGATGAGAAATCAGGGGAGTCACTTCATCAATCGCACCATCAATGCGTTGAAAGAGGAGTTCCAGATTTAGCACAAGAAGAGCACCCCTTATCATCTGCAAGCTAATGGGATAGTTGAAGCGTTCAATAAGGTGTTGGAGCATGTGCTCACAAAGGTATGCAACACAAACCATGATGATTGGGATTTGAAGATTCCAACAGTATTATGGACTTATCGCACTACCTACAAAATGTTGATGGGGAAGACACCATTTAAGTTGGTGTACGGGAAAGAGGCATTCATGCCAATGGAATAAATTGTTCCAAGTTTGCGCATCATGATAATTATAGGGATGGATGATGAAGGAGCATTAGAAGAACGCCTAACTCAGTGGGTGCAACTAGAGGAAGGCCGCTTTGTTGCAGGATTTCATCAGTGCGTTGAGAAGGACAGACAGAAAGCATGGCATGATAGACACATCAAGAACAAGAACTTTTAGCAAGGAGACCTAGTGCTACTATATGACAGTAAGTTCACGAAACAAGTAAGTTGAAAATGCATTGGTTGGGTCCTTATGTTATCAATTTCATTACCGAGGGAGGTGCGATACAATTGAAACAACTTAATGGTGCGATGTTGCCTAAGTTAGTGAACGACAACCAACTCAAGCCTTACAGAGAGGGTCTGGTGCAATGCGATGCTTGAAGCATTACGTAGTAAAAAAAATAAAAAAATTGCATGAGGTGGTAATAAGGAGGTTGGCGCACTAGAAGCAAGTAGCAGCGTAAGCAGATGTGTCGAGGTTGTAGTTAGGGAGCAATGTGGCGATGTCCACAGGGATGTGATAGAGTCAAATCGAGTAGTAAATGCAACAGTTAAACCATTTATTTGTTGACGTTGTTGGATGAGACACGCATTAATGGCGGATTTGACCGTTAGATCGGGAGGATCGATGACAGATTTGGGTGACGATTTGCGGATTTGGTTGAAATGATTGGAAAATATTTCACATGGTCAGTCCCATGCTATAAGAATTGGTGGGGCATGGCTTGAAGTCACCATTGTGAAGATTGAGTTGCAGAGTTGAGTAAGGTTGAGTTACAGAGTTGAGCAAGATTGAGTTGCAGAGTTCAGTAAGAGTGAATAGTATCATCGTGAGTTTGATGAGCAATTGTGAGTAATGCATCATGCATCAACGCTGCAAGACATATCAAGTGGGAGTCTTCGGGATTCACCAGTTATTGGCGTCCCAATTGAAGAAGAAGCCACTAGCATTCCAGTTCGATCATCACCAATCATGCAAAAGAAGAGGGGGGGCAATCGGCCTAAGTCACCAACGTAGAAGAAGAGGAGCACCAAAGCCTCACAATGAGCGGACGTAGAATCCGGAGAGTAGGCAGGTCTGTCGATAATGGGAGATGAGGGCTCTACGGCGAGGTCAGGGGTGACCGCGAGGGATATCCTTGGCTTTGTTCCACCATGCAAGCTTGGTGCAAAGCAGTGAAAAGCTGACAAAGAACTAGAGGTACCCCATAAAGATGCCAGCCTTACTGAAGGGGATGAAATGCACTTTTGACATTACACCCTACCTCATAAAAATGAAGTACGAGGACCATGATCTGTTGGCATACACTGAGTTTACCGCAGACCCCTTTGAAAAAAGGACAGGATAAGAGGGCGATCCAATGGTGCGCACTCCACATAAGTGGGTGATGGGGTTGTAGCGATAGGGGCTTATAGGCCTCATTCATATGCCTCATTTTGGTAGATTGACGGAGGCCAATGTATGCACCAAACAGTTGTTGGCATGCCTCCATGGTGGTTACCTGTGGCTGGACCGGCCAGTGCCAGTCACTATGGAACTGATATCGTAGATTATGGGGTTTCCCATGTAGTGTCCCGACCTGTTGTAGTACTATCGTGACACAGATAATGATAAAAGGTTGGCCGCCAGTAAAGTGGTGCGTAAGAATCGGCCTAATCAATGCACTTCGGGGGTGATTGCATGCACTGAGCTGTGCGTCGCGGGTGTAAAGATGAACTGGTCACTCTTTTTGCTAAACCAGTTGATTGAATATGCCATGTTGGTGCAAGAGGGTAAGCAACTATTCACATATAGTTGGATGTTAATCTTGATTCCACTAGTCGCGTGGATGGAGCCTGCAGACTACCAAGGCATGGATGTTGCAGTCGCCCAAGTCTACAGGGGCATGAGGTATCATAACCTCTAACATCTTAGTGAACAAGATAAGTTGATGGACTGCACCATACAGTTTTGGTTTTATATGGATGCATTACAGGTTGTAGTCGTGCAGATTCCACGGATATCTAAAGAAGCAGTAACCAAGTGCATACGAGTTGTAATATTCTCCATCGGTCCGCATGTAATACATGTGAAAGCCTGCAGGGATCCGAAGCAATAATGGTTAGCTATGCTGTATAAGCTAACTGATGCTGAGATGGAAACAGTAGTGGCCAATTGGCCCGCAAAGTGGAAAGCATCGGTGAGTGTGGAGGAAGTATCAGACGATGCGATGGGTCCTCCACTTGATGCGCCAATGGATCAGGCACCTGTACATGACAATGATCGAGAGTAAAGAGAGGCATCATCGAGGACCCCAATAGATTCAGAGGTAGAACAAAAATATGAGGGGACAAGAATAGAAAGAAGGCAATAGCAAGGAGAGGCTAGTGGAACAATGCCAATGACGGATAACCATGTGAACCGCATCATTGCAGCAATCATAGTGGCGGCGACTGCAACTGAGACTCAACTAAGGCAGCAGTCGACGGAGGGATTTACAGAGGTAAAGTCGCAAATAACATCATTGATTAATGCTATCTTGTAGCGAGTACCCGAGTCCAATTTGTTGAGGCATACGGGTGAGATTAGTATAGGGAAGTGAGCCAAGATTGTATCGATTCTGCCACGATCATTAGAAATGTAAAGCGAAGATGTTGACGCATATTTGCAGCAGTTTGAAACAATTGCATTAAATGTAAATGAGCTATCGATGCACACCTTGGTGTGGCTACGAAGGTTGGCAGCCCAGGAACTAGTTGACCAGGAGCAGATCATCGACGATAATCTTTTGAAATTGTAGGAGCGAGAAGAGGCCGCAAAGCAGGAAATTGAGAACTTGAAAAAGGAACAAGACATGCTAGTTGTTGAGAAGGCACAACTATGGGATGCCAGAACACGGTTAGAAAAGGTGGTTTCTTTCGCCTATTAGGAAATACTAGAAATACCAGATGACATGGACGCGAAGGATAAAGCGTAGAAGCCCAGGAAAGTCATTGTCAATTTCAGACGAGACCTTGAAGACTTGTAAGTGCCAGTGAACCCAGGCACAACCCCAGAGAAAGCTGCAAAATGAAAGGGGGCCATTGAATACGTCGCAACGAGGCTTGAGGAGATTGAGAAGGAGGGAAAGATGATTACGGATACCACCACACTTCTGGGGTAGTGTGGTTCAGGATGACCAGTTAGAGCAATTAAACACACAACTAAAGGAAGCAAAAGAACAGTTGACTGCACTACATACATCACTTAAAGAGATTCCCCCAGTTATCCAAGTCACAAAGGCGGTAGATTTGAAGGAGCTGCATCAGCGCGTCACAAAGGAATGGGACTGTCAGCAGTGACACATGAGTCATCTTGAAGAATTTCAAGATATTGGTGAGTAGCTCTCACTGAAGGCAGCTGATGCACTTCAAGTGGTGCAGGAAAAACTCAAAGAAGTGATTGTTAAGATTGTAGAGCATCCACGTGAGCATGATGTCATTGACTACATAGAGATTGGTGACAAGATGAAGGAGCAAGTCGAAGAAGTCAAGCAACAATATGAGGACTTCAAGATCAAAATTAGTGGCTACACTATTTCTAGTTGACGTGGATCGAGGGCGAGCCACAAGATTGTGTTAGCATCTTGTTGGTAGGCGGTTTTGATGGAGATAAGTTACACAACACCAAGGGTGATGCGCAAGGTCGAAGATGATGCACAAGGTGAAAGATGGAGCACAAGGTGGGAAAGTCGACAAAGATTCAGCTTAGTCATATTTGTGTGGGATTTGGTCATTATTTTGTCGTTTTGGTCCAAGCAGTTAGGAAGTTGATATAAGTGGACCATTTTGTAAAAGGTGTAAGCCTATAAATAAAGATAGGATTGTAATGTTGATGGATCCTAGGGGGGGATACTCTTGGGATCGATCAATGAAGGGATGCATGTAATGATCTTATGTTGAATTGTGCTCTGCGGAATACTGTTGTTTGTTTTGTCGCAATTGTGGAGATGTTTTTGAGAACTTATTTTGATGCGAAAGTAATCTGACATGACAGATTTTTTATGGAAACACTTTGTTTTTATGCCTTTCTGCTTTCATGTTTTCTCTATGATGTGATGTGAATGAATTAATACCACAGTATGATGGTTCTTTCTGAATGATGTGATGTTTTGTGTTTTAAATCGTGTTATGGTGGTTGATATGTTTATGAGTAACTATCTTGTTGCGATTTGAATGTGTTAATGCTCTCTGATGATTGATGGTATGGGCCTGTGATAATAAAACCTTGTTTGGATCTCTGAAGTAATGATGCAATAGATATACAGTATATGCACAAACCCTCCTTCTTATTGCGAAAACGTGGTTTTGATAGTTCTCCCTTGAACACCTTGGGTGAGACGTCATATGCTTCGCAGGTGTTGCTGGACAGGGTAAAACTTGTCTGGGTCGGTGCTCAGGGAGATCGTTGAGTTAAGGGTGTTGATAGAGAGTGAACCCCTGTCTACGGATCTGTGTCAATAGAATGACGATGGATGGGACCCTCCTATGTAGTGGCATGAAAAACAATCAATAACATAACAGTTAAAGACCAACTCACATATGTCGAGATGTGAAACATGAAAGTGAGAACAACCATAAGAGCCATGGGAGGAAAGGTTATGCTAAGTATGTGGAAATGGATATGTAGAAAGTACGAAACACTTTCTCCTACACTATGCATCATACTCACAAACCAAAGAGAGGTCAATTATTCATATTAGAGACTAAGATTCAACCTTTCAAGAGGATCTATTGATAGGTACGACAATGTTTGATGAGAAAATTATGTAGGAAAGAAGCAAATGGTCGAGAATATAGTTAATGGGGCAGCTAGACATTAATGTAGAGCGAAGGAGACCCTACTTAGTTGAGTAAACCAAGTCCATGATTTGGGTTTTACCATTAAACCATTAACTCAAATATTGTAACTTCTTGTTTTATTCTCTTAGAAAATTACACACAAAATGTGAACATGGATATCATATAACCACTCGATCTTATGAAAGGTTTAACAAACATATATATTTTTACTTATTTATCTAAACTACTTATATTTCCATGAGCTAAGCATTAATTAAAACACATCATTTATCAATAATTATTCTTCCTTTCTCAATGATTACTTTTTATACATTTTCTTAAAATTTTAAAATTATAATTTAACACACATAAAAATTATTATTATTATCATTATTATTTTCACAAATTCCAATAAACAAGTATAAAACTTTAATTTACAATTAAACAATTTTAACTATTTTTACCATAATTATTACAATTTTAAAATATTCATCTCAATAATATTATATATCATCTTATCTCTTCCAACTCTTCTCTTTTGACATAATCCAAGTCGATTTAAATTTCATCATCACATTAATTTACTTTTAAAACTTTCCATATACTTTTCCTTCTTGTAATTAGACTATTCTCCTTCTTCATTTACAACTTTTAAAAACTTTCATTCATTTAAATTTGATTTTTATTTTAATAATAAAAAAATGATTTAATTTATTTTTATTTTTTTCTTTCCTAATTTTTTCAGATTAATCTTCCTCTTTATTTTCACTTTTTTTTCTAATTATTTTATGTATAACCAAAATTTCCAAATAAATTGATTTAAATTTGTAATTTATTCCTTTCCACTTCATATTTAATAATGAATAATTTATTTATTTCCCTATTTCAATAATTATGCTTACTAATATGAAAAAAATACTAAAATATAATGTTGGTAAACGGAGAAGAATTTTGTTACGGAATATTTTCTATTTCTTACCCAATCCTTTAATAAAACGGTACTTGATATATTTTTATATGTTTAATTGTTAATTTCTCGAATGCCTAACTAATGATGAAGATCGGGACAACGGACTTTATATATTACGAGAATCTATGAGTAGACTTTTAGTTTTTAGCTTACTATTTATAAATAAATACTCTCCCTCTAAGCACGTTAACATGCTTTTATTTTCGATCGATTATATAATATTGTATGTGGTCACTGGTGACATTTCAAATTTGATAGTCATATTTCCCGAATCAGTTGACAAAGTCTATTTCATGAGGAGTTATACGTAGATAGTGCTATATAAATGATCATGACTATTTGTGGATGTGACCACACAAAAAAATCAAAAGTAGTAAAACCCTTGCCAGCTTGCATCAATAATTTAATATAATCATGCATACATGTACAAGTTACATGCTATATTTTGCATAGGCCTCGACGTTGTCCACCAACAAATATATCTATAGGAATCATTTTATTTTAAAGTAATATGTAGCCCAACATAGCAAGGGACTTGATTTTATTTTAAAATAAACATTTTACAACAACTTTTGCAAAACATTAGGGGAGTTGCACAGGAGCGAGTTCATGTTTTAAGTTGGGAGAGTCTTGATTTTATTTTAAAGTAAACATTTCAAACATTATTTTCAAAACATTAGGGGAGTTGCAAAAGAGAGCGTTCATGTTTTAAGTTGTGAGAATCTTGTGTGTTATTGGGTTTTGTATGATGTTAACTTTTGTAGAATGTAATGGAAACAATAGGTATATCGATGATCAATAACATAGGTTTCAAAGTTTATTCTTTCTTGATGTGTTTATTTGGGTTTAGAATCGATTCATTGAGTTAAACCAATTGAATTATAGTCATTTTTTTATATTTGTGACAATTAAAAGTAAAGGGTAACACTATAACTATCATTCTTTATATGAGTTACAAATTCATCTTTTTTAATGGTAATGTTATAATTCAATATTTAGCATCGTTTGAGTAACCAATGAAAGCAATATTGGCAGAGACTAAGACAAATTTGACTCGACTACAACTAGTTCTGTAATTGATTCAATCGAACTTGATACGTATAAAAGGTTCTTCTATCTTTTGCTTGATAAATAAGTAATGGGGGACAAGGGTTTGGCTTGGTCGATCATGCACATAACCTTGCAAGTGAAAGAGTTAATGTCTTTTTGAAATGAGATAACCTTGCAATATAGGGATGAACACTTCGATCTCTAAGTCAGAACCACACCAAAGTATCAAGGTTTTCCTTATGATCTCTTTCTAGGTAAGGACGCCTAATTAAAAAAAGAAGAAGGAAAAAATCATTGTTCAATAGATGAAATAATTCTTATATTGTATTTGTGCAATGCCTGGACATTTTACTAATTATTGTTTATGCTTTAGCATGTCACAAGTGCAACAAAGAAGCTTTAACTCGAAGTAACTTTAAAACTTTAATCTTGGTTATTTTCTCTCCACCTCTGCCTCAACATGTTGTAGTTTCATCATAAATTGAAAACACATCTCAGGAAAATGCTCTTTAGAACTGGATGAGGAATATACATAAGTTGAAGTTGCCACAATTTGTTATTATCAACCTATAAATATTAAACATGGTGACCAAAATAAGGTGAGCAAATCAATGTGAATAATACAATAGAGTTGGTGCTAAACGCATTTGAATATGTAATACAAGACAAGACATTTGAATATACAAGAATGTAGCGTACCCCAATGCTACATAGCCACATGGACAACCATTAGTGGCTAATACATTAACAGAGCTCTGAATGGGATCCAAAATTTCTTTAATAAATAAACATAATTAATTAACAAAAATACCACGAGCCGTAATATATACTCAACACTACGGAAGCGTAGAATTAGAAACAACTCAAATAGCTTAATAGAGCCTTAAACACATATTAAAACCCATTAATCCAACATTAAATGACGTTAAAAAACCTCTAAAACAAAAACAACGTCCTAGATATGCCTTACCAATCCAAATTTTTATCCCGACATTATTGTGCCAATACCGACGTTTCCATTCCAATCTCGATATCGACATTCGGGAGTCGGCACAACCAAGTGACCCAAAAACATGAACATGTCGATCCTGACTTTATTGTGTTGATCCCGATATCGACAGTCGAGAGTTAGCATGGCAATAAAAACATCAACCACCCCAACATTTTGATCCCGACGTTCTGATTCGGACATCGGAAGCCGAAAGTCGGCAATGTCAAAACACAACATAACAACCCTAACGTTTTGATCCCAATATTGAAAGTCAGAAGTCGACAACGTCAAACAACAAACAAAACTACCCCAATGTTTTGATCTTGACATCAAAAGTCAGAAGTCGACAACATCAAACAACAAACATAACGACCCTGATGTTTTGCACTTGACATTTTGATCCTGACATAAGAAGTCAGAAGTCGGCAATGTCAAACAACAAACATGACAACCCCTACATTTTGATCCTGACATCAAAAGTCGAAAGTCAGCACAATGAAACTTTCGAAAACATTAACACTCCTGACTTCTGATTCCCGACGTCAACACATTGGGAGTCAGCATGACTACACAACCCAACCAAAAGACACTCTTGATTTTCAATTCTCGAGGTTGGCATGTCCAAAGTCGAAAGTTGGAACTGGCTCCATGACACAGTGATCATTGGTCATGATTATACATCGGCACTGTAAACCAATGATACCAATTACATATCAATACTGTAAACCAATGGCCCCAATTACACATCGACATCGTAGATCAATGTTCTCGATTACTCCAATTTAATAGGCTAACACTAGCCATTTTTATCAAACGACTAAGGCAAATAACCAAGATGGAATTAACATGATTTAATCCATGAATCGGCACTAAACCATGCCCACAAAAACATGCATCAAACTCCCAAATTGACACAAATACATAATGAAGAAATAACAAAGAAACAAAGGAAAAAACACCACAAATAAATTAACCAAGGATGAACTTGCAACATCACGACTTTCAACCAACATTGTAGACTAAACTTATCATAGGCGTAATGACCAAAAACACAGGTTTGATATCAATCAAAGAAGCACAACAAGACTTCACATTCTTAAATGCAACCACAATGTAGGCTGAAAATAGAGTTGTTAACATGCAACCAACAACCTTCAAATGGTTTACAAACCCTCATGAAGATATAAGGTGCTACGGTCCCTTTTAACAATATGACAAAAATTGGCTAAGAACATCATGCTATCGCCAACTAGTCCAATTATTAAAGGTTAAGTCATCAAAGCATCTCATGAATACAACATCTAATTTATCATTAACTCAGAAAGACCATGAACATTTCATTAACTTCATTATAGATAACCAATCAAATATAAATCCTCATCTAGTCATAATGTTGTCAAGCACCCAAGAAGACTATTCATTCCTATTCAGAACACCATAAACACCTCTTGGCACTTTAATGACTTAATTAACAAAGCCCAACCAAGGAAGTACTCATTCAATAATGAAACCAACCAATACCATGGACATGTTTATTTATCAAGAACTCCCACATCATAACAATGCTACATCCATTTATAGGAAATCAACATCATTAACATGCTTCAATAGTTCAATTTCTTATCATGATATTTATAATTATTAAAACAATAATACAAAGCTCCAACACTTATCTAAATTCATAAAAAACTGTGCAGCTAGATTCGTGGTTGCCATGGTCAAACCAACCTTAGGTCTCTTCCCAGCATGTATTATTTTAGCACTCAGAGACCACCCTCGAGCTGGGACTTGTGAATTCACCAGGAGACTCTACCCTTTACTTGAATTTCACCCCAACACAGGATTATGATTCGACATTCCTCACAATTAAAAGGAATTTGACACATGGTTATACACATTCAGGAAGGTCACATGCTATATCCAATGCCATGCTAGGTAACACACTCCCCACTATGGTTTCCTTCCAATAGAACCACATTGAAAAACCATCAATGCTTACTCAACGCCCAAGACACCATAATAGTTCATATATTTTTCACCATTTCATTAACCACAACCTAGTAGTTAAGCACAGGTTTAACATAACTTTTTAGGGATACAACCATGGCCGTGCAGTTCAGTATCTAATGGATGTAGCAGGGTCATCTGGTTCGGCTTGGCTCATCCAACTCAAGAATCAACCTCAACCATGACCCTCTTCCTGTTTCCCTCCACCACTGCATTCTGCTCAACAAATACCCCCTCTAACAATATGGGCTCCTTCCTTGCAATACCCATCCACCACCTTACCCCAAGACATAATGACTGTCAAAAAATTACATGGTTTTTTTTTCTATGAGCAACATGTCAAAGACACAACTCACCCCCCACCTAATCCTCCACTAAACACACTTAGCAAATTGAAATAAGATTAAGGTTTAAAACATGGTTTAAGCTTTAAACAAGTACAAAGGTCCTTATTTTGGTACACAAGGTAATAACAGGGTTAAAACATGACCCACTAGGCCATCTACAAACTCCCTTACCACTCCCCTAGTGAATTCACCCATCCCCTTTCTCTTCAGCGTGCTTCCACCACCAAAACCAGTTTTATATTTGTATTAATGAGGTTAAATATTTACATTTGTCCTACCACTTGGGAAATACATATTAATGTTTACATGATACAATCAGGGGTCTCAACATGGGACATTACATTCCCTCCCCCCTTAAAATCAACATTATTCTTGGTGTTACATTGTTCAAAACATATGAACAATATTTTCAGGCTTATTTACAATATACATTCTTTAAAACCCATGGAAGTACTCTTCCCACAACATATTTTCCATTTGCACAAATGCTTGCAAGTTTTGTTTTGCATTGCATCTTTCAAATTGACTCGTCTTCAATGCCAGGCCTATCAGCCTCTTCATGTTCCTCATTCTAGCTTATACCTCTATGCTTCTCTTACTAGCAAAGATTTATCCAACTTCTTTAGTAGCTTCAACTAGCCTGGTTTGAAACCTCCCCTGAAATACATCAGTCAAGAGTTTTCTCTTTGATAAAACATGACGATAAATATTAAAATTAGTCATGTCATTTACTTAATATCTAAGAATTTCCATGCATGTTTAGCAGGCTACCCTACATTTCATGCTCAATCCAGTAAATTCATATAATGACTTCATGCTTCTTTCTTCCTTTTAACATGATTTTAATTATTTAATTATTCATTGTCTACAGACACAACATGCTTTCCAGCTATACTATGAATTCCAACAACTTTATTTTTACTAGAAAGCAAGAACAAAAATAAAAAGAGTAGAGTGAGATTTCCCCCCTCTTAATTGTTTCCCCATTCAGATCTCCACAATTGTGAATTTCCAGCTCTTCGGTCTCTCACTTTAAATGTAGGAACCCATCTCACCTAAACAACAATACAACTATGACTCTTCATTTCCCAAGTCTGTCCAAGGTCTCAATATCTCATGCAAGCAGCCAAATGAAACCCATCCTTGGCTTGCATGGTCTTTGGTCAAAGGAAACACATTCTCAATCAAACTGTCAAAGGAAACTCATCCTTGGATTGCATGGTCTTCAATCAGAGGAAACACAACCTCAATCCAAACTGATGAAGGAAACTCATCCTTGGCTTGCATGGTATTCTACTCCTTTAGCTCAACTCCCTCTCTTTACTTCTTTTCTTCAACATGCAAGCACCAACTTGCATATTTAATACCCATCCACATAGAATTGCTAGCTAGGCTCATTAGTATCATGATATAGTTCGCATACATTTATCTCGATGCATTATCATGTACTAGAAATATATTAATAACTAAAAACTATTTTCGCCGACATTGAAACACCAGGAATGTGTCCATTCCCTTAGAGTGTAATCAATATTAGGTACCACAACACAACACAACACTAGGAATGCATCCACTCATTTCTAGTGTGTGTTATGTGGGATGCAATTGTAGCTTGAGCATCATTCCATAAATAAATACATTCTATGGATAATATAGCTAAAGACATGTTTTTTTTAATAATAAACTGGGGTTAGTGTAAGATATCTCCCTTCTTTTTCAAAGCTTGAACAATTTTCCATTTATTTAGATGTTCCACATTCTTCAATTAAACACGATGAAGAATATCTTGAACAATCACAGGGATCTCTAATTCCCTGCATTCAAATTTTTAGTTTTGTAGTTTTCATTTCTGCATCACACTACAGGTAATCACATTAGTTACATACCAGTAATTCACATCATACAACTTTGGTTAACAAACAATAACTAGGTATACCCAATTAAAAATCTCGCTAGAATCAATAGTCAACAAAATATTAACAGCTAGCAATTTAAGTAGCTAAATTTACACTCCTAAATTTTAACCTTCACAACTTCACAATCAACGTACACAAACACAATGAACACAATTCAACATTCCAATTCAAAACACAGGAATTCAATGATTTAAAAAGAATTTATTCTAACTAAATTCAAGCACTACATGCACTTCATACATTCCTAGAGACTAAGTGTCGAAATATTAGCTCTAATACGATACTGTAATGCACCTCAACGCTACACAACCACATGGACAACCACTGGTGGCTAAAAACACTAGTATAGCTTTGAACAAGCTCCAAAATTTCTTTAATAAATAAAACAAAATCAATTAACAAAAATACCATGAGTTGTAATAGACTCAACACCGTGGAAGCGTAGAATTAAAAATAGCTCGAATAGCTTACTCAAGCCTTAAACACAGATTAGAAACCATTAATCAAGCATTAAATGATGTCAAACAACTTCTAAAACAAAATCGATGGCTTATATACACCTTTTCGATTCAAACTAACGATCGCAACATTATTGTGCTGATCTGGACTTTTCCATGCCGATCCTGATATCGACAGTCCAGAGTAGGCACAGCTAGACGACCCAAAAACATAAACAAGTTGATCCCTACTTTAATGTCATATATCGATATCGACAGTGGGGTGTCGACATGACAAACAAAACATCAACCATCCTGATGTTCTGATCTCGATGTTTCAATTTTGACATTGAAAGTCAAAAGTTGGCATCGTCAAAAGATAACATAACGACCCCCGACATTCATATCCTAACATCAAAAGTTAGAAGTTGTCAATGCCAAACGACAAACATAATGACCCTAATGTTCTGATCCTAACATTAGAAGTTAAAAGTTGGCAACGTCAAAAAACAAACATAACAACCCCAACACTTCAATCTCGACATTGAAAATCAAAAGTCAATAACATTAAAAAAAACATAATGGCCCCGACATTTAGATCCGCGACGTTCTGATCTTGACATCGAAAGTTGGAAGTTGGCACAATGAACTACCAAAAAGATTGACACTCTTGACTTCCGATTCCAGATGTCAGCACATCAGGAGTTAGGAATCGGGAATTGGCATGGATACAAAGCCCAATCCAAAGACACTCCCAAATTTTGATTCCCAATGTCAGAATGTTGAAAGTCGATACCGGCTCCACGTCACATTAATCGACATCAAATTTTCTCGATCCAACGGTCCCGATTACACATTATAAACCAACGGTCCCGATTACACATCAACACTATAAACCAATGGTCTTGATTACAAATCGGCATCGTAGATCAACAGTCCCGATTACTCTAATTTAATATTCTAACAGTTAACCATTTTTATCAAATGTGACTAAGAGGATAACTGAGCAAGAATTAACATAGGTTCGATATCAATCAACGAAGCACAACAAGACTTCATAGTCTTAAATGCAACCACCATGCAGGCTAAAAATAGAGTTGTTAACATGCAACCAATAACCTTCAAATGGTTTACAAGCCCTCATGAATACATGAGGTTCATTGTCCCTTTTAACAATTTGGCAGAACTTGGCTAACAAAATCATGTTACTGCTAACTAGTCTAATTATTAAAGGTTGTCATCGAAGTAGCTCATGAACAGAGCATCTAATTAATCATTAACTTAGAAATACTTTGAGCATTTCATTAACTTAATTACATATAACCAATTAGAGATAAATCCTCATCCATTCACAGTGATGTCAAGCACCCAAGCAGACTATTCATTCTTATTCAAAAACATTGTAAACGCCTCTTGGCACTTTAATGCCTTAATTAATAAAGCCCAACCAAGGAAGTACTCATTCAATAATGAAACTTGTTAAATTATATGAGGCATAGGATCATCAAACTTCATGAATTCAAATGAGAAGAGAACGTTGTAGAAGAGAGAGAAGAATTTAGCATAGACTGTTCAATTAATCAAGACAAAATTGCACACAAATGGAGAAAAAATTGGAATAATACGATTATATTCATGAATCGGTAAATAATATGGAATACACTAGTTGTACATATAGGAGAATTCAAATGCCTAAGATAGGATTTGAATCTACCAACTCAGATTGACTCCGAAGCTAACTCATTGTGGGAAAATAACCATTGGATCTCACTAATGCAACTTTAGATAACTAACTTAGTCTACAATCAGTTAACTGATGATGGCAGGTGAGAAAAGGCGCCCACACTCCCTTCAATCATGCAAACTAGCGCTAGGCTAACTGATAGTAACTGGAGCATAACTGAACATAACTGCTTACCTACCAAGGTCCATTGACAGAGACTGCTGGTGGCACTTAGAGTGGGTTCCTAAATTATAGGAATTGGTCCATGGGGCTCCTAAACTCACGCAATTAGGTGCAATAAGTGGCAGATGTACCCTAGGTGTGTCCCCCATGCACTAGTGGTGTGATGAAGACCTCCTGAGTTAGGAAAATATACAATTAGACTATGTGGTCAAATGGAGGACTAATAATAATCCCAACAAAACCAAGCAATACCATAGACATGCTTATTGATCAAGCACTCTCACAACATAACAATGCTACATCCATTTACTGGTAATCAACATAAATAGTATGCTTCAATAATTCTATTGCCTAACATGATATTTATAATTATTACAAAAATAATACAAAGCCCCAACACTTATCTAAATTCATAAACAGTTGTGAAATTGGATTCGTGACTGCCATGCTCCACCCAACATTAGGTATCTTCCCAACCTGTATTATTTCATCACTTAGATACCACCCCTGAGCTGGGACTTTTCAGTTCACCAGGAGACCCTACCCCTTACTTGAATTTCACCCCAACACAGGATTAGCATTCGACATTCCTCACAACTCAAAGGAATTTGACATAGGTTTACATGCATCCAAGAAGGTCACACTCTATAACCAATTCCATGCCAGATAACACACTCCCCACTATGGTTTCCTTCCAATAGCACGAAGTGAAAACCATCACTGCTTACACAATGCCCAAAAATTCCATCAGAATAGTTCATATACCGTTTCACCATTTCATTAACCACAACCTAGTAGTTAAGCACAGGTTTAACATAACATTTTAGGGATACAACCATGGCCACATAGTTAGTATCTAATGGATTTAGTGAGGTCGTTTGGTTCAGCTTGGCTTATCCAAATTAGAAATCGACCTCAACCACAACCCTCTTTGTGCTTCCCTCCACCACTGCATTTTGCCTTACGCACCACTACGTTCTGCTTAGCGCATACCCCCTCCAACAATACGAGCTCCTTCCTTGACATCCCTGTACACCACCTTACCCCATGATGGAACGACTGTAAAAAAATTACAGGTTTTTCTTTTCCCATGAGCAACATGTCAAAGGCACAACTCACCCCACACCTAATCCTCCACTAAACACACTTAGCGAATTAAAACATGATTAATGTTTAAAACATGGTTTAAGCTTTAAACAAGTACATAGATCTTTATTTTGGTAAACAATATAATAACAGGGTTAAAACATGACCCATTAGGCCATCTACAACCCCCCTTACCACTCCCATGGTGAATTCACATGTCCCCTATCTCTTTAGCGTGCTGCCACCACTGAAGCTAGTTTTATATTTTTATTAATAAGGTTAAATATTTACATTTGTCTACCACTTAAGAAATACATATCAACATTTACATGATACAATCTAGCGTCTCATTCAAGGACATTACAAAGACATTATTGTGCGAAGACATCATATATCTGATCTACACATGTAGTTAAGGTGGTGCATCCAAGTAAGGTAGTGAAAATTATTTCCCTCATATTATATGGGACATTAGAAGGTGGTGTTAGTGCCAAAAATTGTTCTCAAACTTCTAGAAGGACAAGCCAACACAATCTCAAATAAAAATAAAAATAAAACTGGTTTTTAGGGTTTTGGTTTAAAACTTCATCAGTAAGGAGGAAAAAAAATAACAAGCTAATACTGAACTAAATCATTCAAGTTGGATAAAATGGGGATCAAACACATCCCAACAAGCCATAAACATTACACATGAAACACTAATTTCATCCACAGGCTACAAGCATTTACATGAATAAAATCCTTAAACAAGAAATGTAATTGTAGACTGAGTAATCAACCTGATCAGAAATGAAACATCATGATAGGTAAAAGGCTTATCAGTTTATATATAATCAAAAAATAGTCATCCACTTACATAAGAGTTGTGAGTGCTAACTTGAGATATCACATCACAAAATAGCCTCTCCTTGTGTGAAAATTCAAACCCCTCTAACCTCTCATTTCTTTCTTTTATCTTTGTTTTTTCCCAAAATAGTTACATAAATAACTAAATAAATTTAGGCTAAGATTCAAAACTATTACTAAGATGTCTGTCTTTTCAAAATAACAATTTACTATTACAAAAGTTAACTACATGACACCTGTCAGTAGTAATCCTTATAGGTTCTTGGCTGCTTCAACAAGCAATGCTATCCCTTCCAAAGCTTGTGATTTCTTCTTAGTTCTTTGTTGTTCTGCTTCCAAGTCTTCAACCTTCTTTGATAGTCTTTCATTTTGCTGGGTTAAATCCTGAATTGTTTGATTCAATTCCTTAAATTGATTTTGAGTCTACTTCTTTCTTCTAAGAGCTTCCTTCGAAATAGAAATTAACTCCTGATAATGAGTGTTTATATCATTTAAGTCCTCCCTTAACCTTCTGTTAGTCAATCTCAAAATCTATGCATAGTCCCTCTTTTAATGTAGAGGTCTTATCTAATAACCATGGAATGTTCATTTTTCTAAAGATCAAATCATCATCTTCAGCTTCTTTATATGCTTCCTCTACATGAACTTCTAGAGGGCTAACTTTTTCAGTACTGCAAACCTTTGGTTGCTCTGCATCCTTGTTTTTGCTTGGTGATGATTTTAGAGTTACTGAATGTTCCTTTCTACTATGAAACGGCTTAGAATCTAGGCCTTCTTCATCCTCCAAGTCTTCTTGAGATGACGAGTCTTCAATTACAGTCACTTTCTCGTTAGCAAATTTTGGA
This sequence comes from Pseudotsuga menziesii, assembly GCA_001517045.1. Classification (NCBI taxonomy): domain Eukaryota; kingdom Viridiplantae; phylum Streptophyta; class Pinopsida; order Pinales; family Pinaceae; genus Pseudotsuga; species Pseudotsuga menziesii. The sequence goes on from LPNX011134349.1 coordinate 267,087, forward strand.
TTTAAAATCTTTTTCATGCCAAGCCTTAACTTGTTTTTTGCTCTTGTTTTAGGTCTCCATCTTGTTTCAACTCCTCCTAGCACTAGTAATGATTTTCCTTGATACCTAATAGCTGAAATTTGTACCGTTTCACATTTTAATCCTGCTGCAAATGACTCTTTTTTAGATTTCTCACCTGAACTCTGTGGGTTCTCAGCTTTCAAATTGTCTATAACAGGAAATTCCAGTATACTTTGTTGTACATCTATGATATTTTGATTCTGTTCTAAAGGACTCTTACCCTCTTCCTAATTTGTATCAACTATATGACTTTATTCTACATTCTCTGAAAATGGCTCCTGATTTTCATTAATTGTTCCTCTGCTCACTTCATACATAGAGTGCTCAAATTTTTGGGTTGAATCTTCTTCTTGAATACTATCTTTCACCATTTATTCAACTATTTGTCTTTTTAATCTCTTTGCAAGGCAATGTTGTTTATTCATTTGTCTCTTCTTGGGGTGACCTTCTTGTTTAGTTTGAATACCTGACCAAAACACAAAGTGTTCCCAGGTTCTACCCTTTTTTTGAAGAACCATGTCAACAATCAATTTTATAAGACCATGATGAAAAATAGACTGCTGAGTGTGATATTTATGCCCTTTCACTCTATCTGACATTTTTTGTAGGTTGTTCAGAAGAAAAAAGGGTAAATTCATTGTTGACTCTTGATTTAGATGTTGGAGGAATCTAATGTGATACTTGAAAACTAAGGCAAATATGCCTTCATAGGTAATGTAACTCTGTATAATTCTGATAACCTCTCTCCATTCAAGCTTGAATTTATGTAACTAAACACCCTTGCCCCAGTCTAGGGTTCCAACCTCTGGAAATAAGAAATTTTGAATTGAAAGTAAAAGGTATCTTCTTACACCAAAATTCTCCTTCACCTACTATACCTATGGCCTCTTCAATTAACTCTCCGGTGAGTTCAAATTTGAGGGTTTCAAATGTAACAGTATTCTTATCAACACCTTGTGCAAATCTGTATGACAATTCTACGCTGAAACCATTAATTCTCTAGAAAAACTCAAACCAACCAGCCCTTTGAAAAATTGCTGCACACTTAGGAAACTCTTCTTCCCAGCTGGTATCCATGGGATCAACTCTATTTGTTTTACCACTTTTTTCCATTTCTACTGTGAAACCTTAACTTGCGAATTTCTTTCTAAACAACCGAAAAATATTTTTGAAAATGCTTCACTACAACAATGAAATTGAAAGCTGAGTAAAATTGGGACAACAAATTGAGAATTTTTTAAAATTGCCCATACAAACTAACACTCTGTCAATGCAAATCACAATTGAGTTAATAATTTCCCTGTCTGGTTACACACTTGTCACGATGATGATCTCCATTGCTGAACATGTGCTCTCATGTTTTCATATGTGTCCAGCAGACCTCCATAATTCTCTCTTCAATGGCCATGACTACCCCCAATTCCTTCAATATTATTTTTGTCAAATTAAGAAATGATAGGTGAGCGCACAATCATTCAACACTCTTGGAAACTATTCATTTAACTATCACTATCATTAAGGGGTTCTGAACCTGCGCAATCTTATGTGTTCAAGGGATTCCACTGATTCAGCTTTCCTACGACCACAATTTTTTTCATAACCCTTTCTCCCTTTCATACACTTGTCACAATTATTACTGAGCTCTATACACACATCACTCTGTCCTTACAGGTGTAAAACGAGTCCTGCTTTCAATTACTCAGCAACACCATTATTTGCCATGATGTCATAAAACGAGATTCTTGTAGTGCTACCCTTCTTTAACCTTCGCTCTTGCACTACATGAATCCCCTTTTGCATAATTTTAACCAATGCTTTAAGAAAAAGGTTAGTAATAAAGCATCAAGTTTGAAATACTCTTTTATTATAAGCTTTTGAAAGTTTAAAGATGTACATACTAACTAATAAGCCCAAAAGACAAACCTTAAGACCAAAAATAATGAAATCTTCAATCATTAAAAGCATTAAATCTAGCAAAAACCACTGATTGTCAAAAATTATTAAAACCAACATAAAATGTAAAATCATAATAAACTAAAGTTGAAAATTAGGACCAAAAAGAATAAATAAACTAAGAACAATATCTAGTTCTAACATCGGCTCTTGCTGCGGGATGAAGTCCTCCTTGTGAGGCTTCAAGAACCTGTAGACTAGTGCCTCATGACATCTAATTGATCCTGTCTATTACTCTTCAAAAATTCCATTGGGCTATGGAGTCTTTATTCAATCTTTGCAACTTTCTCAAACTATGAACACATACTTCTGAAATGACAAAATACTGCTACAAACCAGCATACTGAAAAGAATCTACATGCTCAATAGCGAGCTTATTCTACTATTTACTCCTACTTCTAATCAGAGGAAACAACCCAATCAAGTGTAATCATACTTCCAGTGAAGCCAAGAAACCATTTTATTGAGAATCATAATTCCATGCATGCTATTGTTTGAGAAGACCCACAAAAGATGTGATAAATGCAATAAATAATATGTAGGTAGTTGATACTTACTGGAAATAGGAAGTATGCCAAAAGATGGAACATTAGAAACCTTTGAAAAATATAACGCCATCCAAGAAGCCATGGGATCATGAAACTCACGCAAAATTATTCCTTCATGTTGTTCAAAAAGAAAGGACTGCAAATGGGTGTCCTCAATTCTCAATACTCCATGAGATAATGCAATAAGAGAACAATATATAAAATCTTCAACTCTGTTGAGGTTATACTGTTCTATATCTTCCACTAACTCAAGCTGACTGATTTCTGAAGAGTGTTGCTTAACTAATGAGGACTGAAAGAATGGCTGTAGTATTTCTTTATATCCATAAAAAATTGGCATATTTTCATAATGGTTTTGAGCAGCAAAGTTATCATGGCCATGACTATTAGACACATCTAATATTATATTCAAAGTATCTATAGTCCGACTACTATCAATTTGAGAGTCAAAGAAATTCAGAACTTTTTCTTGTTCAATAAAAAGATTGGAATATAATTCACCTACAATCGGTTTCTCACTACAACAAAAACTGGATTTAACGTCTCTTTTTGCATCCATTTTTGCGTCTAGACCATTTTTCAGTGTATTTTTCTTCATTTTTTGGAGAAAATAGTGCAATTTAACGGGTTGGTTCTATTTTAGGTTTTTTTTGTGTTCTTTTTCTAAATCTGACACAAATTGCGACGTAATTTGCACTGGGTTTTGCACCTGGTTATGCGCCAGGTTTTGCATCAAGTTTTGCGATGTTTGAGCCTAGTTTTGCACCTAATTTTGTGACCAGTTTGTACATCTACTCTTGTTGCACCCCCTTTTACATCCATGTTTGCCTCAACTTTTATGCCCTTGTTTTCATCCACTTTTGCATCCTATTTTACATCCACTTTTGCATCCACTTCTGCTTTTTTGTTTGCATCCTTTCCTACGCCAAGTTGTGCATCAAATTTTACATCATGTTTTGAGTCTAGTTTTGCATCTCGTTTTGTTTCAGCCAATTTTGCATCCACTTTTGCATCCATTTTTTCGTCCTCTTTTGCACCCACATTTTCATCCCTTTTTGCATCCCATTTTTCATCCATGTTTATGTCTTTTTTGCATCTACTATTGCATCCACTTTTGTCACGTCCCAATCCACACCCATTTTTGTGCCTACTTTTACACCCAGTTATGCTTCAACTTTTGCATTTTTTTTGTATCCAATTTTACATCAGTTATTGCATCCCTTTATGCATCCATTTTTGCATCCACTTTTGCATTGGGTTTTACGTTGGGTGTTACAACTACTTTTGCATCTACTTTTGTTGCATCCACTTTCGCATCCAATTTTGTATCCAAATTTACATCCACGGTTTCATCCAATTTTGCGCCACTTTTTTCATCATGTTTTGCTTCCATGTTTGCATCATTTTTTGCATCCACTTTTGCATCCATTTTTGGTGCACCCCATTATGTGCCCACTTTTGTGCCTACTTTTGTTGCATCCATGTTTGCATCCATGTTTTATCCACTTTTGCATCTAGTTTTACACCCAGATGTTGAACATAACAACGAGGATAATGATTATGATATTGAGGATGGTTACGATGATGATGATAATGTTGTTTATAATGAGGAGAACGATGACAATGATCATGATAAAGATAATGAAAATGACGACATTGGCAATGATTATGATGGCAATGAAATGAATGATGATGATGGTGATGATGAATACAATGAGAATGATGATGTTTATCATCTTAAAAAATAAGTTTTTATTTGTCATGCATAAATTGTATGTGTCCTCCTTGACCCTTTTCCACTAATCACATATTTTGGGTAGATGTTATTTATTATTCCAAATGTAATGATGAATAACTGATGAAAATGCCAATAATCATGATGATGGTGATGATAATGATGTCAAGGACAATAGTGATGATGATGACATCAATGTTGATTATGCCGATGATGATGACTATTGTGATAATCATGGTGACAATGACAAAGACGATGATGATGATGATGATCATCATCATTTCCATCATCTTCATCATAAAAAACATCATCAGTGTCATTGTCATCTAGTTCATCATTGTCATCATTTAAATCACATGGGATATGTTTACCATTTAAATCATGCATAACAAGTGGGATACAGTTACAATTTTAAGCATGCATAACTTATAACTATGATTGAGCACATTTTAATCTTGGAGCTTGTAGTGAAACCGGGTTTATTTACCTCTACCAACACTTTCTTGGAAGGATCATCATCATCATCATCATTTCTCATGTCATTCTCATTGTCATCGTAATTGTCATTATCATCATTACTATCATCATCATCATCATCACCATATAATCACATCATTGTCAACTTCATCATCATTGCCATCATTTTCATCTTCATTCATCTCATCATCATTATCATCATCATCATTGTCATTGTCCTCATCAACAACAACATTGTCATCATCATTATCATGTAATCACATAATTGTGAATGCTATTATCATCAAATCAATTACATTTATTGTTTCCACTTTGTTATACCTAAATCCTGTTACCATCATGTGATGAGATCCTTAACTTTCATGTTTGCCCTTAATTCCAACACTTGGAGTGGAAACTTGCTCTGTTTGTCAATTCTACTTGAAAAAACCTAGCACTGCGCTTACCCTGTGGCTGATGAGTGGTACCTTCTTCAACACCGCCTGTATCTTGTTATAGAGAAGTGGTGCCACCACCTATAGTCTTTATTCTTAAAGCGGTTCTCATCTAAACCGCTCTGTCATAAGGGAACAAAAGCGGTACCTTGGGTAAAATAGGAAAAAGAGAAGTTTCTCGAGGCTTCTAGAACTTGAGCCTCGTGTCCTCTCTTATCCCTATCATTATGGGTTAGTTTGAGCTCGAGATCCCCCTTGATAGGATCTTAGAGCTATCTCACCCACCATTTTCTCAACTATCCCTATCCATTGAAGCTTATAAATACAAGCTCATATCCACAGTTGAGGGGGAGAACTATAGAGGTATTGTTATGCTGTTGAATTGACTGCCAAGTCCAAATCATTGAAGAGAATAAAGAGCAAAGTTGGAGCTTATGGGGATGAAGTGTTTGTCTCGTGGAGGAGCTTTTCAACATTAAGGCAATAGTTGTAAGCTTTTCCATACATTCTTAATGCAAAGCTAATTTTTGTCCCACATTTATGTTGTTTTGATTTCACATGTATCTGTTGCTAGATTCCTTAGTCACTAGCATGAATATGTAGATGATTTTTTGGAAGATTTGATGTGCTTGTATGTTTGATATGTTTGAATGTACACAGGTTCATAATCGAAACAGTATTCCAGGTGTCTACAAAATTCAAGGAAGGTTTTCATCCTTTATCGTTCACTCATTTGTTTTGGATCTGAACCATTCAGACCAGAGGAACAACTTTTGTCCGCAGAAGGTGCAATATTCCTGATAACAAATTTGGTGACTCTGCTGGGGAACAGTGCAAATATTAGTTGATCTGATCGTCCTCAATCCTTGTACTCTTGTCCGAATCCAGGCTCCATCTCCGACTCTCTTCAGCCAGATCTACCATCTTACTTAGTGAATTTTGGTTTGAAACTTTCAGATCTGTTCAGATCTAAACTATTTCGACTTTATATGCTCTTTTTTACTGTTAATTCATCAATCTTTACCTTGATCTGATCAATTTTTAACTTAATTTTTTGTTCTCCTTGTGTTTTGGATCTATTCAGGGAACCACACATGTGCTTTTGGCAACAAGCAGTGCCACCGCCTGAACTTTGTTAGCCATAAGCAGTGCCACCACCCGAGTCCCATTATCCAGAAGCGGTGCTCGTCCAGAAATGCTCTGTCAAGACCGCTCCAGCGCGGTGCCAGGTAGGCCTTGTTCCAGAACTATTTTTTTATCATTTTTTGTAAAAAATTGAGTTTGTTTGCTTTCAACCCTTCATTGTCAGGCTTGTGTGTTAGAATCTGAATGCTCATGGTTGAAAATTCTGTGGTAAAAGATTGGTTTGATTGAAGAATTGAAAAGCTAGATTAGGCTTGTTGATTATTCATTTGCTTCTATGCTTGTTGGTTGTGATTGTGAAAGGAATTTTTTGAAAGCTTAGGTTTCAGTTAGTTCTCTTTTCATATCTTTTATAAAGACTGAAAAAAAAAACCATTTGATTAGCATCTTGATTTCATTTTTTTTCATAGATGACATCTTTTTTGCTTTTAAATTTTTATTTATTTATTGAGATTAGGTCATTATCATTATTGATCATAAGGCATTGGATCTTTGATTAGCCTCACAAGCTTTCAGGTTCTCTGTGTTCTTTTGTCTCTCTTACATTAATACTATCTCACCAAAAGAAAAAATAGTGTAGTTTTAAGTTAGATCTATTTATGTTTCAAGAAAAATCGGAAAAATGGAGTGCATATGCATGTAGAGTGCTTGTTGTTTCTCTTTTAGGAAAAGCGAATCTTACCCTTTTGATTGCTTTCAAAAAGAAAAATGAGTTTGGAATGTGTTGCTTGTCTTTGATTTTGATTTGTTCAAAGTAGTTGTTTAAGAATTTTTGGTTTTCAAAATGAAAAGAAAATACTCTCTTTCCCTCCCATAGGTAGGAATACCACGAATGGTAAAGTGAAATATTTGCATCTACATTCTGCATGGTTTTACTTTTTCTGTCAAAATTCCATGCATTCACCTAACCATCCACTTTAAAATTAACGGTAGTTATAGGATAACATTTACATAGCAATTTGAGTGATAGGCTAGAGACATGTTTGGGCGTCATTAAGTGTAGGAGCTATTGTTACTCATTCGCATTACATCTCGGGACTCACGCGATTCTTCCACATACCGTCGGTATATCGAATGGTGTTTCACGTACCCTTGAGGTATATAGAAAGGTGCTTCACGTACTCGATTGTACATAGAAAGGCCCCTTGTGAATGATTATGCATTAGACAACACTACTACCAATTTGAGCTCCCACGTACCTTGCGTATATTGGGAGACCCCGCTAGGATACCTTATCTATATGAGAAAAGCCCTTTGGCCATCTTGCTTGGAGACATACACTGAAAACAACATTCGGGGAGATTACTACGCATGTACCCTTGAGGTATATCGTGAGTGGCACCTTCTTGAAAATCATGGTGAGAGACCTGACTATCTGAATTCCTCCTATCATTTAAGTTTGCTTGTTTGGCCTATAGCTTGAGTAGGGAAATTTTTGGTGTGTTTTCTAGTTTTGAGACCCTAGGTTAGATAGGAACTGTACAAACTGGCTAAGCTAAGACATTCCAGAAGAGTATGGGGCTTGCCACTTGATTTTATTCCTGTTTCACTAGAAAATCCTATGAAAGCTATCGACCAAGGAGCTACTACCAACTCCCAAGTGGGAGAAAATGTGGTTGCAAAAAGTGGAGATCCATATCCTTCGCACTCGCCTCCCTTGGCCCAACAACCTTCTTGGGGTAATACTTCGTTCCATTCTCCCATAGAAGGTCATGTTGATGATACTACCCGTCCAAATTATGGTCCTAATGCTCCATTTTAGGATACCTTTATAGGACAAGCCATTGCCTCATTTGTGTTAGGATATTTAGACACTTAGGAGTTAGTTAAGATCAACTTGTGTAATATATTCGTTAGGTAAAAGTGTGTTTCTTTATTATACATTTATAAATATTCTAATCCGACAATCATGATATGTTCTAGACATAAAGTGATCCGACGGTTCAAATTCTCTTAGATCATACCTACCATTTATCCATGGCTTAACACCTGATTGGTCCATGATATCTATTTAAAGAGCATGGAGGGTTCTTGGCTAGTTGATTGATTATGAGAAGCTCATGTAACTTTCTTTCTTTTGCATAATAAATTGCTCCAATTAGCTATTTGGCTGGGGCCATGGACTGTTTCCCTCTCGAGGGTTTTAACCACGTGACAAACATCGGTGTGTTGATATGTGATCTATTTGTATGAAGAGGTTGCTCAAGGTTTTCGGTATTCTGGGAGTACCCTATGTACCCGAACATGGTATCAGAGCGTTTATGAAGAGCTGCTTTCGGTTTTGATCAAGATCTAGAACCAGTGTTACCGAAACTTTGAAAGGGTTTTTGGTTTTGGATTTGCTATGAATTTGTGGCCTGTGAGAGCTGTTCCATTGCATCCGAAGCACCGTTTCCATTAGGAAATAGCTTTCGTTTCACCGAAAACCATTTTCGTTTGATCTAGAAACACCCATTTCAACAAAACTGAAGGTATAATGTTACAGTGACGGATTTGTTTTATTCTTTTTTAAATCTCTTATATTTTATCAGTTTCATTATTAGATATTTACTATTTTAGTCTCAGATTGTTGCCTTCCTTGGCTATTTATGTTCTTTGCCGTGCACTTTGCGCGATCACGATGAATCAGAAACAACAAGGGAAAGTTTTTTTTCTTGTTTTCTCGGCTACGTATGCTCTTTGCCGTGCATCTTGTGCGATCATGGAAAATCAGAAACAACGAGAAAACTTGAAAATGTAGACTTTCCGGGTAAGCTAACCAAGATCTAACCCCATTGTGTGGAAATTTTTTTTTGTTTTTTTTGTGATTTGCAGGGAAAAAAGGCAAGCACAGAGAATGAGAGAGAAGAATAAAAAAAAAGCCCCCTTCCTCTTTCCATTCTTTTCTGTACCTTTTAAACTTAGCTCACTTAGTCCAAAGTTGCTTTAATCCTTAATAGGTCTTGAGTTCAAGTCTTATTAAGCTACTTTTAGTGCATACAATTTCTATTTTCAAGTCACTTTATTGTAAAAGTGCACCTCACATAAATAAAATAAAATAAAAAGTGAGCCACTTAAGTTTTTTAATTTATTGCCGCACTATTTAAAAGTAACATTATTGTAAAAGTGAACATCACTTATTCTACAAAAGTGATTCACTTAAAAGCAACTTTATTGTAAAGTGATTGTCAAAGGTTGATCTTGGGAAGAGGGGGTGTTTTTTTCTTTGTTGGTCAAGTTAATATTTACCACGTCACTATTGGGGACATCTTCAACATTTTCTTTGATCAAACATAACTTCATCATCCATAATCAGTTTTCAGTGCCGTTTTTTTTAAACTGCATATTTTTTCAAGCTCTTTGCATCTAGACAGTTAGTTTCTATTCTTTTAGCCATTAATTTACCGTATGGCTGCCCCTTATGATATTATACTTACAAGTTCTAACTATTTCTCATGGAAATCTCGTATGGAGGATGTTCTGCGAAGTAGGGAACTTTTCAGGATAACCTCAGGGAAAGAAATAGAACCCATTGATGATGATAAGAAAATTAAATGGGAAAATAGATGTGATGAAGCTCGTGGATTGATTGGAATGTCAATCTCTACTGATTTGTGATTCCACATATATTGAATTGATGAACCTGATCAAGCTTGGGAAAAGTTGGAATCTGTGTTTGGTAAACACAATGAAATTTGGGGTCATCGACTTGAGAATGATTTGATTTCCTTGAATCCAAATGATTTTTCATGCATTCACGACTATTTATCTAAGTATAAAACTCTTAGACTCTTATGTGTAGAATGCAAGATTAATAAAGAAGATAAACAATGTATTTATCATATTCTTTCCAAACTTGGACTTGCATATTCTATTTTTGTATCTACATTCTACTCTATGAAAGAATCCTTGACTGCAGCTAGCTATTAAGAGCCTAGTCTTGAATCCTTTTGTGATTCCTTCATTAGAGAGAAAGATAGGCTCATTCATCTTGGAATAATTAACAATGCAGATACATCTGGGAAAGCCTTATTGTCCCAACAAAAAGAAAAGTCCAAGCCTCCCAAGAAATATAATTTTTCGCAATAATAATCCAAACAATAAGGGTCCCAAACCCTCTCAGTCAGCTCCTTCTTTAAAAAATGACAAATGATCCAAGCCAAAAGGAAAGAAGACTGAGCGTCATTGCAATTTTTGTGGGAATGATAATCATGATGAATCTAAGTGTTTCAAGAAGATGGCAGCCTTGGAATCAGCAATGAAGAAGCACCACATCAGCCTAGATTCGTCTTCCGAATATACCTCTCATGGACATGCACTTTGTGCTTCTGGTTACTCTTATACTGCATCTTCTTCTTCTACATCAATTGAATGGCTCATTGATTCTGGAGCATCTTATCATATGGCAAAGGATCAAGCCATCTTTTCTACTATGCATGAATGTAACATCAAGCAAATATTAGTTGGTGATGATATATCTCTAAGTGTTTTCGGATCTGGAACAGTTCCAGTAGAAAATGGTCATTTCAGTGATGTACTATGTGTTCCAAAAATTTCCTGCAATTTGTTATCAGTCTATCAAATTACTCATTCGGGTGAAGGTAAAACTGTGACGTTTACACCTCACCAAGTTGTAATCAAGGATTTTAAAAATCCAAAAAATGTCCTTTCTACTAGAACTGTTGATGATATTACCAAGTTGTACAAATTTAACAACTTTGGGTCATCACCTTTTCCTTCAGTTTTTGTTGCTAATAGTGATAACTTGAGCAAACTTTGGCATGAGCGATTTGGTCACTTAAATTATCGCTCATTGCAACAACTATGTAAATACAATATGGTGACTAGTATTTCGATGGTATCTTACAAGGATGGTGTTTGTTCCGGTTATGTATTCAGAAAACATCATCGAGACAGTTTTGACAAACGTACCTCTTGGCACACCTCGGTTCCCTTGGAGCTTGTGCATAGTGACTTGTGTGGCCGTCTTCCATCTGCATCCTTTTCTGGTTTCAAATATTTCTTAACTTTCATTGATGACTACTCCGGATGCACTTGGGTTTACTTCCTAAAACTTAAGAGCGAAGTATTTAACATGTTCTTGGCCTACAGGGCCCTTGTTGAAAAACAATTTGGTCATCAAATTATTAAGTTAATATCTTACAATGGAGGAGAATATGTTAACAACAAGTTCACTACTTTTTGCACTGGACAAGAAATCCAACAACAACACACTATTCCATATGCACCACAACAAAATGGTGTAGCTGAACGGAAGAACCGCACTTTAAAAGAAATGGCTAATTGTATGATCCAATCTAAGGGATTAAGTCTTCAATATTGGGTTGATTCCATAAATTGTGCAAATTACATAGTTAATTGCACAACCACTAAAGTTTTACAAGGTATAACACCAGAAGAAGCATGGAGTAAAATTAAACCGAATGTAAGTCACTTTTGTGTGTTTGGTTGTGAAGCATGGGCTCACATTCTAGATGAAAAACAGAAAGCATTGCAGCCTAAAAGTGAAAAGTGCATATTTGTTGGATATTCTAAATATGTAAAAGGTTATAGACTTCTTCAGCCTCATTAACATGATATAATCATTAGAAGAGATGTTAAATTTGATGAAAATCTCTTGACCTACAGCCTAACTTAGCAGGTGTGCCATTCGTGGCCTGTGAGCCTGATTCGGCAATTGTGCCATCTTCTTCTTCTTCTTCCAACTACCTTGACAAGTTTCCAACTCCAATTTCTGATGATGACAGTGAGGATGAAAATCCACCTCCGCCTGCTCATGTTCCTCCAATTGCACCAACACCAATGCTTCCTTGATGGGTCCGTTCAACATGTGAAGTAACTGGTGATCTTGCCGGTGATCCTAGAGATCAACGTCAAACACGTTCTTAGTTTCAGCATGCCTCTTCTCTTTTGGCTCAAGTTTCTGAGAATCATGATCCAGAAACTTTTGCAGAAGCTTCAGGAAATCCATATTGGGATGTAGCTATGGATGAAGAATATCGTTCCTTAATGGCGAACGATACTTGGGATCTTGTTCCTCTTCTAAAAGGAAGAAAACTTATCAGATGTAAATCAGTTTACATAACTAAGTATGCATTAGATGGAAGTGTTGAAAGAATTAAGGCAAGGTTAGTTGAAAAAAGGTTTTTCCCAAGTTGAAGGGATTGACTACATTGAAACCTTTGCTCCTGTCACAAAGATGAATTCCATCTGCTTTGTTCTTTCCCTTGTAGCCTTACATAACTGGGAAGTCCATCAAATGGATGTCAAGTCTGCCTTTTTACATGGTGATTTATAGGAAGATATTTACATGGAACAAACCCTTGGATATGTTCAGGATAACTCTAGCCTTGTCTCTCTCCTTAAGAAATCCTTATATAGCCTTAAGCAAGCTCCTAGAGCTTGGTATGCCAAAATGGATAGCTTTCTCCTTGACACTAGTTTTTCTAGATGCCATTCTGACCCCAATGTCTATACCAAGAAATTAGGAAACCATCTCATCATACTTGTTCTTTATATTGATGATCTTATCCTTACTGGTAGTGACCCTAAACTTATAACCCATGTGAAATCCAGTCTTAAGAAATTTTTTGAAATGTCAGACTTAGGACATTTGCATTATTTTCTTGGTCTCCAGGTCTTGCAAACCAAAGAAAGAATCTTTCTTTCCCAGTCTAAGTATGCTTGTGACCTTCTTCATCACTTCCACATGGAAGATTGTAAACCAACCCCTTGTCCCTTCCAGTCTGGAGTCAAACTTTCTGCCACTTGTACTTCCCCTGAAGTAGATGCCACCTTGTATCGTCAGCTTGTTGGTAGTCTTTTATACTTGACTCATTCCCATCCTGACCTTTCCTTTGTCGTTGTTCGTGTTGCCCGTTACATGCAAACTCCTCATGAAAGTCATTGGAAAGCAGAAAAAATAATACTTCGATATATTCGAGGTACAATTCAGTTTGGGATTCATTATAATACAGGGGGGAAACCTTTGTTGGTTGGTTTCACTGATTCAGATTGGGCCAGCGACCCTAATGATCGAAAGTCTATTACAGGTTATGTTTTCAGTCTGGGATCTAGACCTGTCACTTGGGCTTGTAAGAAACAACAAGCTCTTGATATTTCTTCAACAGAAGCAGAATATCGAGCCATAGTTAATGCTAGTTAGGAAACTTTATGGCTTCGACAGATCCTTTCAGAGTTTGGATTCGAGCAACAACTACCTAATCCACTTTGGTGCGACAATCAAAGTGCCATCAAGCTTGCCAAAGATCTAGTTCTACATCAACGTAGCAAACACATTGAGCTACACATGCACTTCATTAGAAATCTTGTTCATGATCGTGTTCTTGAAATGCTCTATTGCCCTACAGATGATCAAGTTGCAGACATCTTCACCAAGTCTCTTACAGAAGTGAAGTTTTCTAAACTTCGGTCTATGTTAGGAGTTCAGGAATGCGTCCTTAAGGGGGGATAGGCTCTAATGCCTCCTTCCTTCTCCTAATAGTGTCACTTTTGTAAATCCTTCAATCATATCCCAAGTTGTTCTTAAGGGGGAATGTTAGGATATTTAGACACTTAGGAGTTAGTTAAGATCAACTTGTGTAATATATCCGTTAGGTAAAAGTGTGTTTCTTTAGTATGCATTAGTATGCATTTGTAAATATTCTAATCCGATGGTCATGATATGTTCTAGACATAGAGTGATTCAATGGTTCAACTTCTCTTATATCATACCTACCATTGATCTGTGGCTTAACACCCTATTGGTCCATGATCTCTATTTAAAGAGCATGGAGGGTCCTTGGCTAGTTGATCGATTATGAGAAGCTCATGTAACATTCTTTCTTTTGCATAATAAATTGCTCTAAGTAGCTATTTGTCTAGGGCCATGGATTGTTTCCCTCTCAAGGGTTTTAACCACGTGACAAACATCAGTGTGTTGATCTGTGATCTATTTGTGTGAAGCGGTTGCTCAAGGTGTTCGGTCTTTTGGGAGTACCCTATGTACCCGAACATTTGGCACCCATTTAAACTTTTCTGAAGATGTTTCACCAAATGAAGAATAAAGTACAATACCAGGCATCTATTCTCCATGCATAAGAAATTGAGAAGAAAATAGACAACATATTGGGCACACCACCATCTCGTTCCACAGTTGTTCCTGTTGGATACCATTTACTTGCTGATTCTATGAGACCCAGTGAACCGATTCTAGATCGCACTGTGATTCCACATAATCTAGGTCAAACTACCAACTCCACCAGCTCCCATATTATGTTTGTTCCCAATCCCCCTGGGTCTTTTGCACCTGGGGCTCAACATTCAATTCGTGTTTCATCAATACCTTCTAGTGCCCGGGGGAAACCCTTGGCATGACCTACGTTATTGGTCATTGGAATTGTAGATAGTCATGGGTATACCTTTAGTATAGAGAAATCTACAGTATATGTACCTCCTACACACACAAATGTGGTTAATCCCCCATCCAATTCAGGTCAGCCCTTGGGGGCACAACCTGTAACCAATCAAACCTCTTGGGGGTATGGTTACACAACAAATTGAGTACCTATAGGAAACACTAATTATAAACCCAACCCTACAGGAATGCCTTATGCTGGAATTCCATATCCTAGTAATACTTTCATGCCATGGGGAAAACCTAACTTGACCTACATGCCAGCTATGGGGGGGATACCTATACACACTGCAGGGGGTGCTGGAGGACCACCTTATAGAAGTCCTCCCGTTGGGGGGCCTAATGGTCCTGGAGGTCCTGGTGGCTTTCCTCTTAATGGTCCTAATGGTCCTAGGGGGCCTAGTGGCTTCCCTCCTAATGGTCCCAGAGGGTCTGGTGGCCCTCCTCCTAGTGGTTTTGGAGGCTCTAGAGGTCTACCTCCTAGGGTTCCCAGAGGGTCTGGTGGTCCTCCTCCTGGTGGTCCCAATGATCCTTGTCGTCTTGGAGGCCCCGATGGTCCTAATGGTCTTGATGCCGAAAATCAATCCCCTGCGGGTGGATCTTCTGGTGGTTCTTCATCACAACAACCTGTCTATCAGTCTACTTATGGTCCTACTAGTACTTATATTCCATATCAATATTACTAGTGTGTGCAACCTAATCATCAGTTACCTTTCCTAGCAAATTTGGACTTTCCTGATTTGTCCAAGTTGATTAATGATCCCATTCGACATAACCCCTCGTGGCCTCCCATTCCGGTAAAATTACCATCGGACATTCCAAAATTCGATGGGAAACAGGGAGATGATCCTAAAAACCATGTCATGACATTCCATTTGTGGTGTTCTTCAAAATCCCTTATGGATGATTCGGTTCGTTTAAGACTCTTTCAATGAACTTTGACCGGTATCACCGCGAAATGGTACATTGAACTTCCGCAACATTCATTTGTGGATTTTGGCTCATTGGAGACTATGTTTCTTACACACTTTCAGCTTCCTATCCATTATGAAATGGGTACTAATCTCTTAACTTCTCTACGATAGAGTAGCTCCACCCACATATCCGATCATATCCATGAGTGGAGAAGGCAGAGAAGACTTATTAAGGCTCCTATCCCAGATCAGTTGTTAGCTGATTGGTTTACTAAATATTTGTTGCCTCCGATTGCCGAGATATGGCTATAGGAGGCGCCGTTACTGAAGAGCAATCCATTAGTCGAGCCCAATATCTGGACTTGGTCTATTCCCAGTCTGGAACTTTGTATGACTTGATCCCTCAAGCTCCTTGCCCAAGCATCGATCCTGTAAATCCACCAGTATAAGTCCTTGTTGATGGGATTGTTGGTTCAATCCAGTCCCCATCAGCAGCAAAACCCGCCAAGCAACCCCAGACTTCCACCCCTACTCCTTCAACTCCCAAGGTTTCCACCGAGGTCAATTCCATTAAGAGTAGTCAAATGCCCGACAAAAAAAAAATAAAGGTAAAAATAAAAACAAAAAACCTGGAAACCAACAAGAGAATCCAAAACCAACCACCAACGAAAACGATAAAGGGAAAAGAAAAGAAAAATATCCATGTCTACTATGCGGAGGTGACCATTTCACAAAAGAGTGTCCTCATCGGGACGAAATCACCCAATTTTTGAAAACTAATCCCGCACCCGCAGTTCTCACGGACCCTTTTCCGTCTCAACAACAATTGATAGACCACATGTCTAATTAGGGAAAATCTAGTTCTTCAGAGGAAATTCGCATGATGTCCTTGGATACTACTAGTTTGAAAACTTGAAGTCAGAGTTATGACAAACCCAGAGACAATAAAGAAGACAATTCTTCTTTAGGAAAAGCTCCCTCTACTGGTTCTCCCGAATCCTCGTCTAATGTTCCCCTAACCACCAAGAAGCCTAATCTCGGCATGGTTTTGCATCCACCCAAGAGTACTCTTATGAAGTCCATTTTTAACCCTAATGCCTGAGCTACTCAATTTTATAATGTAGTTGAAGATCTCGCTTAGGCACCATGTGCAATGTCTACCTTGGAAGTACTCCAAAGTTGTCCTACACAACGCAAAAACTTGTTAACTGCATTAGGAGCTTTACACCCGGACAATACTGATTTGATTCATTTCAATGTCGAGATTTATAAGTATAGACTACCTCACAAACTTGATTTCCAAATCATAATGAAGTAGTCGAAAAGAAGGTCTTCAGAACTATCTTAGACGAAGGAGCTTCAACTTTGGTTTTGTCCCTGTCTTGTTGGAAAGCTATTGGCTCTCCCGAGCTTGTAACATCACCTATGACTCTAAAAGCCTTTGATGGACAAGGTTTCCAGCCCCATGGTCTCATACCAGCCCTTTCAGTTGATCTTGGGGGCAAATATGTTTCTATTCAAGTGGAAGTAGTAGACGCCCCGTTAGATTACAAACTCCTTTTAGGAAGAAATTGGTTTTACGCCATGTCTGTTGTCGCTTCGATGGTATTTCGAACTGTCCAATTTCTAAATCTAGGGAGAATTGTCACCATTTACCAACTCAATTTTTGTACTCCAGATGTTACTACCTCCACAGCTAATAACATCCCTATGTTAGGCCAGTCCCCTCCTCCTTACCAGTCGATTGGGGTAGGCAAGTTGAAGGATTTGTCCCTTATGGGGATTTTTCTGTCCACTCCTCCTAACATAGACACAACGACATTAAATATGATATCATCATTTGATTATGATCCAAAGGGAAAACAAATTTTTGAGTCCACCTCATTGAGTCTGCATGAAGAAATGTACAACGTTATTCAAACTCTTTTCGATGACCACATTGATGAACTTCATCTAGTGGCTTCAGACCCTTACCACCTGCCCTACTGGTTAGAACCCTCTCTTCCTATTCTGGATTATCTCTTCAAGACTTTTCCTTCCGATGAGTCCATTATGGATATCATGAGTACGAATGAGCCCATCTAGGAGGATCATCATCATAGATCCTCGTTCCTCCCCAACACCAGTTCGATAGACCATGATTTTGCATCCCTTTTTTCAACTGATATTGTCAACACACCTCAAACTCCTATATTGTTGCAAGACACAGATTCTGAAGGAAACCTATGCAACATTACTCAAACAAATCCAATTGACATATCAGCCAAGCCTGGTACCCTTGAGAATGTTCATGTTGGGCAGAACTGCTTAGCAGAAGAACATGAAGCATATAGACCACTTTTAAAGGAATTCCGCAATATTTTTTTCTTGGTATTGTGAAGAAATGTCGGGGATAGACCTGTCCATTGTGGTCCATGAAATTAAAACCTATCCTACTGCTAAACCTGTCAGGCAAAAAATAAGGAAAGTCCATCCACGGAAAGCTGTAGCTATCAAAGATGAAATAGAAAAACTTCTCAAAGCAAGGTTTATTTATCCTGTACCCCTGATGGAATGGGTATTGAACATCGTCCCTGTCAATAAAAAGCAGGGCACCATTAGAGTCTGCATCGATTTTAGAGATTTAAACAAAGCTTGTCCCAAAGACAACTTTTCCACTCCACATATTGACCAGATTATCAACAACTGTGGCGGAAGTGTCATCTTCTCATTTATGGATGGCTTTTCGTGTTATAATCAGATTGAGATTTTACCCATCGATCAACACAAGACAACATTCATTTGTCCATGGGGAACCTTTTCATATAGGAAGTTACCATTCGGCCTAAAAAACATTGGAGCCACTTTTCAGTGTGCTATATCCTATGCGTTTCACGATATAAAACATATTGTTGAACCGTACCTTGACGACCTCCTTGCTCATTCACAGCGACAGGAGGACCACCTTGGTCATCTTAGAGACATTTTCTTGAGATGTCGTCATTATAACATACAGCTCAATCCTCATAAATGTGTTTTTTGCTTTGAGACGAGACGCCTGTTAGGTTTTGTGGTTTCAAAGGATGGCATCCGGATAGATCCATTGAAAATTGCTGCTATTTTAGCTCTACCAGCCCCAACCAACCTTCTAGAACTCCAAAGTTTGCAAGGGAAGGGAAACTTTCTCCACCATTTCATGTGCAATTTTGCAGAGAAAACACATGATTATTTGCGTTTCCTTAAGAAGGACACTCCGTTCTATTGGGATGATCGATCCCAATGAGCCTTTGATAATATCAAACACGCTCTGACTCATTCACCCGTGATACACTCCCCAAATTATTCAAAGGATTTTCTCTTATATATTGCTGCCTCCACTACTACCATTGCTATGGTTTTGGTGCAGGAAAATGCCGACGGTCAAGAGCACGTGATCTACTATGCTAGTAAGAATCTTATGGATTCTAAAACCTGATATTCACGTATTGAGAAATTAGCATTGGCCACGGTCATTGCTATTCAAAAATTTTGTCCCTACATTTTGCTCCGCACAACCACCATATTGGTAGACCAGAACCCTATGTATTACATCCAGACTCATCAGGTGCTCGGGGGCAAGTACTCCCGCTGGATAGTCATACTACAAGAGTTTGCTCTGGAATTTTTCCAAAGCCACATTAAACAAATCCTTCATCTTTGCTGAGCTCATGTGTGATATTTCTTGTGCTTCGACAGAATATGAGCCTAGTGATTCATTTCCGGATGAATTCCCATTCCTGATAAGCACTACTGACCCATGGTATGGAGATTTTCTCATTTATATCCAAACATAAATATTTCAGCCATATCTATCCCATGACGATCACCGCCACATCCGTTACCACGGAAAATACTACCTCATCTTGAATGACACTTTGTATAGATGTGGTATCGATTTCATTCTCCGGCGATGCCTTACCCACGAGGAAGATGAACAAGTATTGAATAATTGCCACTCTAAAGCATGTGGCTGTCGTTTATCTGGGATGGCTACAGCCCAGAAAATACTTCGCACTGGCTATTTTTGGCCTTCAGTCTTTAAAGATTGTCACGAGGCTGTTAAGAAATTCCCACCCTATCAACATTTTTATCCGAAAAAGCACACTCATCCTGCTCCACTACACTTCGTCATTGCCATTGACCCTTTTTCCAAATGGGGGATTGATTATATGCATTGTAAGCCTACCTCATCTGGAGGGCATGGTTACATCATTGTAGTCATTGACTATTTTACAAAGTGGGCTAAGGCCATGCCTACATATGCAGAGGATGGTAATATTGCCACTCTCTTCTTGTTCAATCATGTGATAGCGAGATTTGGAGTCCCGCAGTCCATAGTTACTAATCATGGATCACATTTCTGTAATCAAATGATGGAGGAACTAAGTGCCAAGCTAGGTTTTCATCATGAAAACTCTATGCCCTATTATCCGCAAGCTAATGGTCAGGTCAAGGCCATTAACAAATTTTTGAAAATGATGCTTTGTCGGATGGTTGGAGACCATAAATCCAACTGGAACCATATCCTTTTCTTCGCTCTTTGGGCTTACAGGAATTTGGTGAAAACAACTACTAGTTTCACACCTTTCCAGCTCGTCTATGGACTCGAAGCTGTCTTACCAATTCAATGTTAGATTCCATCCTTGAAACTTGCCTTCGAACTTCTCCCGGACACTTCTGTAGAGGAAGAGAGATTTTTATACTTGAACAACCTTGATGAAACTAGAAGAGATGTTGCCTTGGCTAATGAGGCACACAAGAAATATGTCAAGGTGTAGTATGACAAGTCTGTTCAACCTCGTGCCTTTAACGAGGATGACCTAGTTTTGACTTATGATCAGAGATATGACAAACTAGGGAAAGGAAAGTTCAAATCCATGTGGTACGGTCCTTTTGTTATTTCCAAAGTTTTAGAGAAAGGGGCCTACGAGCTCGTGGACTATGATGGAATCCCATTAGGAAAACCTCGCAATGGGTTGTACCTAAAGAGGTACTATGCCTAGATCTCTCTTGGATAGTATCTTGTATATATGTATATTACTTTAATTTCAGTCTGCTTAAGTATTTTCAATATGGTTTTGAGTTTAGTGTCCATATCTGTTTATACCATGTTTTGGTCATGTAGAGCAGATGGCTTTCTATGGCTTCACTGATGGTGCTTGCTACCACACCTTAAATCTTGCCTCAGCTGCTTGGGTTCTCTATTCCCCAACTTACAATTTGTTTAGTTCAGGAGCAATTTGTATTGGTCCCGCTATGAACAATATCGTCGAGTATCGAGCAGTCATAGGTCTTCTGATTGAAGCTGCCTTCCAAGATGTTTGCAAATTGGTAGTCTTGATGGACTCACAACTTGTGGTTTGTCATCTAAACCATGTCTATACCATTAGGAATCTTTTGCTTCTCCGTCTGTTTCGGAGGGTAAGTTTGTTAGAAAGGTCATTTGAAAATATCACCTATAGGAATATCCCTAGGGAACATAATGTAGTTTCTGACTCATTGGCTAATTAGATCCTAGATTGGCATATTGTCCATTCATGACATGAAAATCAAACATGGTTCATTGTAAATAAACTATAAAAGACACATAAAATTCATGTGAAATACATTCACCATTTGAGACATATAAACACCAGGCAGAAGTCTGTATATATATATATATATATGAACATGTTTTACAAAAATAGGTCACGAGACCTCATTTGAAGCACGCAGGATTTCAAGTAAGAAATCATTATACAAAAGTCCTAAAGCTATCAGATTTCAGTGGATACATCATGCACTCATCGTCTAATGATGCTCGTGGTAACACATCACTGCCCGGGCTACTCTACGTAGCAGTCTGCTAAAACGACCTGGTACTCCCACTGTAGGTCTCTGATACCTTAGTGGGAGGTCATCAATCGAGGCATCCAGGATGTCTAGAGTCAACCTCTCTAGGTTCTTCTCTAACTCCCCTGTCACATCATCGCCCTATGGTACAAAATAGGCTTTGGCTCGCCATTCCAGTGGGGAGGCTCCCCCAGGTCGTGCTGCTCCGACATCTGCATGAAAACATTCAAGTCTCATTACTAAACATAAAAAATATAAAACATCAAAGCATAAAAACACTATTTCCATTTTAGGGTCTTTTGTTTCTTATCAATATCACCCCATTGTCCACCAGGTGGGAGCAGTAGGTCAGGATCACCACTGAAGTCAGTTCCCGCATATGCATAGTCCTCCACCATGAGGAGCTGATCTCTCAACCATTGAAAGAACGGGTCATCGAACTTTACCTTGCCTCTACCTGCTCCAGTACTGGCCATAATTTGGACCCACCTCTTCATGCGAGGGTCCCATGCCCTCAACTCTGTAAAGACCACCTAGGGTCTCATCTATGGAACCTTCTTGAAAAAAAGCAATCTAGAATGGAACCGAAACCAAATTGCTTCAGATCCCCTTGCTGACACTTGGTCAGTTGATCCTTGAAGATCGGAAGTAGAGCTTCTACCCAGTTGAAGACTATAGGCACCATGGAATCTATGGCATAGAGAATATGCACTCTAGATGCCTGGTGTACCCCTTGGCTTCCCGCCACTCTTTGCATGGTAAACAACACGGTCTGTAGAGGGCCATCCACCACTGCTTTTATGGGAATTTTCTTCCCTGATGTCCTGGTTCTAGGAATGCAGTTGCGGTCTATCAAATCATGAGTAGTAATGTCCCCCCCATGGGAACCAGTCAAAGAGATGGGAGCACCCCGTCTCGAAAGGCCTGTCAGGAAGTAGATGTCCTCTACTTCAACTGTCAATATGTGAGCACCACCCTTGAAATGTTGTTGCTCTAGATTCCACATTCGGATTATATGCTCTAGTAGTCACTCATGCGATACCATGCTGGGTGTGTGGAAGAACTTTAAGAGTCCGCAGTCTCTCAACGCGGCTATGCAACCCGCATTTTGTTTTGCAAAGGAATCATTGTTGTCATGTTGCCTTTCTTTCCAAATGACCATTTTTTATCAACAAGAACCTATCAAAAATCATCACAAGACTAATTAGAAGCATTCCTAATCATTTAAATCAATAAAAATGAGCTAGTTTTTCTTGTGCATACATTTATATTTATCCACGGACGGCACCGCCTGTGGCCCATTGAGGATAGGCGGTGGCACTGCTTGTGCGCAGTGTTTTAGGCACGGTTCAAGCAGGGTACCACTTATCCCACAAGGGATAAGAGTGGTGCCCACTTCCATGGTTTTAGGGCTCACCATATAAGCCCAAAACACGACCAAAAATCAAAATTGAAGGCATGAAATGAAATACTAGGGTCTAGGTTATTACCTAGAACTGATGGTGCGTGAATCCGATGGTGGATGCTCCCGATATCAATGACTGAAAATCTAGCCAAGAAAATGCTCCAAAGGCTCTCCGCTATGAGTAAATGGTAAAATGTTTTGATTTTTTACTATTTACATGAATTTTATATACATTTTAGGGTTTGACATGCTATAGTTTTGTTTTAAATCATTTATTACTCAAAATTTATCAGTCATAATCCTTTAATGTCAGTTATTGGAGCATTTAACACTTGTTTTTCGAGTCGTTGCAGGATAAAAGAGTGGTAGCAGTAAAGTTTTGGGAGTTCGTTTTGGACTTTTTCGTACTACCATAAAACAAAAAAAGTCTTTTTAGCGTTTATTGCAACACTTTGGTCACACTCTTGAAACTTATCATCAAAGGTTCGAGTCCTTTTCTGATTCTTTTCAGACTCGTAAAATCTCTCATCATGAAAAGAGACCTAGTGGAGTCTTCTTTAAACTCTTTTCAGGCTCCTTAATTACGAAAATATTGTCAAGTGAACTTGTCTTCTTCAGGCTCATTAAAGCATTTGAAGAGTTGTTCATCTAACGGTAGGTTATCAGTTTTTCTATTTAGGTGAACTATTTTATGAAAAAGGACCCTATGGAGTTTTCTTCTGTGGTCGTTCAGACTCTCTAAACATGAAAGATATCGAGTTTTCTTTCGTTGGACTCGTTAAATTAAACATTGAGAGACCTTCTTTGGGAACGAACCCATCCTCTCTTAGGTTCGTAAAACATATGAGTTTGGACTTGTCTTCAGACGAGCTATAATGAGTGTTTGTTACCCTCTTTGAACTCGTAAAATCGAAAAGAGGTGCTCATCAACCATGATGGGGAAAATGGTAAGGGAATCATTTTGCAAATAAATGACAATAGTTTGTCGTTACCTTTGAACATGGCACTTGCCTGCATATCATTTCAGTCAATTGGGTATTCAGCTGATCTCCGTGACGATCCACTTTCATAAGTCATGTCATTCCTTTGAGTCTTTCAAAAAAATGCATTGTCTACCTTCGTAATGTGTGTTTGTCTGTTTTAGTCATGTTTCCAAGTCTTTTTTCGTGCCACCCAGTGTTCAAAGGGAAGTTGAAGAAGTTTTACCTCTGCAGTCAAAACAGTCTCTGTGTCAGTACTTTTGAGTCGGTCTTATGGTTACCTTATTCACATCATTCCAGAAGTTTGTTTTGAGTTTCATGTCATCGATATGGGACTCATCATGGCCCTCCTTTGACGAGACTATTCTCATCGACATCAACTCATCATTTGGGAAATAGTCTTAGAAAAAAAATTTAGTACCTTGAGATTTGTATGCCTTAATGATAGATTCTCTCTCTCTCGACATAGGTTCACATCATTGAACTTTGATTGATAGAATTGACTGGGTGTTCGACATCAAAACATCTATTCACACTCAGTAGATTGTACTAGGGTACCTTGGGAATCATTGACATCAATGGTGATCTCCCTCACACTTGTTAACGGTTCACCTCATTGGCTGGTAATCAAGTGGTTTCTACCATGTTCGACTTCAGATCATTGTAATCACATGGATAGAATCATACTTTGTGGAAGACGAGACGAAGACCTTGGGTAGTTGTTTAGCGCTCATTGCTTTCCCCAGGTTGCGATGGAGTTTTGTATATCTAGCATGGATACAAATTTGTATGGTCATGGCTATGCTCAAATTTGCATATGTATGAAATAGATCTACGTTGTATGTCCGGTAGCTATGTCCAAATTTGAGTCCTCTATCACATGGATCTACACTGTATTCTAGTAGCCATGCTTGTTTATTCCTCTCATGGATCTACTTTGTATTGGTCCACAGCCATGAGTCGGTTACATTTGTCTATGAGTCAAAAGTATTGATGTAATACAGATGCTTACTTGATGACATTCTCCTACCGAGCTGACATTTTCACCTTGAAGTGACAACTTGTTCTCTCAAAGCTCTCGCTTATCATATCCCTCTAAGTCTCATGATTTGGGGGGCATTGTGTTATACCTAAATCCTGTCACCATCATATGATGAGATCCTTATCTTCCATGTTTGCCCTTAACCCCAAAACTTGGAGTGGAAACTTGCTCTGTTTGTCAATTCTAATTGAAAAAACCTAACACCACGCTTACCCTATGGCTGATGAGTGGTACCTTCTTTAGCACCGCCTGTATCTTGTTATAGAGAAGTGGTGCCATTGCCTATAGTCTTTTCTCTTAAAGCGGTTCTCATCTAAACCGCTCTGTCATAAGGGAACAAAAGTGGTACCCTAGGTAAAATGGGAAAAAGAGAAGTTTCTTGAGACTTCCAGAACTTGAGCCTCATGTCCTCCCTTATCCCTATCATTATGGGTTAGTTTGATCTTGAGATCCCCCTTGATAGGATCTTGGATCCACCTCACCCACCATTTTCTCAACTATCCCTATCCATTGAGCCTTATAAATACAAGCTCATATCCATAGTTGAGGGGGAGAACTATAGAGGTATTGTTATGTTGTTGAATTAACTCCCCAGTCCAAATCATTGGAGAGCATAGAGAGAAAAGTTGGATCTTATGGGGATGAAGTGTTTTTCTTGTGGAGGAGCTTCTCGACACTAAGGCAACGGTTGTAAGCTTCTCCATACATTCTTAATGCAAAGCTGATTTATGTCCCACATTTCTGTTGTTTTGATTTCACATGTATATGTTGCTAGATTCCTTAGTCACTAGCATGGATATGTAGATGATTTTCTGGTAGCTTTAATGTGCTTGTATGTTTGATACATTTGCAGGTACATAGGTTCATAATTGAAGCAGTATTCCAGGTGTCTACAACATTCAGGGAAGGTTTTCATCCTTTGTTGTTCACTCATTTGTTCTGGATCTAAACAATTCAGACCAGGGGAACAACTTCTATCCACAGAAGGTGAAATATTCTTGATAACACACTTTATCACCCCAAATAAATTACAATTATGTTCTCCTTATGCTAGTTTGTATAGGTGCAAAACTAGGTGGTTGATATCATCATGATGCTAAAATGGACACAAATTGTTGAAATATTGTAACTTCGAAGAATATTCTATATGTATCTTTTGTGGTCCCGATGGTCCTACCGGGAGAACCACTTGTATTATCTTGTACCCCGATGCTTCTAATCAGAAGAACTAATAAGAGTCATGAGGTTGTCCCCTCTAATTGTAAAGGTGGGTCATTAGCACCCCAGTGTGGTTACTTGAGCCTACATGTGTAACTCGAGCCTACATGATTAACTCGAGCCTACATGTCGGATGAGTTAATTGAAGCGAATGGATGAATATAAATAGAGGTGTATCTCTCCTCATTTCAACACACACTCTCACTTGTATAGCGCATTAGTGGAGAGGAGAGAGAAGTATTTGGAGAAGGAGGAGGATCAGGTTCTGATCTCCTTGTTGGTTTTATCTTTTATCTTTTGGGGGCATCTATATTGAAGAAGCTTTTGCTGGGTTTTTCCCTTTAGGGTTTTCCTAGGATAAATATTTGTGTTCTCTTTTTGTATGGTTGTGCTTGTCTATCTTTCAGTGATCCTGTTTATTTGCTTTTGTTATGAAATCGAAATGAAATACTAATGATCTAGCTTAGCATATGAAAATTTAACATGGTATCAGAGCCACCCTGAAAGAAGACATTGTGCAGCTAAAGAATCTAGGGATTTCTACAGAAGAAGAATTTTTGAGTGATCCTAGCTTAGGATTGTTCTCCTCATCAAAATTGAAGTTTAGAGAATTGGATGAAGAAATTTGGTTGGGTGAAACTACGGGAAAGTCAAACCCTAGTTTGACCCCGATTTGGAAAAACCCTAAATACTAAAACTACTAAGTTTTGGTACATTCACTATATCCTGAGATTTGTGAAGGATCAGGAGTTGAAAATTTTAGAGGCCGAATATAAAATCCTAATTTACACTGTATCCAAAATTCAGCCTCCGATTCGCTATATTCAGGGAGATATGATCCCTCCAAGTTAGGGTTCCAGCCTCTTCCAGAATTCATCCCTAAATAGGACAGCTGGGTATAATTGCTGTAGCGTGGGATATAGAGGTCCAAATGGAATTTATAAAGATGTTCCAGAAATAGCACGGACTTTACTTTCTTTGGTCCTAATTTCAGAACATGAAGATGAACCAGTGACACGTGGCATTCCGTACAACTTCATTGTTCTGAACAGTCCTGTAACAGGTCACCTTGGGAAAATTATCATAAATCCCAATTGGTGAAACCAATTATGATGATATATATGGTTTGGGATCAAGGACATGTGAGGTTACCTCAGTGAGAAATTTTAGGCACAGAGGAGCATTAATTTAGGAGATATCACAGAAACAGTAACATGCATTTCTGCAGAAGAAATTGGAAAACTAGGGCTTCCTGTTCCGGGAGCTTCCCTCCACTGTTTTCAAAAAAGGAGTACATTGGAAAGCTCCATTTGAAGAGACATGTATTTCTATCCAATTAGATCTGAAAGATTCCAAGTTTTGAAAATTAGGGTTTCTCTGACAAACCTTAGATCAACCAGCTCCGAAAGTAGGACGGACACCTCAAATCGGTAAGATCTAATCTTTTGCTATTTGCATTTGAGGTTCTCATTTCAAAGTGATCTATCACATCAGCTTGATGATAAGCTTGGTGAAGTTGAAAACTTCCAAGCATGGAAGTATTTGATCTCTGTGAAGAAAATGAATTGGACACCTACATGAGTAAGAGAGGATCCAGTTCTAGAGGGGGATGAGCCTCAAAGCCTTACACAAGAAGAACTTGATCAAGGCCAAGAAGATCATTGTTGATTCAATCACGGATCAACTTGTACCACAAGTGTCTTCCCTAAAGACACCAAAGATGTTTGATTCCTTGATCAAGCTATTTGAAGATAAGAACATAATTCAGAAGATGGATTTGAGAAAACAGTTGAAGAATGTGAAGATCCAGAATGCATAACATCTTGAAGTGGTAGAAGAAGAAGCAGAGAATGCAAAAATGGTGATAGCCACCTTGAATGGCCTCCCATGATCATGGGATTCATTCATGCAAGGAATGTGTGCCAAAATGAAGTGATTACTTTCAATTGACTCTGGGAAGAGAAGAAGAAAGATGGGAGCAAATTGAAGATCAAGCTCTCACCATTCAAAGAAGATCCCTCAAGCGATGAGGAATATGAAGAACTCAATTCTTGACGAACCTCTTATCCATCTTATCATTTGGATAAGAAATGATGATTTCATGGATGAAGAAGATGATGAAGCAGAATGAACAAGAAGGATTCTACCCACGAAACAAAAAAAAGATAAGTATTCAATTGTCATTTAATGATATTGTTTTGTTATGCATTTGATTATATTCAGTTGATGTGTTGTTTGCATGCATGTGATGGGTAAGTAGCTCATGGTTCTATACAAATATCCATTGTTACTTATCTAGAATGAAACCTATTTGTTGACATATTGGATTAGTGCACAATCTCAATGATGTCATGGTAGAGATGGAAGGCATATAGAAAGTTTCTGTGAGATATGGATGAATGTTGTATTGGCTAAATAGTTGCATGATGCATAAGAATTTGTCATTATGCATATGTAGTTCTAACCATGCAACTGGTGCATTTGAATTGTAGGAAAGGTCCTGTACAACCTCCTAAAAGAAAAGAAGGATGAGACTTGTTCCGAAGAACAAGTGATGACAATTCAATAAACATGAATCTGAAGCTTCCAGGGTCAAAGACACCATGACGAAAGAAAGAGCTTCAGAGAGTGGTAGATCCACCTCGAAGGATGAATACCACCATGGGTATGAGAGATAACTCAAGATGAAGAAAATAATGCTATGAAAGAAGCTATGATCAAAGAATAACAGTTGATTATGGGGAATGATGTATACGATATGATTTCGAGACATAAAGGGAAGTACGTAGTATCTTCCATATGGATTTGCAAGAACAAGTATACAAAGCAAGAATCGTGATTTGCCTCAGAAAGAATAGACTATGACATGACATACTCTATTGACCAGTATATATCAAGCATAGAATCACCTGTATAGAATGAAGAAGGAAGATAATACTCCACTTTAGGGGGGGTGACTACAGAAGATATCTGAGTTCGACATGGTACGACATGATGGACAACTTCTTGATGGATCGAGACTTTACCAAGAGTAAAGTAGGTTCCAACCTTCAAAGTTGAATGCAAAAGACTAGGATATGTTGATGATCTGACAAGATGAACTCATGGAAGATGTTATGATGAAAGAATGCTAGAATGATGTTTGGGATATAGTACTCAAACCAGAAAGCAAGAATGTTGTATCTTACAAATGGATTTGCAAGATAAAATATGTTGCTGATAGAATTAAGGAAAGACTTGTGGCTAGAAGTTTCTATAAGAAAGAGGGAATTAATTCTGAAGAGACACTTACTCCAGAAAGCAAGGTACACTTCCTTCAGAACTATGATGGTAGTTTCTTCCATGATGAAGTAAATACAAGCCTTCCTTAATGGTATGATCGGGGAAGAGTTTTTACATTGAATAGTCACAAGGATTTGAAGTTGAAGACAGATGGACTCATATATGTAAGTTGAAGAAGGTCCTCTATGGCATGAAGCAAGCTCCCAGAGCTTTGTATGGAAGGATAAACAATTTCCTGTAAATTATGGGCTTTACCAAGAGTAGAGTTGATCCTAACCTTTATCCCAAGGTTGTAGAAGATGAACCTGTCATCCTGTTATTATATGTGGATGACTTATTCTTGACAGGGAATGAGAAATAGATCATGGAAAGCAAGAAGAAACTAGCAGAAGAATTTGAGATGAAAGACCTTGGGTTAATGCATTATTTCATAGGTCTGGAAGTATGGCAAAGTTCAGAAGAAATCTTTCTTAACTAGGGAAAGTATGTGGTAGAGATATTGAAGAGATTGAATGCAAAGCCATGGACACACCCATGGACTCCAACCTAAAACTATTAGCTGATAATTCATCAGAGTTAGTGGATGCGACTCATTACAGACAGATCATTGGGTCATTGATGTACTTAACAAATACCAGACCAGACATTTGTTTTGCCGTGAACACCTTAAGTCAATATCTTGTTCAACCAAGACGGGTTCACCTAGTAGCTGCAAAACATGTGGTGATATATCTAAAAGGGACTATATACCTTGGTCTATACTATGATGGTAGCCATGAGTATAGATTGTATAGCTACATAGATGCAGATTGGGCTGGAAGTATCTCAGATAGAAAAAAGTACATCAGGTGGATGTTATAGTCTGGGATCTGCTATGATTTCATGGTTTAGCAGAAAGCAGTCTAGTGTTGCTCTAAGCACAGCCAAAGCAGAATATTTAGTAGCTTACTCTACTAGTTGTGAAGCCATATGGCTTTAGAAGCTGATGTCAGGATTATTAAACCTAGAGTTGGACACTACCATGATTCTATGTGATAACTAGAGTTGTGATGACAGAGAACCCTCTGTTTTGTCGTAACACATAGAAATCCAGTATTTCTACATACTGTAGATGTAGATGATATTGATTCCGTATTTCTATACTGAATATAGAGATGATGATGCTTCCAGTATTTCTATACTGAAGATATAGATGATGATGCTTTCAATATTTACATACTGGAGATACAGATGGTGATAGTTCGGTATTCACATACTGAAGATGTAGATGATGATGGTTTAGATGATGATGTGCTGACAGAGCCTCTATCTCGAGTAAAGTTTGAACACTTTCGAGACAAGCTTGGTGTGGTTCGGAAGAACCTTCCTCGAAAGGGGGAGTAGTGATGTTGCAGTGGGATTGTATCATCCCTAGGCATCTACCCTAAAGTGATCCGGTGACTTCAGTCCTCGAGAATGAAGAGGGATTGTATCATCCTGAGACATCTATCCAAAAGTGATCCGGTGACCTCGGTCCTCGAGAATGAAGAGGGATTATATCATCTTGGGACATCTGTACAAAATAGATTCGGTGACTTCAGTCTTCGTGAATGTGGTGGGATTGCATCATCCCTGAAATTCGGTTCAAAATGTATCTGGAGGTCTCGGCCCTCGTGAATGTGGTGGGATTGCATCATCCCTGAACTTCGGTTCAAAATGTATCCAGAGGTCTCGGCCCCTGTGAATGTGGTAGGATTGCATCATCCTTGAACTTTGGTTCAAAATGTATCCAGAGGTCTTGGCCCCCGTGAAAGTGGTGGATTGCATCATCCTTGAAACTCGGTTCAAAATGTATCCGAAGGTCTCGGCCCCTGTGAAAGTGGTAGGATTGCATCATCCCTGAACTTCGGTTCAAAATGTATCTGGAGGTCTCGGCCCCCGTGAAAGTGGTGGGATTGCATCATCCTTAAACTTTGGTTCAAAATGTATCTGGAGGTCTCGACCCTCGTGAATGTGGTAGGATTGCATCATGCCTGAACCTCGGTTCAAAATGTATTCGGAGTTCTTGGCCCCCGTGAAAGTGGTAGGATTGCATCATCCCTGAACTTCGGTTCAAAATGTATCTAGAGGTCTCGGCCCCCATGAAAGTGGTGGGATTTCATCATCCCTAAACTTTGGTTCAAAATGTATCCAGAGGTCTCGGCCCCCATGAATGTGGTAGGATTGCATCATCCCTGAACCTTGGTTCAAAATGTATCTGGAGGTCTCACCCACCATGAAAGTGGTAGGATTGCATCATCCCTGAACTTCGGTTCAAAATTTATTTGAAGGTCTCGGCCCCCGTGAAAGTGGTGGATTGCATCATCCCTGAGCCTCGGTTCAAAATGTATCCAGAGATCTTGGTCCCCGTGAATGTGGTAGGATTGTATCATCCTTGAACTTTGGTTCAGAACAGATCCGGTGAACTTTGGTCATCAAGAAGGTGGTAGGATTGTATCATCCTTGGACTTCGGTTCAGAACGGATTCGGTGAACTTCGGTCATAGAGAAGGTGGTAGGATTGTATCATCCTTGAAATTCAGTTCAGAATGGATCCAGTGACTTCGGTACTCGAGAACGTGTGTTGATCCCGTAATTCCTAGAGGAAGGATTGTCTCAGTTCCACAACTGTGTTGATCCCATAATTCCGAAAGGAAGGATCATTAGTAACTCCGTAAAGACCTAAATCCCCTAATTTCTAAAGGAAGGATCATTGACTTGATCCCGTAATTCCAATAGGAAGGATTGTTTGAGTTCCACAGATGTGTTGATCCCGTAATTCTGAAAGGAAGGATCATTAGTAACTCCGTAAAGACCTAAATCCCGTAATTCTGAAAGGAAGGATCGTTGGTAGCTCCGTAAAGACTTGATCCCGTAATTCCAATAGGAAGGATTGTCTGAGTTCCACAAATGTGTTGATCCTGTAATTCCGAAAGGAAGGATCGTTAGCAACTCCGTAAAGACCTAAATCCCGTAATTCCGAAAGGAAGGATCGTTAGTAGCTCTGTAAAGACTTGATCCCGTAATTCTGAAAGGAAGGATCGTCTAAGCTCCACAGATGTGTTGATCTCGTAATTCCGAAAGGAAGGATAATTGGTAACTCTGTAAAGACCTAAATCCCATAATTTTGACAGGAAGGATCATCTGAGTACCACAGACATGTTGATCCCGTAATTCCAAAAGGAAGGATCATATTGATGTTTTCATGATGATGATGTTGATGTTTTGATGATGTTGATGTTTTGATGATAATGATGTTTTGGTAATGATGATATTTTCATGATGATGTTTCTGATCAAAATATTAGAGTATGATGATGATGTTGTTACTGATCGAAAGTGCTGAAGATGATGTTGCTGATCGAAAGGTCAAAGTGCTGAAGATGATGTTGCTGATTGAAAGGTCAAAGTTCTAAAGATGATGTTGCTGATCGAAAGGTCAAAGCACTGAAGATGATGTTGCTGATCGAAAGGTCAAAATGATAAAGATGATTTTGCTGATTGAAAGGTCAAAGTGCTGAAGATGATGTTGCTGATCGAAAGGTCAAAGTGCTGAAGATGTTGTTGATCGAAGCAGTCAAAGTATTAATGATGATGAAGACTACATAATGTTGAAAAGATTCCAATGATTTATAGATGTATTACCCTGATGATGTTGATTATGTCCTCTATCTCTCTCCTACTATTGTTGTTGTTGATGTTGTTGTAGAATACCCTTCTCGTTAAGGGGGAGTGTTGAAATATTGTAACTTCGAAGAATATTCTATATGTATCTTTTGTGGTCCCGATGGTCCTACCAGGAGAACCACTTGTATTATCTTGTACCCCGATGCTTCTAATCGGAAGAACTAATAAGAGTCATGAGGTTGTCCCCTGTAATCGTAAAGGTGGGTCATTAGCACCCTAGTGTGGTTACTTGAGCCTACATGTGTAACTCGAGCCTACATGATTAACTCGAGCCTACATGTCAGATGAGTTGATTGAAGTGAGTGGATGAATATAAATAGAGGTGTAGCTCTCCTCATTTGAACACACACTCTCACTTGTATAGTGCATTAGTGGAGAGGAGAGAGAAGTATCTGGAGAAGGAGGAGGATCAGGCTTTGATCTCCTTGTTGGTTTTATCTTTTATCTTTTGGGGCATCTAGATTGAGGAATCTTTTGCTGGGTTTTTCCCAGGATAAATCTTTGTGTTCTCTTTTTGTATGGTTGTGCTTATCTATCTTTCAGTGATCCTGTTTATTTGCTTTTGTTATGAAATCGAAATGAAATACTAATGATCTAGCTTAGCATATGAAAATTTAACACAAATTGCGTCCACTTTAACATCCCAAATAAATTACATTTAAATTCTACTTATGCTAGATTCATGTCTAGGTGAAAAAATAGGCACATTATATAAAGATCTTGCTAAAGTGGAAAAAGGATGATTTGATGAACAAAGGTGACAACAAAATCAAAACATGACATTTCCTCGATTTGGCATCTTACTTTTCATTTCCTATTATAGATAATCAAAAGTATTTTGATTTGGAGGGTAGTTGTGAATCACATAATCTAATTGAAATCCCATTTGAACATATATATGAATACTGCATGGATTATATATATATATATATGTGTGTGTGTGTGTGTGTGTGTGTGTATGTGTGCGTGTGTTTAAGTGAATCATATTTGTTTTAAAGGTGAGCATATACATAAACTAATCAAAGGTTTTTGCTATAGTGTAGTTTACGTACATTTGTGTTAACCAATTCCTTCAACTGCACAAGTTATATTTGTATGTACATGCATATGACAACTTCTACAACATACATATATATTTTTTTTTAATTTTCAACGAATAACTTCATATCACTTCTAACCATTATAAACCAATAGATGAAACTAACCACAATAACTATTATCCAACTAATTCTTATTATTTTTGGCTACCAAGTCATATTAACTTATAAACATTTTAAGGACATTGCACTAGGTAACGAGTATAGAGACAAGAATCAACACATTAATTTAGATTATGAGTTCTAAACATAGTAATTGAATGATTATTGTAGCCAAATAATAACGAAGCATTTTAAAATGGGACATAAAAACCATTATTATTTAAATATGAATTACATATCCGACTGTAAATTTAGAAGTCTTCATTCACATTATAATCCGCATCTAGGTCTTCCAATTTTTCCTTGTCAATGTTCATATGTTCTTGCAAGTACCTAATATTATTCTTGCTCCACCATCCTGTGAAAGTGGTATTGTAATCATTCTCATCTTCACTTTCATCATATTCTGTATCAATAAAATTTGTTTCTAGATCGGTTACATGAATGCCACCAAATATTTTTATCATTTCTTTCGATATCATCAATATTATCTTCCTCCATAATATCATCTTGTTCCATGATAGCATCTTCTCAATATGCACCCATGACCCTGCTTTTCCATATTGCTAAAGGAATATTGCCATCATTATAATCTTCACATTCTTCTACTAGATCTTCTTCAACTTGAACATCATCATGGATGCCAATTTTCTCCCTCAACTATATTTGGTTGGTCATCATTGGTTTTCTCAGTATTGATTGAAGAATCTTCGAAAACATGTCTTAATCTTGGATCATAATGAATCACAAATATCCATTTTGGATCCAAAATACCTTCATAGAAAAATACCTGTGCATGAATGAGATCCATATACTAGACATATGTTATTACATTTTTATTGTTATCATTAAACACATATTTTTGAGTTTTGCATGCTTCACTAAGATCCCACATGTTCAACCCCATAAACATTTGTGCATCCTCTTTTCTATTTTCATGATTGAGATGTTAGAGGTTCAGTTCCCATGGAATATCTATTTTGTTATTTTTTTAGGTTTGGACAATTTTGCTGAGAGGTCATAGGTCCAAATCAATTAACAAACATTTGATGATTTTGATTTTGATTTTCCTTCCGTAGGCCACAGGTTAAAATCCATTGATTATATATTTACATTTTTTATTTCCTTCTCCCTTCATAGGTCACATATTCAATTCCATGGACATACACTTTAAATTATTGATTGCCTTCCCCTCTTTGAATAAGAAGGCACTTTAATCATACATGAAAATATATCCTCCATACTACGTCATAAAGGACTGTAGAAATTCAGGCCTGCAGTAGATTAATTTCACCCACAACAATTAACAATTGATCATGCAAAATTATCAACAATGGAGACTGAATATGGAGCTGTAACACAAAATTATATTAACTGAGTGTACAATAGCCAACCTTGTAATAACATAGGCTTCTGAATATATGGAATACATGAGCAAGTTGAATGCATAAGGAAGCATCCAAATCTAGCATAAAGCAGGCTTACCCAAAATAGGCAAATCCCCCATAGGTGTAAAAAGATGATCCCAAATCTATCAAGGA